>ML660197.1:15121295-15176490 GCA_007570785.1 Antilocapra americana
GAAATACTTGCAAATTATACATCTGATAAGGGACTTAATGCTTGTAATCAGAATATATGAAGAACCCCTACAACTCAATAATGTAAAGATTTCTGTTGTTCAGTTGTTAAGTCATGCTCAACTTTTTGTGACCTCATGAACTGAAGCACACCAGGCTTCTGTCCTTCACGGTCTCCTGGAATTTGCTCAAACTCATGTCCATTGTGCTGATGATGCCATCTAAACATCTCATCCTCATCTCATCCTCATCCTCCCCCATCTCCTAATGTAAAGATAAATAATCCAATTTAAAAATTAACAAAATACCTAAGTAAACATTTCTCCTAAGATATATAAGTGGTCAGAAAGCACATGGAAAGATGTTTAACATCATTAGTCATTAGATAAATGTATATCAAACCACAATAACATACCACTTCACACCCACAGGAATGGATATCATCAAAAATGATGTGGAGAAGTTGGAATCCTCATGTATTATTGATGGGAGTAAAATATGGTGCAGTCACTTGAAAAACATTTTGACAGTTCCTCAAATGGTTGATTGTGAAATTGTTATATGACCCAGCAATTCCACCTTTAGATATACACTCAAGAGAAATTTATCTCCACGCAGAAACTTGTATGAATATCAGGGCATCATTATTCATAATAGCCCAAAAGTGGAAATAGTACAAATGCCATCAACTGATGAACAGATACATAAAATGTAGTGAATGTATACAGTTCAGTTCAGTTCAGTCACTCAGTCGTGTCCAACTCTTTGTGACTCCATGAACAGCAGCACGCCAGACCTCCCTGTCCATCACCAACTCCCAGAGTCCACCCAAACCCATGTCCATCAAGTTGGTGATGCCATCCAGCCATCTCATCCTCTGTCGTCCCCTTCTCCTCCTGTCCCCAATCCTTCCCAGCATCAGGGTCTTTTCCAATGAGTCAAGTCTTCGCATGAGGTGGCCAAAGTATTGGAGTTTCAGCTTCAACATCAGTCCTTCCAATGAACAACCAGGACTGATCTCTTTTAGGATGGACTGGTTGGATCTCCTTGCAGTCCAAGGGACTCTCAAGAGTCTTCTCCAACAACACAATTCAAAAGCATCAATTCTTCGGTGCTCAGCCTTTTTCACTATCCAACTCTCACATCTATACATGACTACTGGAAAAACCATAGCCTTGACTAGATGAACATTTGCTGGCAAAGTAATGTCTCTGCTTTTCAATATGCTATCCAGGTTAGCCATAACTTTCCTTCCAAGGAGTAGGCGTCTTTTAATTTCATGGCTGCAATCACCATCTGCAGTACAATGGAATGTTATTTGGCAATAAAAATTTAAAAAGTACTAGTGGATGATACAATATGGATGAATCTTGAAAACATTTAAATAAGTGAAAAAAGAAAACACAAAAGGCCACATACTATATGAGTCCATCTATATAAAATGTTCAAAAGCAGCAAACCTACAGATACAGAAAATCGAATACTGATAGTTGAGGGTAGACTGAGGGGTTAGGGGAAAGGGAGGGGAAGGGAGGAAGTGACTGCTAATGGTTATGACATTCCTTCCTTATTTTTTTAATCTAAAAATAGATAGTGATGACTTATATAATCCTGTGAATATACTAAAACACACTTAATTGTGCACTTTAAAAGGGTGAATTTTATGGTATGTGAATTATATCTCAATAAATTTCATAACACAACAACAAAAATTCTCCCACCCACCTATATCTAACACTCACCCCGGCCCACACATACCCTTTCTTTCTTTTCATAGATGTGTCATTTCATATTTGTCACTTAAAAACTTTTAAAAAATATGACCTTCAAGTAATTCTTTGCTCATTTGATGAACATGTTAATGAGGTTAACATAAGAAAATTATTTCAAACCTAATTTATTAGAAACCTATATCACACTGGAATTCAGGTTCTGGCTATTTTTTCAAATATGTCAGGCATTCCTGATGAGTCCTAATTCCATCATGTAGTAGAGTCTCAGTGTCTTGCATTACTCTTTCCCCAGAAAAAAAATTTTTACATGTGCTTTATGTGGAAGACACAGAGTGGCTCATACTGCTGACCAGAACATGACGACAGCATTCAAGGGAACTTATAAGAAAATGAAAACACACAAATAACTCTAAAATCTAGCAATATGGTAAGTGCCATCTTCATGTTACATGAAATATTTTCATAGAAATTAACAAAATGTGGTAACTTAAAAATGACTTAATTCCCCTTCCGTTTCTATGATGAACACAAAACATGCCATGCTGACTTAACAGAGTAACCATCAAAAACTTTCTCTTCCTGATAGAGATTTCATGTAGAGTTTTCTGGATGATGATACAAGTCCTTTTAAAACAGCATTGATTGGCATTCCAATATACATTAGGTGCAGACAAATTCTGCACCTTTGATTCCACTTCTCTGAGAATGCTCCAGGCCAGAATATTGGAGTGGGTAGCTTTTCCCTTCTCTGGGGGATCTTCCCAACCCAGGGATCGAACCCAGGTCTCCCACATTGCAGGTAGATTCTTTACCAGCTGAGCCACAAGGGAAGCCCTTGAGATACCTAAAAGAGTTAAAGTCATTGAGCCAGAAAGTACATTGGTAGATGCACAGGGCTGAGGGGTGCAGGGGTAGGAGTGGGTGGGGAGTTCATGTTTAATGGGGACAGAGTTTCAGTTTAGGAAGGCGAAAAACTGAGTCTCGAGGTAGATGATGGTGAAAGTTGTACTACAGTGTGAATGTACTTGGTGCCACTGAACTGCACAGTTAAACACGATTAAAGTCATATGCTTTATATTACGGGACTTTTACCACAACTAAAGCACATTTTTAAAAAAAATAGCATGTATTGATCACTACTATGTGCTGGGTGTCTTAACAGAGAATGTGATGTCTGTTTCCTTACAGGTGTGTATGTGATGCAAAGATGAGGAACTAGGTGGCCCTGAACTCTCTGGCTTCCACACAAATGAGTCCTGGCTGAGCTTCAAGGAACAAACATGCTTTTTACCGTGGTTTCTGAATAGTATCAAACTATAGAATTTCTAAAATAGAGAAGGGTGATGACCATCCAGCTCAATATCTTAATTTTATAGATAAGGACACGGAAGCCAGAGAGTGGTTTGACTTCATCAACGTTGAACCATGATGACTGGATCTAGAATTCAGATCCTCCACCCCAGGTCAGAGATTGTTTTGCATTTCCTCCTCAAAGTTTTATTATCTGATTATCAAAGGGGTGGAATTATATATAATCAACTTATACTTCTGTTTTCTTTAGCTAGTGACACGAGTTGCAGTTTCTGTACAGGCTTAATCATGTATACCAAACACTGAAGCATTACAGAGATGGCGAACAAAAAAAATAACAAGCCCCAGCTTCACTGGAGGGTGGCGACAATGCAAATACCCACAATGACAGCTTGAAACAAATCAAACATCTTGCTTCTTGGTCTCTGAGTTTGGACTCCCCTGAAAGCAGGGCCTCAGGTATAGAATAACTTATTTGAGACATAATCCCAGGAAACAAGAATCAAGCAGGGAGATGAAGCAAGGGAAAGATTTCAAGGTCATTCTGTGGGCACTGGGAGATCTGTTACACTAGAACCTCCAGAGAAGCAAAGAGATGTCTTACAGAGTTATTCCCCTGAAGAGTGGCAGACTGACCATTTGTCAGCCAGCTCACATGCCTCATTATCTCAGGAATGTCCTGGGGGGATTCAACCCTCTCAAGTTTGAAGCTAAGTTTGAACTTCCCAGGTGGTGCTAGTGGTAAGGAATCCACCTGCAAATACAGCAGATGCAAGAGACATGGGTTCAATTCCTGGGTTGCAAAGGTCCCCTGGAGTAGAAAATGGCAACCCAGTCTGGTATTTTTGCCTGGAAAATTTCATGGACAGAGGAGCCTGGTGGGCTACAGTCCATGAAGTAGAAGAGTTGGACATGACTGAGCACAAACACACACACACACACACACACTCAGGAGTGAGGCTGGCCCAGCACTCTCTCTCAGCCCTGAGAAAGTTTTGGAGCAGAAAGATTAGTATAGCATCCTCCAGGTCAGTTACTGTCCAAGTGATATGATCTCAGTTCACTCCACTACCCCTGGGGCTGAAATCAATGGTGAGCTGAAAGAATGTGACTGTAGGTTTCAGAGATAACTTGCTACAATGGTTTAAGAAAGCTTTTCTAGGAATGCCAATTTGAAGCAAGCAATTATAAAGAAAATAACTACTGTACATGCTAAGGCCAGGTGATTCCCCACTAGAACCCAGGAGGACAGCTCGGTTTTGTAAAAAAGATTTTCCAGAACATACTGAATATGCACATGTCTTGTTTCCTCGTGTCCCACTAATCCTGAGACAAAAGCTCTGTTATAAATTCATTATGTTGCAAGGCTGTGTAGTCATACTGAGGAATACTTATATATTGGATCTAGGAAAACCAAAGCCTAATATTTCTGAGGCTCCCAAAGAAGCCTGAAAATGTCATCATTACCACTGAAGAAGCAGTCAAGAGAGGAATTACCAAAAGATGCCACTGTGACCTGCAGTGGGAGCCAGACCTGAGGTGCTGGGTCAATGCAAACATCACGAGGTGAAACACCACAATCAAGAAGGCTTCAGTCTCTACATTAAATACAAGACACCTATCAATATGATTCTCCACAACATTTTTACAGGGAATAGGTCAGATATCAGTTTTCAAAAAATATATGTACGTTACTCTCTGATAGCCACTGGTGGTTGTTGTTGTTTAGTTGCTCAGTCATGTCCAGCTAATTGAGACCCCATGGACTGTAACCCAGCAGGCTTCTCTTTCTGTGGAATTCTCCAAGCAAGAATACTGGCGTGCATTGCCATTCCCTTCTCCAGGGGATCTTCCCAACTCAGGGATTGAACCTGGGTCTCCTACATTGCAGGCAGATTCTTTACCATCTGAGCTCCCAGAGAAGCACAGCCACTGGTAGACTCATGCATTAATTGTTGGGTTTTTTTTTTCAAGAACCAAAAGAGATACCACTGAGAGATTGTTAAAGCACCGGTTGCAGATCCAGTAAAACTGGAAATCAGCTTCGTTCTGAATTTCTGCAGGGTTGTTGTTTAGACCAAAATAAAGACCCCTATAACCAGTCTTATGATAACAGGAATGGAGCTTGAGGGCTGCCAAGTAAATTTTTGAGTTTGGACACCCACCACAGTCTATGACCACAGTTGTATATGTTTTATATGTGAAAAGCATGTATTCCTTTTCTGACCTACTGAGAGATCCTCCAGTTCAGATTTAGTTTCTCTGTAGGAAGAGGACTAAAATTTGGCTCAGTCCTCCCTGCTTTGTTCATCTTTAACGGGAGGCTCTTCAATACTCTCCAGTTTCCACCTCCTCGGTTTCTGGGTGGTCACAGCAGAGGAGTGTCATTAACAACATACGGGAAGAAATCAGCAGAGCTATTAAAGGACTCACAGTCATAACCAGTGGATGCAGATGGTGCCAAAGTTTCCTGTGCATAGCCATAAAACCTCACCTTCCCAAAGCCAACAAGGTAAGGCTAGCAAACGGTTTGAAGGTGGAGTCATGAGTCTGATGAATGCTCCTTCCCTGCCTTGACATCTTCTCCAGGAGAAGGGTTGCATTTGAGATGCCAGCATCCAAGCTCATGATACCGACAAGTGTCTGTGTAGTCAGAGCTATGATTTTTCCAGTAGCCATGTACAAATGTGAGAGTTGGACCATAAGGAAGGCTTGGTGCTGAAGAATAGATGCTTTTGAATTGTGGTGCTGGAGAAGACTCTTGAGAGTCCCTTGGACCACAAGGAGATCAGACCAGTCAATCCTAAAGGAAGTCAATCCTGAATATTCACTGGAAGGACTAACACTGAAGCTGAAGCTCTGATACTTAGCCACCTGATGAGAACTAACTCATTGGAAAAGACCCTGATGCTGTGAAAGACTGAAGACAGGAGGAGAAGGGGATGACAGAGGATAAGATGGTTGGATGGCATCATTGACTCAGTGGACAAGAGTTTGAGCAAACTCCAGGAGACAGTGAAGAATGGGGAATCTGGGCATATTGCCATCCATGGGGTCTCAAAGAGTTGGACATGACCAAGCAACTGAACAACAACAAGTCCATGGTGAACTAACCATACATGGGACCATTGGATCTGAAATCCCCTCCATTCTAATGCTGGTTTTTTCTCTCTCCTTCAGACAATACCCTAAATTTTCTGGCTTCCCGCCTTTGGGTCCCCCACCTGGCTTATGTCAAAGTCTTGAATGATTTTGTTAGGATGCTGGAGGTTTTGTCTTGTTTTTGTTTGACTGCTCCATACTTGTCAAATGGCCACTGAAAATTCTAAGTTTTCTCTTATTGTCAAAGTCTCCATCTTGCTGTCATCTTAGGCTACATAGCCTCCAGTCCTTTCAAAGTTGGCAGATTGAGTGTTTCCTTCTTTACAGCCAGTACACCTGACAATGGAGACTTGCCTCCTCTCAAGGGTACCAAAATCGCATTAAGAGCAGTTTCATCACCCCATTGACAACCTTCAGTATCTTCTGTTCAACTGTTTTGACCAACTAGGAAGTCACTCTTCCCCTTAACTTAATAGCAAATATTATAAAAACTTTAAAAGAACATAAGAGAGGGCAGTGAGGAAGCTTGTTGATACTAGGGCAGTAACATCCCAAAGTCTATGGAGGGGCCAGCATATGGACCATTGGTCCTTGTTTTTGACATTGGGAAAATGGAAACATTCTTTGCAGACATCTAGAAAAAATTTTCTCTGCTGTGTGATAGAATGAATCTTTCCCACTGAATTCTAAATGGAATTCTGATTTATGAAAATGCTATGGCTACCTTCCTGCTGTGGAAAATCATCTCTGCTTGGTCTTACTTTTTAAAACATATATACACCTGCATTCACACACACACACACACACACACACACACACACAATACTTTTTGTTGTTGTTCAGTCGCTCAGTCATGTCCAACTCTTTGCAACCCCATGAACTGCAATATGCCAGGCTCCTCTGTCCTCCACTATCTCCTGGAGTTTGCTCAGATTCATGTCCATTGAGTCTGTGATGCTATTTAACCATCTCATCCTCTGTCACCCACTTCTCCTTTTGCTTTCAATCTTTCCCAGCATTAGGGTCTTTTGCAATGAGTTGATTCTTCACATCGGGTAGCCAAAGTATTGGAGCTTCAGCATCAGTCCTTCCAATGAATGTTTAAGACTGATTATACTTCTATTCACATAAAAGGAAAAGTAAGGGGTGAAGGGTAAAGAAATTGAATGATTACCCCTCCAAGGAAAGATCCAGAGAGGGTGCCTCATTGACACAGGCCCTATTGTTCACCCAAGAGAAGAGAAATTCATTCATTCAACAAAGGTATTTGTGCACCTCATTTGCACTAGAGACTGTTCATGGCACCAAGGATAGCATAGTAAACAAAACAAAGTCTCTACCCACGTGCAACTTGGATTGTAGTAGATGAGACAGACAAGAAAGACATTAACAGATAAGTAATTTAATATTAGGTAATGCAAGTGTTTTGAAGAAAACTAAGGTGGGATGATGAAGAAGACTGTTCATGAGTACCATTTCAGTGAGGTGATCAGGAAAGGTCATGAGTGCTGTTTAGGTGAGGTCATCTGGAAAGAAACTCTGGGGGAGACAGTGAGCAGAGACTGAACAAAGTCAATGAGAGAGCTCTGTAGGTATCTAGGCAAAGAGCACCCAAAGTGGAGGGAACAACCAGGGCAACATCCCCAAGACAGGGAACTTGAGGGACAGCAAGGCCCGTGTGCTGGAGGAGAGGGAGTGAGGGGCAGGATGGTATGGAATGAGAACAGAGAGGCAGCCAGGAGAAGGATCAGGTAAGACTATTGGCCTTGGTCAGGAGTTTGCTTGATTGTTCTAACTGGGATGGGGGTCCACGCATGCTCAGTCACTCAATCGTGTCTGACTCTTTGCAACCCATGGACTGTGGCCCACCAAGTTCCTCTGTCCATGGAATTTTCCAGACAAGAATACTGGAGTGGGTTGCCATTTCCTCCTCCAGGGGATCTTCCCAATCCAGAGATCCAACCCGCATCTCTTGCCTTGGCAGGCGAATTTGTTACCACTGAGCCACCTGGGAAGCCCAAATGGGACAGGATGGGATACCATTGGATAAATTTGTGTGGAGAAGCAGTATAAGATTTTACAAGGAGAACAGTTCTTCCCTTGTGATCCATTGGCTAAGACTCTACACTCCCAAGGCTGAGGGCCCGGGGTTTAATCTCTGGTCAGGAAACTAGATCCCATATGCTGCAACTAAGACTCGGTGCAGTCAAGTAAATAAAGAAATAAAAATAAATATTAAAATGAGAACAGGGTAGAAGCAAGGAAAGCAGTGAGGAAGTTTGTTGATAGCAGGATGAACATAGTAGAGATGGTCAGAAGTAGTTAAATTGGGAATATAAAGATAAAAAAAGAGTTATTTTATATATATATTTGGATAGTGAATGTGAAAGAAAAAGTAGGAATGATTCCAAGTGTTTTTTCTTGAATAACTAAGGGAATGGTAGTGCAATTTAATTGGGGAGCAGTGAGAACAGAGTGGATTATTGAGGGAAGAACAGAACCAGGATTTCTGTCCTGTCTATAATGCTCAGTGGACATCCAAATGGAGAAGCTTCTTTTCCCCACATATGACAGTCTCACCTGGACTCAGGCGTAGCTGAAGCCAACCTTGGTTTTGAGGACTTAATAACTGGTTACAACCAATATAAAATCAATAACTGCCTGGAACCGAATATAAAGTCACCTTAGAGACTATTTGGACATCTTTAACATTAGATTATATCTAATTTAATGAAATTCCAAACAAACAAGAACTCTGACTTTCAACATGGGTTGGGTGCATTGGTTGTTTCTTTGCATTTTTCCCACTAGTATGTATAACAGAACCTTCACTGTTAATGTTACACAGTATGCTACGTATCTCAGAAAAAAATTTTAAAGCCATGATGGACATTTGAGAGGGAAATGTTTTATGTAATTCAACACTATCTTTTGAAATCCCAGTTTTTCCAAAATGTGAGTCATTGCTTAATGCCTTTCCCAAATCACAAAGAATATATGACATATCCTCAAGAAATAGAAACCACAAAAATTCAGACAGGAGAGGATATGCTACTATCTGGGGAAAAAGTGCTTCAGATACTTAGAAGAACTTCTCCTACATGTGTGAAAGTAAGCCACATTATTTTAAAGCAATTTTAAATACAACTTCTCTTTCTTTAACATTAATTTTTGAATTCAATGTTCTTGTAATCAAAAAGCCTGTCATTAGACTTAGAAAATAAATTCATGGTTACCAAAGAGGAATGGTAGGGGAGGGATAAATTAGGAATATGGGACCAATATATATAAAATAAACATCAAGGATTTACTGTATAGCACAGTGAACCATATTCAGCATCTTGTAATAATCTATAATGGAAAAGAAACTGAAAAAAATATATGTATACAAATATATATATCACTTTGCTGTATATCTGAAGTTAACGCAATACTGTAAACCAATTGTAGTTTCATTTTTTAAAAGTCTGTTGCTGCTGTGCTGTGCTTAGTCACTCAGTCATGTCCAGATGTTTGCAACCCTATAGACTATAACCCTCCAAGTTCTTCTGTCCACTGGGATTCTCCAGGCAAGAATACTGGAGTAGGCTGCCATGCCCTTCTCCAGGGGATCTTCCCAACCCAGGGTTCAAACCCAGGTCTCCCACATTGCAGGCAGATTCTTCAAAGACCTTCTGAGCCATCTGAGAAGCCCAAGAATACTGGAGCAGGTAGCCTATCCCTTCTCCAGGGGTCTTTCCTACCCAGGAATTGAACTGGAGTCTCCTGCATTGCAGGCATATTCTTCACAAGCTGAGCTACCAGGGAAGCCTAAGTTTGTTATTATTAAATGGTATAAACTAACACTGGTTATTCCAGACCCATCACTTTAAAATTCTCTTGATTTTCTGATTGTCTGTGTTTTGCTTCTTCTGAATGAAGAAGTTGGGAATTTAGCTGCCTTTCAAGAAATCTTTCATTATGATGGAGATTCTCCAAGTACAGGAGGGCTCAGGAGATTTTAGCAGGAGTTTCCCAGTATAAATCTGGAAGCCAATGAATCTCCCTTGTTACTTCAAAATAGATTGCATCATCAAGGCAGTTAACATCCCATGACTAAATTTTTCTTTGAAATAAAAAAACTCATCTACAGAGACAACTTAATGCCATCAATGTGATTGATTTTTTTTATCTTCAAGTCTTAAGAAATATGAACTTTCCAAATTATAGTACTGATACTATAAAACTAGTGCTGTCTTTCTTTGCTTAATATAGAGTCCCCAAGACTGGCTGGTTCAAGCCAAGATTTGTACCTTGAAATCCAGGTTGAAAAAGAGCAAAAAGGCTGAACAAAACATCATGATGAAATCTCCTAAGAAATTAGATAAATACCATACAAGATACCAAAGTATTCAGTATTCATGCTAGATGTGTATGGTATGGAACAATGAGAAGACATCTAAATTTTCTAGGTTTACATTGTTGAACCATGTACAATTATTGGTATGTTGTACTTCAAAAATAGTCTTACTCTCCTGTGTTTGCAACACTTCTTTTTAATTTCATCCTGCTAAAATTAGGTTTCACTTCTTTTATTTATCATTCTAAAGCATAGGTCATATTTTCATTAAAGGGTTTTCACTGATGAGATGCTAATGTTTCTTGGTTTAATAGAATTCCCTTTTAACAATATTCAGTGGAAAATGCAATAAATATTAGTCAACAGTGTTATGACTCATTTTAGTATGATAACTTCCTGATGAGACAAACAGAAGCTAACATTTTATGAACTGTTATGCTGAGAAGGATTTTGAGGCTAAGTACAGGACATTGAGAAAAGAGTTTCATTATGTACCAGGAATGGTTGCTGTGAGATGAGGGAAGCAATGACGAGAGCATCATGTTTATGTATAGATTCTGGAGTCATATCTGCTCCTGGATTGTTTTAATGGTTTAAAAGAAATGGTTGACTATTTAGTCTTTTCCTTGCAAAAAAAAAGAGCATTATCATAAAGTGTGTATATCAAGCTGAATACATAAGTCTTCTAGTGTGTTTTCTTCTCTTAAAGATGAAGAAAGTCTGTAAGACATAATGCAGAAAAAAATAGAGCTTTAAAGATATTTGTGCACTTAAAAATATAACACCATGATATAATCTGTTTAAATAAAAAAGATATAATCAAATCAAAAGAGAAATGCAAAGATTAGTCATGCATTCACCATCTAGAGTATTTCAATGGTTTAAAGAAAACTGTGTAAACTTCTAGACTTAATTCTACTAGAGTACCCATATATTTAGCATAAATTTAACCAGAGTGCTCATATTTTCCAAAACTTATCCTTTTCATTTAAGAATATATATAAATCATCCATTCATATTAAAAAATGTATTCTCTATGCCATTATTTTAAATTATTGTGTAGTTTCCCATTGAATAATCACCCTTACTTTAATTCCTTAGGCTGTTTCTAGTTTTTCAGTTTTTATAAACAGCACTATGAAGGACAAACTACAGATGAATTTTTGCACATATTCTTAATTACTCTCTTACAATAGGTCCAAGAAATGCAATTTCAGGGTCTTTGAAAAGTGTACATACTTAATAGATTTGAGATTGCAAAGCTACCTACTAGAAATCTCTGATCAGGTAAACCCAGATCCCTGTATATTACACAATATACAGAAATACATCTATTTACTTAGGACTTTTTATGAAATAAGAGTCTAAAATGTAGCAAAAGCCAACACCCTATCACTTACTGTGGTAAGTCCTAGCCTCTGTCTCATTAACTGTTGGGTACTTTTTATTTTTTTCTGGCACAAAGACAAAATGCCCTGTGAAATGTACATGCCACACCCTGAACTGTTAAAGTAAATATTTTGCCAGGGAAATTGAAGAACCAAAAGAAAAGAGCCAATGGAAGAGAGGAGGGCTGTCCTGTACTTTCCAAAGGAGCCTCTAAGTACTAAGTGTAATTATTTAACAGATCAAAGGTTTTAAATAGGTAATTGAGTTATTGCTCTGGTGATGAAATCTTGGTAGCTCCCTGTTGTAAATTTCAAAATTCCCCTGCATGCCTCTCAAAGCTGACATGAAGGAGCCAGCTATAATAACCTAATGAGGCAGAGAATAATTTGCTTAGGAATGCTGCTGGGTCAAGGCACAGGTAGGGACCGAGGCCACAAGTTTCTTCAGAGCAGGTAGTTTCACATTTGAGCCAGCAATTTTCACCTGCTCTATATGAACAGCATCAGCTAAAAGGCCAGCATGTGACCCGCTCCAAGTTCTAATACGTTATGTTTAAACATTCCAATCTTAGGTAGGTTTGCTGTACTCCTGCTAGGGATTATTCAGCTATTCATTTGCTTATGTTCTAGAGCTTTCCTAGAAATGACTAAACCTAATTTTTCATTTAAGGCAATCTGTATCTACCAAGAATATAAACAGAAATGCTTGAGAAAATTACACACGTGACTGTTCATTGTAGCGCTACAGAGAACAGGAAAGAAGATACCCAAACAGTTAATAATATGTAGTGGTTAAAATAACTGTAAGATATCCAGAGTATTGAATGATATGTTGCCATTTAAACAATTTTGAATCATTTTATCAAGGGGAAAATCTCAATGACATTATGATAAAGTTGTAGGATATGACATTTTCAATGTTCTGTTAACACATTATGGGAAATTGTGTATGTTCATATTCATGCTTTTCAAAATAAACAAATTGAAAAGAAAATCACCAAAATGGAAACAGAAATGATCTTCAGAAGTGGGGGGCTCTCCCTTCTTATTTTCATATTGTTTCTATATCAATTTTTACAGTAAACAAATACTTTACAATTTGAAAAGAATAAACTATTTCCAAAACCACATATAAAAAGAACCTTATTTCACAGTGTATGCAGTACTTAACTTAGAAATATGATTTTAAAAGGCTACCTTTGTTCAGAGTTTTAATATTTTCTAGTAGAGAATCACTATTGGAAGATAAAAAGAATGATCTTATTTCTTAGAATACCAGTCTTTTACGAAAATAATATAGCAAGCTCTACAAAATTTTTACTGTCCCCTCAACTTAATGGATAGTCTTAGAAATAATATATTATATCAAGAGATATCAATAATATGATATATTTTGTGTTAGACTTTGCAACATAAAATAAGTGAAAGCTAACTATAAATAGTTTACGTGGGCCAGTAGCTTTTTCAAAATTTAGTAGTGAAGTTCTTTATTAACTAAGGGGGAAGTGCCCATAAAACACTTTCAGAAATAGGTTACTTTGCTGGTTAAAGCTCAAGAATAACTGATTAACCATACCAGTAATTCACTGTGTGATTGGACAAGCTGTTGTGTCCTCTGGGTCTTAGCATCTCTGTCAGAAAATAAGTGCTGTGCAAATACCCACTCTCTGAATTCTCTTTTCGAAAGAATATACTATTTAATGATACAGGAGAATTCTTCTATAGATCTTATTAATTAGCAGCTTCATTTCCACTAAATAAGAAGAAATGGCTATAACCTCTTGTATTATAGCCTTATGATTATTTTTTATGGTGAGGACATTTAATATTTCTCTCTTAGCAACTTTGA
This sequence comes from Antilocapra americana, assembly GCA_007570785.1. Classification (NCBI taxonomy): domain Eukaryota; kingdom Metazoa; phylum Chordata; class Mammalia; order Artiodactyla; family Antilocapridae; genus Antilocapra; species Antilocapra americana. The sequence continues at coordinate 15,135,016 of ML660197.1, forward strand.
AGTATACAATGCAGTATTACTGACTATCATCACAAATCTGTGCACTAAATCTCCAAAACTTACCACCTTCTAACTGCAAGTTTGTACTCACTGCCCGACATCTCCCCAGTCTGCAACCCTGTTATGTTATGTTAGCCATCATTCTACTCTGTTTCCATCAGTTCTGCATAGTCTCATGATTTAACTAGCTTATAATAAACCAGTTAACCAGTAGACTTACAAACACATGCTTGAGTTTCACCATGGTCTGACCCTAAGCAAGCATCCATTCTGAATCTTGTTATTTTTAATGATTATGTAACATCACACCATCCTGATCATCCTTCCTCTCATGAAAGGTTAGGCAAATCCTAAGATATCCTGTCACTTTTAACTACATACTTTTCCATTTACGGTACCTTCCTTCAGGGCTCACAGGTGCCCATTGGGAGTGAACCCAGTGATGGAACCAGATAAGCAATTGGAATGTACCACCATGCCCTCCAGCTCAAGTCAGGAGCTACCAATTGTCTTGGGGTTTGTGTGTCAATTCCAGTACTCTTGACTGGAAAATCCCAGGATGGAGGAAGCTGGTAGGCTACAATCCATGAGGTTGCAAAGAGTCGGACACAACTGAACAACTTTACTTTAGAAAAGATAAAATGAATCATTGACCTGATTCAAAGACATGTCAATAGCTACTGGGTGGAGTGCTATGGAAGCTCACCGGGAAATGACGTCAATAAGGTCAAAGCTCTGGACTCATTACTGAAAAGACTTCTTGATCTGCCTTTGTTGTACAGACCTTAACTCCAGCCCATCATCTATAAAGAGGCTTGTGAGTGGAGGTAAAGGTATTGGTACAGACTGTGGTCTATACCAAAATAACTATCAGAACAGCATCTCTAGAACAAGTCCAAAACAATTTTATGATGGTCAACCAGAAGGATATGCCCTTACGCTGATTGAATTTAAGTATTTTCCAAAATATTTCCACCCTACTTGAGGACCACTACATCCTCTCTGTAGAAAAGCACAGGTGAAAACTGTCAGACTCATTCAAACATCTGTCTCACACAGACTACGATTTCTAGGAAAGAACTTTCTGCTAGAAATGAGTCAAGTGCAGCTGATGATTTTTAACCAAGCTGGATGCTGTATAGGATCATTGGGAGAATAAAAAAAAGTTAAGAAAAGCTATGTTATTTTAAGAAATGATGTATATCACCAGGAAAACCACTGGAGAATTTTCCACCCAAAACTATGTGTTGCTAATTGATAGAGACACATAATCACTTTAGAAAGACAATTTAAAAACAGGAATTTTAAACATTAAGGACCCTGGGTAGCATATGAAGCATCTTCATGTGGATCTCTCTCATTTATTTATCTTACTCTGAATTTATTTTATTTTAATATAGCTTCATTTTTCTTTCAAGATTTTAGCTTATTTTCTCTCCTTTTTCTTTTTTTCTTCCTCTTTTTTTCATCCTCCCCATTTTTATCCTTTTTAATGTATAAAATATAAGGTCTAGTTTGCCCTGTCTTTCTACAATTCTTTTTCCCCTTCTCATTTTCTGCACCAAATGATGATTCCAGTTCCAGTTCAGTCACTCAGTCATGTCCGACTCTTTGCAACCTCATGAACTGCAGCACGCCAAGCCTCCCTGTCCATCACCAACTCCCGGAGTCTACCCAAATCCATGTCCATTGAGTTGGTGATGTCATCCAACCATCCATCCAACCATCTCATCCTCTGTCATCCCCTTCTCCTCCTATGGGATAACTATGCACCCAAGTATTGTTAAGAGGCTTGATAAGGGAATCTAGATGAAAACACTTCATACCATGTAGGGTATGAATCAAATGCAAATGATTATTGGTTGAGCTATTTTTTTTTATTGTTTCCTTATGGCACTTACTCTGTAGTGGCAGAAAATTAATTCTTGCCAAACTGTTAATTTACCTAAGAGAGCAAGGCAATAGAGTTCTTATTTTTTCTCAAATGGTGGGGATGTTAGATATCCTTGCAGCATATTTGAAGGATCATCAATTCTGCTTTCAAATGAGCATTCCATTTTTTTTTGGTTGATTTAAATTTTGTCTAATTCCTGGGAGTGCTTGAAATCCTTTTGTAAATGAAGAATAGGTTCTATATAACCCATACCTGTTTAAAAACTTTTTGTCATTATTCCTTTTCTATTTCTTCTTGAATTTACATTTGATAGCACAGCAACTTTTCTTTTAAGTCTGTATTTCTCTTCTATGTTCAAATCTAAAGGGGCAGACTTATGTATTGGGCTTTAGTCTGAGGAGGGAGAAGAGAGAGCAGCCTTGTGAATGTTACCAGGACTGTCACAGATTCTAAAGATTATGTGCTCATAGTTATTTTAATGCATAGTTGGTTGAATAAAAATACATGGCTTTTTTAAAGAGTATACCGAAGATCAAAATGGGCTTATGTTTCATCTATTCAATATTTATTTGGAAATTCATTCAATGTAGTTACAGCTAATATGAATGTTTGAGCTTCCCTGGTGGCTCAGCAATAAAGAATCTGTCTGCCAATACAGGAAACATAGGTTTGGTCCCTGGGTTGAAAATATCCTTGGAAGAGAAAATAGCAACTCACTTCAGTATTCTTGCCTGGGAAATCTCACAGACAGAGGAGCCTTGGGGGGCTACAGTCTGCAGGATCTCAAAAGATTCAGACATGAGTTCGCAACTAAACAGCAGCAATCATTACAGTAACATTATAAGATGAAAACATGTATATGTCTTATATATATCATATATATATATATATGTATCTCTCACATATATAGGAATGACTATTATTATTCTCACTTAACAAGTGAAATATACAAAGAAATATAAAGTAAATTTCCCAGAGTCAGAGGTAGTATGAAAAATGAAATTTGAATCCAGAAGTAAAGGGGAGATAAAGTGAGGGAAGGGGGAAGAGAAAAAGAGGAAAAGGAGAGGGAGAAGGAGAAGAAAGGTAAACAGAAAGAAGAAAAATAGTATAGTATTAAAGGAAGTTTATTGTTTAAATAACCAACAACCTTTTGAAAACCTACTCCAATGAGCATTCTCAGAGAAATAATGATGTTGAAGAACTACTCTGTCCTTAGAGAACTGAGGGTGATGCTATTAAAACTGAGGTGGGATGTGGGAATCTAACATGTGACACTTTACCCAAAAGGAGGACATGGAAATTCTTTATTTAAAAATAAAACATACTAGATATTGGTGCAAAAAAACTTTGAAATTTTCTAAATGTGGAAAGATCATCTCTGGGCACCTGTAAAAATTCCTTGTGTGCATCTTCTCAAGTTAAAAAAAAAAAAAAGCAAGCCACAGCACACTCCCATCCTGTCATTCCAGAAGAGTTTTCCGTCCACCCACCACATGTATGACACCACCTGACAATTTTCCCCAACACGTGGGCCATTCCCCCAGGAGGTCTGGCAAGGATTCCACGGCTTCCTCCTGGCCTTCAATACCTGCAATTTAAATATTGCTGATCATTTTAGTTTTGCCTGGCTTGTGACGTATTTACCATTTCCTGTATGCCAAGAAGAGGCTTGACTGTGGGAGTAGAAAGTAATCTGTCAGTGTCAAGTCACAGTCAGAGCTTTAGAACTTGAACCAAATCCAGCTCCCAGAAGTGACTAAGAGCAGCTTAGCAAGATCACACTTGAATTACCTGATCATCTTTTCCAAGACCAGGAGAACAAAGCTTGCAAACTCTAAGAAGGGATTCAAGATGCACTTCTTAGAACCAACACCAGGGCTGTGATCAAGAGGAAATAGGAAAAGACAAAAGACAGAGTAAAACCTGGAGGGCAAAGGGATTGACTGTGTTTGTTTGGGAGCTGTCCCACCCTTCTTGGAACCAGGCCTTCAGCACCCCATCCCACTATGAAGGGGACAGCACGCAGAGTGGGCCACACTCAACATACATATCTGCAGACTTGAGGGAGACCCTCAGATGCTGGGGGGTCCTTGATTGCTGGAGCTCTGCCCACACTCCCCAACGTACAACTCTATCATCATAAGAAGTTTTTAAAAACCTGAGAGTCCTTCTGGTCTTGTCTATTACTCAGCAATGTTGCTGTTGTTCAGACACTAAGCTGTGTCTGGCTCTTTGTGACCCCACGGACTGCAGCACGCCCGGCTTCCCTGTCCTTCACCATCTCCCAGAGCTTGCTCAAACTCATGTCCATTGAGTTGGTGATGCCATCCAATCATCTCATCTTCTGTTGCCCCCCTCATCTCCTGCCCTCAGGCTTTCCCGACATCAGGATCTGCTCCAACGAGGCAGCTCTTCAATTAGGACATATTGATTTAAGGGCCTTTCTCCTGTGTATCAGCCTCATTTCTGGAATAACTCCTTATATCACCTCTACCCCTACTCAGTCCATCACTGTTGTTAGATGTTCGTGTCCTATTTATCATTCAAGACCTAAATCAAAGGCTACTTTTCCAGGGCAATTTCCACAATTGAATGAAAAGGTTCTTCACTTTGAACTCCCGTAAGACTTGTCTTTTCATATCACATAAGAGCCTGTACTAGTCTGTACAGAGCCTGATGGAGGCCAAATGTTCAAGAACATGTGCCAGATGACTCAACCAATCCAAGTCACCATTGGTTACTCCCACTCCTCATTCCCCATTTCTATTAGCCACTAATTCTCTTACACACTTTGCTTCCAACTCATGTCTCTATCTCCCATCACAGCTGCCTGCCCTCAGTTCTAACAACTCCCATGTCTGCATTAATATGGTATTTTCTGATGCCTTGTCAGCCCATCACAGGCATGGAGGTGGAGGTTGGGGGAAGAGAGAGTGGGACAAACTGAGAGAATAGTATTGAACGTATATGCACTACTGTGTGTGAAATAGATAGCTAGTGGGAAGCTGCTGTATAGCACAGGAGCTCAGCTTGATGTTCTGTGATGATGTAGGTGGGTGAAATGGGGAGCTGGAGGGTGGGAGAGAAGCTCAAGAAGGAGGAGATAAATGTATACATATAGCTGATTCACTTCATTGTACAGCAGAAACTAGCATAACATTGCAAAGTAATTATATTCCAATAAAAAAATTTAAGAATATTATGATAATGATATGGAGAAACTTGTTGTCTGTCGTTCTGTTTGGTTGGTTCCCAAGGAGAGGAAAATAAGATGTGGACCAGTTTACCTTCCCTATGGGGCCGTTTTTGAAAAAAACTAAGAAAGAGCTCTTGGTAGGAGCTAGATCTTAAGAGAAGCCATAAATGAGAAGAAAAAAAAATGATTGAGTATAGAAGGGTTACAGAAATAGAGTGAGGTAAAGAGATTTGGGGGAAGCAACCCTGAGTTTGAAATTTTAGAGAAAGGAAAAAATTAAAATTAATATCTCTTTAATTTTTACAATTTGGCATTAGGTTCTTTGTAAATCTTCCATTTCCTCTTAAGATGTACATTCCATTAGTATTAAATTAGCCTCCTTCATCATAATAATGACTATTAATTGTTGAATGTTCTCTAGAAAGCTGTTTATTTACATATGCATCAATTAAGGGGTACAGTATTTCTATACCTCTCTTAGAGACAAGAGATTTAGGAAATTGAGTAACTTGTTCCTTGTCACCCAACTAATAACATCAGAGCTGAGATTTGAAGCCAGATCAGCCCAGACATACAGTTCATGCTGCTTCTCCATCACCTGCCTCTTCTGTATTGACCATAAAAGCAGAAAGTTGAGGATTATCACTGCACACCTTACTATCAAGTGTACTAAGTCACCCTTGCCCAAGTTCGCATGGCTAGAATTCTGCAGTAGAATGAGAATTTCAATACTGATCTATCTTATTCTGAAATCCAAGCTTCTTCAACTTTCTGCTTTCATTTCCACCTTAACAACCTTGCTTCTTTCTGTTTCCTTATAACATTTCCCAATCTTTCATGGTGGTGTTGGAGAAGACTCTTGAGAGTCCCTTGGACAGCTAGGAGATCAAACTAGTCAATCCTAAAGGAAATCAACACTGAATACTCATTGGAAGGACTGATGCTTAAACAGAAGATCCAATACTTTGGCAACCTGATGAGAAGAGCTGACTCATTGGAAAAGACCCTGATGCTGGGAAAGATTGAAGGCAGGAGGAGACGGGGATGACAGAGAACAAGATGGTCTGATGGCATCACTGATTCCATGGATATGAGTTTGAGTAAACTCTGGGAGATGGTGAAGGACAGGGAAGTCTGGCATGCTGCCATCCATGGGGTCACAAAGAGTCGGACACAACTGAGCAAATAAACAATGACAACGACAATATCCAGACAATGGAATACGTTCTTATCTCAGTATCTGTGGAGGATTAATTTCAGGGCCTCTCATGAATACCAAAGTTCCTGGGTGCTCAAGTCCCACATTTAAACTATTGCACTATTTGTTTATAATCTACACACATCCTCTCATACACCTTAAATCATCTCTAGATTATTTATAATGCCTAAAGCAATGTAAGTGGCTCCATAAATAGTTGCTGATTTGCAGAAAAATCAAATTTTACTTTTTGGAAATTTCTGGAACTTTTTTCTGAATATTTTTCATCCACCAGTTAGTTGAGTTCACAAATGCTGAACCCAAGGATATGTAGGGTCAACTGTAATGGTGTTAAAAAGAAATAAACTATCAAGCCACAGAAAAGACCTGGAGAAACAATTGTATTATGTGAATGAAGCCAATATGCAAAGGGTAAATACTGTAGAATTCCAAGTATATGACACTGGAAAAGGTAAACTATGGCAACAGTAAAAAAAAAAAAAAATAGACAGTGGTTGACAAGGGTTTTAGGTGTTGGGAGAGATGAACAGGTGAAGCACAGAGGATTTTAGGGGCAGTGAACATGCTCTGTATGATACTGTATAACACATGTCATCATATATTTATCAGAGCCCATAGAATGTATAACATCAAGAGTGGACCTAGCAATAAACTATGAACTTGGAGTAATAACGACATGTCCATACGGGTTCATCAATTATAGCAAATGCACCATTTTGTTGTATTTGTAAGGGCAGGGAATATATGGAAAATCTCTCTACCTTCCTCTCAATTTGGCTGTGAACCTAAAACTGCTCAAAAAAATTGTCTAAAAAAAATTGGGGTCTATGGACATAGGTGCATGTTTCTGAGGAGATAGGTCACAGCTTTCATCAGAGACTTTAAGGGTTCTCTCAGGGGATAGCAAACCACTCCAGTATTCTTAGCCTAGAGAATTCCATGAACAGAGGCTACAGTCCATGGGGTCACAAAGAGTCAGACATGACTGAGCAACTAGCACTTTCACTTTCAACTCCAAAGAGATGAAGAATCACTGCCTTGGAGCATTTCTGCAATTTTTAAAAATTTTCTCTGGGGAAAAAAAAAAAATCTGTGTTTATTTAAATTCATTTCCCTGAGCCCATCATGCAAAAGATTTTCTGCAGCACAAAATGGGCTCTTAGTGGTTTCCTTGGGCAAAATTACAGATTTCTATTATTTGAGTTGGTAATTTCCTAGCCTAGGCATCACCTTCCTTTTCTTTATCCTCATTCAGATAATCCTGCTAAACACAATTCCCTCTCCTTAGAAAATCTGATATGCTGTTCCCAGGCCCTTTATCTCTAGATTTCCCCATTCTGCCTGGCTGAGCAGGTAGTTTCCTGGGGCTGGGACCAGAGCCCAGTTAATTCTGGCGGTGGTGTTTTTTTAAGTTTTTGTTTCTGTTTTTTTTTTTTTTTAATTCCCAAAAAGAAAAACTCAAACCTATTGGGAAACATAAACCATGCGGACCTACTTTATTCCTGTAGTCTATCTTTATCAATTCAGCACTTCAAATTAGAAATGCAAAACTGGTTTGGAAGGAATGTTCAAATCCACAGTAAAATTGCAGTGTTGTGCCTTCACGCCCGCACCCTCCCCAACTACCCCTGGAAAATTCTATCAAGAATTTTACTTTTTTGATGTCAAAAATAATGTAATATCAAGAAGAATTGGTCTTATATTTAAATAATTATCATAAGTAATTGTGCATCAGTAATTCTTTCTAAGAGAGGAATACAGAAGGAGCATAATAATTTCCCAGGTCACTAAGATTACTTGGCATGAAAGTAACAATATTAGAAATGCAGTATCACAGAGTGGGAAGGAGGACCTAACCTTTCCCAAACCCTCTAGGAGAACATCTGTAGCCATGAGTAGTTCACCACTTCACTTACAGCCCATTTCATTGCTGAGTGGCTGCTTCTTACATTGAATAAAATCTCTTTCTACCTGTTGGTTCTTATTTTACCCTATAGTTAGAGAGGCAATTAGTCTTCTCTTATGTGACAGCTCTCTTTTATATAGGAAAAAAAATCAATTTTTTATTTTCAATCATCTGCTGCAAATTATAATTACAGATCTAAGAAGTTTAGTCCTGTTTTTATAATGATAACACTACAGAATTTATTCACTCAACTCAACAAATAAGCCAACCACACAGCAAACAGTTTGTCAAAATCTTAAAAACTAATTAGCTTTAGAGCCAAGAGAAGATTTTTCCTAAACCAATGAGCACCATCATTTTCCAGTGGTCATGTATGGATGTGAGAGTTGGACTACAAAGAAAATTGAACACCAAAGAACTGATGCTTTTGAACCGTGGTGTTGGAGAAGACTCTTGAGAGTCCCTTGGACTGCAAGGAGATCCAACCAGTCCATCCGAAAGGAGATCAGTCTTGGGTTTTCATTGGAAGGACTGATGTTGAAGCTGAAGCTCCAATACTTTGGCCACCTGATGTAAAGAGCTGACTCATTTGAAAAGACTCTGATGCTGGGAAAGATTGAGGGCAGGAAGAAAAGGGTACAGCAGAGGATGAGATGGTTGGATGGCATCACGGACTCAATGGACATGGATTTGGGTGGACTCTAGCAGTTGGTGATGCACAGGGCGGCCTAGTGTCCTTCGGTTCATGAGATTGCAAAGAGTCGGACACGACTGAGCGACTGAACTGAACTGTGCACCACCTACTTCAAGATACACATATGCTCATTTCTTACTTGAATCTTACTTTCTTTCTTACTTACTTACTTTCTTAACTTTCTTACATTTCTTACTTACTTATTTTTCTAATTTTACATACCAACACTTTCTTAGCCATAACACCAAGAACATGTGGGTACACCGGTACACTCATTGAGTTGCGTCTGATCTTTCCAACCCCATGGACAGTAGCCCACTAGGGATGTCCATGGGATTTCCCAGGCAATAATACTGGAATGAGTTGCCATTTCCTTCTCCAGTGGGTACATTATATGGAAGCAGTTTTCCTGGCTAGATACGTAAGACAAATAATACACAAACAGTTTAGAATAAGCCAACCACCATCTGCTCTGAAAAGAACTGTGCTTCAACAGAGAAAAAAAAAAGTAAATAAAGACCAAAGTTGTGGACACATTTAAATGGAACACAACTGAAGATTTTCCTACTGGCTTCATGGATCAAGGTGTAGAAACTATTTCTGGACTCAGCAGCAGGCTCCCAGCCCCTCACTGAAATATGACATTTGCAAAGACAGCATTGTTGTAGGAAGCTGACAGCAGTTTCTGCTGGTTGTGTAGTTTAAGTACCTCCACAGGCAAGACAGAGACTCTCCATTCAGCATCTTGATACCCTCATTTTCTTTCCAGTAAGAAATGATCCACAGAAAGGGTCCAATCAACTCTGCCACACCTCTCTGCCTCCCAGCTGCAACTCCCCAAGGAGAGACAAAAAGGAGAAGCTGATGGCTTGTTTCTCATTTTATTCCTTGGAAGCCACCATGGATTCCAAGTTTGGGAAAGTGCAGACACAGTCAGAACACACTTGTCCTTGAGTGCTGGGGATTCTCTCTCCCTGGTGTCCTGGGGATCTGGGAAAGTGAAGCTGGGGACAGGAGGCAGGTGAAGGGGGAGGGGCTGTGATACTGGGCTTGAAGTTGAGTGGACAAAGGAGGGCAATGGGGGTATTCTGGTAAGAAAGTCAGGGGATTTCAAGACGACACTTGAGATGAGGGGCAGTATGCAGGAAATTGTTACATGGTTTGGAAATCAGAAATATGCTTGATGGCTACATAGTTTTTCTTTCATTTGGGCAAGATGATTACTTTAAAAGTACACTTAACAGACATTTCTCCAAAGAAGACATAAAAATGGCTAACAAACACATGAAAAGATGCTCAACATCACTCATTATCAGAGAAATGCAAATCAAAACCCCAGTGAGGTAATACTTTACACCAGTCAGAATGGCTGCAATCCAAAAATCTACAAGCAATAAATGCTGGAGAGGATGTGGAGAAAAGTGAGCCATCACACCAAATCCTCGTATGATGAGCCTCGCCATATAGGTGCTTTTCCAATTTCTTCCCTAAGCCAATGACTCAAGGTCCTTACTATATAGAAGAAAGAAGAAAGAGAAATCTCTTCTTTTATCACTTACATAGGACTGAGACACTTTATGTACTGAGTCTTATTCTTAGTTAGATAGTTCAGTCGCTCAGTCGTGTCCAACTCTTTGTGACTCCATGGACTGCAACACGCCAGGCCTCCCTATCCATCACCAACTCCCGGAGTCCACCCAAACCCATGTCCATTGAGTTGGTGATGCCATCCAACCATCTCATCCTCTGTCGTCCCCTTCTCCTCCTGCCCCCAATCTTTAGTGATTTCCAAATATTAACTCACAACATACATAAATTCTCTTCTAGGAGATTTCATATCTATTATTTATTCTGGTCTCCCTTGAAATGATATTTGGGAAGTACTCATACCAGAATCATGGGGTTCTTGTTAACAATGATGATTTCTAAATCAATTCAAAACCAGTCCTTACAACAACCATGTGAGGTCAGCATATGAACCTCTCTTTTACAGATGAGAAAGCTGAGATGCAGAGAAATTCGTATCCGCACAAGGTCCCATCCATGAGGTGCCAGAATCAAGACCAAAATCTGAGTCTGCCAGACTCTAAAGCTCATGGCCCTTAAGCAAAGACATGGTACAGAATCAAACCCCAAGGTAGGATGAGCCCATTGGTGCTATCCTGCTGCAATTTCAGAAAAAGACCTCATGAGTCTACGTTGTGGGAGATAATCCAGAGGGGCACTGCCATATGGCAAACGTGGTGCCTTGGGAAACCTAAAATACTGTGGGACAGGGGCCTGGGTGACTGGGACCAGGATCCAAGGAGGGACAGAAATTGGGGTCTGTGCAAATTATAGATCATCCAGGCAGAAGCCTGTGTTGTCGGGAGACAAAAAATGAAAGAAACTGGAGTATCCCAAGCAATCCATGAAGGGACTTAGCTAGTAAAGATGCAAAGGACAACAGGGAAACTGACCAGGAGCTAACAGAACCCCAGCCCCTGGGCTGAGTTTTCAGGGCAGGATTGGGGTCCCTCGGTGAACTGATAAGAGCAGAAAAACATGGAGAATAAGACAGGGGCAGTGGTCTGAGTCCTGAGATACAGCTTACATGCATCAGTCACTCAGTCATGTCCAACTCTCTGCGACCCCACGGACTTTAGCATGCCAGGCTCCTCTGTCCATAGGGTTTTTCAAGCAAGAATGCTGAACTGGGTTGCCATTTTCCTCCTCCAGGGATCCTCTTGACCCAGGGGTTAAACCTGTGTCTCCTGTGTCTTCTGCATTGCAGGTGAATTTTTTACCTGCTGAGCCACCAGGGAAGCAGAGTCCCAGCAATCAGGGCAGAAGCTCCATGATCACAGCTGTGGCTCATGGTCAGGCTGGGCCAGTGGTCCCAGTGGTCCCTGAAGGACACATTTTCCACACTTTCCTGTGGACCTCTTTGTCCTTGGAGATGGTGATAGGTAATCTTGTCTGTGACCCTAGGCTAACCAAAGTTAACCAAATATTTTTCTGCTGTTACTGCAGAGACAGTCATATACTCAGCTTCATTTCAAATCTTCAGAAAGGGAAGGGCATTTCCAATATATCTCTTTGCAGAACGCCTTTCTTGTTTTTTAATAGGTCATCTCTTGCTACCTTTTGGAACATCAAAACACTTCTTGGGAAATAATGAGGCAATGTTTCATAAACTAATTTTCCACCCCCAAGACTGAACATAGGCCCTTAAAGTGGAGCAACGCTGTGCCAGCAGCTGGGGGTCCAGGTATCTCAGCCAGTATCACAGAGGAGAGCCAGATGGATACAGAGCACAATACACAGAAGAAGCATTATTTCTGCTTTAGGAAATGTACACTGTATGGAAACTCCAGTTCTTTCAAAAAGATAGCTATACCTTTTTTCCTGTCTACCAGGCCATGCCATCCTCAGTGTAAAATCTTTGCCAGCTTTCTCCTCCCCTTTTTATGGATTCAGTCACCAGAAATAAATGGGATATATTCATACAGTAGTATATTTAACCACAAAAAATGATACAGTGAAGTACTGAGGCATCCTACAACAGGGATGAACCTCGAAAATTTACACTGAGTGAAAGAAACCAGACACAGAAGACTACACCATGCACGAGTCCAATTATATGCAATATCCAAAAGTGGCAAATCCTTTGAGATAGAAAGCAAATGGATGGTTGCCAGGAGATAGAGATGGAGGAAAAGGAAGAGGGACTGCCAAAGGTTGTGGGTTTCTTTGGAGGGGAGGGAGATAAAAATATTCTAAAATGAGATTTTAATGATAGTCACACAGTGTTGCGAATATTATCTTTGCTGTTGTTGTCATTCAGTCGCTAAGTTACGTCCAGCTCTTTTCAACCCCATGGACTGTAGCACGCTAGGCTTCCCTGTCCTTCACTGTCTCTTGGAGTTTACTCAGATTTGTGTCCATTCAGTTGGTGATGCCATCCAACCATCTCACCCTCTGCCGTCCCCTTTTCCTCCTGCCTTCAATCTTTCCCAGCATCAGGGTCTTTTCCAAAGAGTCAGCACTTTGCATCAAGTGGCCAAAGTATTGGAGTTTCAACTTCAGCATCAGTCCTTCTAATAAATATTTGGGGTTGATTTCCTTTAGGATTGACTGGTGTGATCTCTTTGCAGTCCAAGGGACTCTCAAAAGTCTTCTCCAACACCACAGTTCGAAAGCATCAATTCTTCAGTGCTCACCCTTCTTTATGGTCCAGCTCTCACATCCAAATATATTTTTAAAATGTTGAATATTACACTTTAAATGGTATGTGAATTAAATCTTAATAAAGGTTTTTTTAAAAAAGTTCCAAACGCCCAACTCATCTGAGAGCAAAGAGAACCCTTTCTTGCCTTACTACCTGCTCAGGGCTTAAAGAAATCAGCACCTCCTTTTTGATTAAGTCACTAAAACTCTGAGATGGGAAGAAGCAGGCCCCCTTCTAGCTGTATCCGTGGAATTCTTACCCTTGATAAAGCAATTTTCTAGACATTCTCCCAGGAAAAAACTTTCATCTTCCAGGCTGAAACCATGAACTGAGAGAGGGATTGTTTGTTTTTTTTCTTAAACAAATGTCTTGTTTGAAGTAAGGTAAAGAACAGCAACAAGAAAATGAATCGTGTGTCAGGATTGTACCTGTCAGCACCAAGGCAGGAAGAAAAAGTTGAACCAAAACATACAAATGTCAACAGTTTTCTTTTTATTACGAGGAAGGCCTTTGTGGTTAGTATCATTTCACAAGACTTTTCAAGGTGTGGGAGAGAATTTTTCTCCAGTTTCTATCCAAGCAGGTGAAACACCAGCATGCCAGAAATAAAATGTGAAGACAGTATTTCTTGGAAATCAAGGTTGATGGGTGACCCTACGATAACCAAACCAACAAGAAGGCTAAGAACACAGAAAACTCCTATAATTCCAGGTGGAAGAGAAATGAAAGATTTTCAGTCAGTGACAAGAGACAGCAGAGAGGCCCAGTGCCCTTTTCATGATCAATGGAAATTCTGAAAGATTTTACCAGAATTTTGATCTTAATAATTAAGAAATGGAAAACAGTAGACTCATTTCCTCTCATATTCTTGGTCTTTCTTTTTAAACTAGCTTATCACTATTTTTACTTTCTAGGGTCAACATCGATGTGGAAAAATCTGCTATAAAGAGTGACCTACTTAGAGTTCAGTGATATTTTTGTAGAAACCTGAGAGTCATCTAGTAGAGCCACTCATGTTTCAGATAAAGAAATGGAGGGTCCAGATTAACTGAGTAATTTTCCGTTGTGAGTGATCTAATAAGTGACAAACCAAGACTCCAACCCAGGTCTTCTAACTCTAAAGCTGTTGTTCTTTCACCTACCCCTCATTCTTTCTGTTCATCTCACTTTGGGGGGGGGGGGACATTAGGTGTTCAGATATGGAGAAAGGGTCCATTTACTCATGAGTGCATTAAAAGGAAAGGGATTCGTAGCCCCAAGAAGAAGGCCAAAGGAGAAATTAGAGGTAAAGTATGTGCATGCTCAATATGAATATGAATGATATGTGTGCGTGCTCAATCTGATGCTTAAGCTGAAGCTCTAATACTTTGGCCACCTGATGCAAAGAACTGACTCATTGGAAAAGACCCTGATGCTGGGAAAGATTGAAGGCAGGAGGAGAAGGGGACGATAGAGGATGAGATGGTTGGATGGCATCACTAGCTCAATGGACATGAGTTTGAGCAAGCTCTGGGAGTTGGTGATGGACAGGGAAGCCTGGTGTGTTCATGGGGTCCCAAAGAGTCAGACATGACTGAAAGATTGAACTGACTAACTGGGTGCATGCTCAGTTGTGAGCTTAGCAAGGACTGTAGCCGCCAGGCTCCTTTGTCCATGGAATTCTCCAGGCAAGAATATTGAAGTGGGTTGTCAGTCCCTTCTCCGGGAGATCTTCCCACCCAGGGACTGAACCTGGATCTCCCACATTGCAGGAAGATTCTTCACCATCTGAGCCACCAGAGAAGCCCAGAGATGATAATTATCTGTTATTGAAAAGGAACTGTTTAATCATTATACATTGGAGAAGGCACTGGCCACCCACTCCAGTACTCTTACCTGGAAAATCCCATGGATGGAGGAGCCTGCTAGACCGCAGTCCACAGGGTTGCTAAGAGTCTGACATGACTGAGCGACTTCGCTTTCCCTTTTCACTTTCCTGCATTGGAGAAGGAAATGGCAACCCAGTCCAGTGTTCTTGCCTGGAGAATCCCAGAGATGGGGGAAACTGGTGGGCTGTCTATGGGGTCGCACAGAGTCGGACATGACTGAGCAACTGAACTGAACTGAACTGAATCATTATATAATAAATTTCTATTTATTTTTATTGTTTGCTTAGAAAAAAAGTGATGCTTCCCAAGAAAGATTACATTCCAGTTTGAGCTCAAAATTCTCTTACCTCGGGCAACATTTTACTCTCTCACCCATGAATATTATTAATCATGCAGAGAATAAATATGCCATAATTGTAATCGTTGTTGCTAGAAATACTCTCAGAAAGGGAACTCTTTTTGTGAGCAAAATGTCATGATCAGTGGGTAAAATCATGACAAGCAAAAACAAAGACACAAAAGAGAAAGCTAAAGTGCTTTGCATTAAAAATCAATAGAAAAGAACATAAAACGATAAAACTCCTAGAAGGTAACACTGGAGAAAATCTTGTGCATGGCCAACTTTTTTTTACAATCCATCAAATTTTGATAAATTGGACAAATTTTTTTTCTTTTTTCTCCGCAAAAGGAAGGGCAAGAGAATGAGAAAGGAGGCCCCAGACTGGGAGAAAATATTTGCAAGAAGATTTGTAATAAAAGATTGTTATCAAAAATATACAAAAGTTTTTAAAACACATTTAGAAAAAAAATTTTAAATCGACAAAAGGTATTGACAGACACACACCAAAGAAGATATACAGATGGCAAATAAGCATATGAAAAGATGCTCCACATAGTAAGTCATCAGCGAAATGGTAATTAAAATAACAATGAGATACTAGCTGGGGGGAATGGGAAAACTTACAGCCACTTCGGAAGACAGTTCGGCAGTTTCTTACGAAACTAAACATATTCCTATCGTACAACCCAGAAATTATACTCCTTGGTATTAATCCAAAGGAGATGGAAACTCATGTTCGCACAAACACCTGCGCGTGGACATTTATAGCAGCTTTATTCCTAATTGCGAAACTTGGAAGCTAGTCAAAAGTCGTTCAACAGGTAAATGGACAAATAAACTTTGAAACATCCAGCTGATGAATATCATTCAGTGTGAAAAAGAAATGAGTTGTCAAACCATGGAAAAAGCATGGAGGAAATTTAAATGTATATTCCTAAGTGAAAGATGCCAATAGGAAAAGGTCATAAATGTATGATTCTAATGATATGACATTTGGAAAAAGTGATACTATGAAGGCAGTAAAGAGATTAGAGGTTGTCAGGAGTTGGGAGTGGGGAAGGGAGAGGGATGAAAAGGCAGAGCCCAGAGAATTTTTAGGGCAGTGAAAATATGGCGCCATCAGTTCAGTTCAGTCACTCAGTCATGTTCGACTCTTTGCGACCCCATGAATCACAGCACGCCAGGCCTCCCTATCCGTCACCAACTCCCCGAGTCCACCCAAACCTATGTTTACCAAGTCGGTGATGCCATCCAGCCATCTCATCCTCTGTTGTCCCTTTCTCCTCCTGCCCCCAATCGTTTCCAGCATCAGAGTCTTTTCCAATGAGTCAGCTCTTCCCATGCAGTGGCCAAAGTATTGGAGTTTCAGACTCAACATCAGTCCCTCCAATGAACACCCAGGACTGATCTCCTTTAGGATGGACTGGTTGGATCTCCTTGCAGTCCAAGGGACTCTCAAGAGTCTTCGCCAACAGCACAATTCAAAAGCATCAGTTCTTGGGTGCTCAGCTTTCTCCACCATCCAACTCTCACATCCATTCACAACTACTGGAAAAACCATAGCCTTGACTAGATGGACCTTTGTTGACAAAGTAACTTCTTTGCTTTTCAATATGCTATCTAGGTTGGTCATAACCTTCCTTCCAAGGAGTAAGTGTCTTTTAATTTCATGGCTGCAATCTCCATCCGCAATGATTTTGGAGCCCCAAAAAATAAAGTCTGACATTTTTTCCAATGTTTCCCCATCTATTTCCCATGAAGTGATGGGACCAGATGCCATGATCTTAGTTTTCTGAAAGTTGAGCTTCAAGTCAACTTTTTCACTCTCCTCTTTCACTTTCATCAAGAGGCTTTTTAGTCCCTCTTCACTTTCTGCCATAAGGGTGGTGTCGTCTGCATATCTTAGGTTATTGATATTTCTCCCTGCAATCTTGATTCCTGCTTGTGCTTCTTCCAGCCCAGAGTTTCTCATGATGTACTCTGCATATAAATTAAATAAGCAGGATGACAGTATACAGCCTTGATGGACTTCTTTTCCTATTTGGAACCAGTCTGTTTTTCCATGTCCAGTTCTTTTTTTTTCATGTCCAGTTCTCACTGTTGATTCCTGACCTGCATACAGATTTCCCAAGAGACAGGTCAGATGGTCTGGTATTCCCATCTCTTTAAGAATTTTCCACAGTTTATTGTGATCCACACAGTAAAGGGCTTTGGTATAGTCAATAAAGCAGAAATAGATGTTTTTCTAGAACTCTCTTGCTCTTTCGATGATCCATCGGATATTGGTAATTTGATCTCCAGTTCCTCTGCCTTTTCTAAAACCAGCTTGAACATCTGGAAGTTCATGGTTCACATATTGCTGAAGCCTGGCTTGGAGAATTTTGAGCATCACTTTACTATCGTGTGAGATGAGTGCAATCATGCGGTAGTTTGAGCATTCTTTGGCATTGCCTTTCTTTGGGGTTGGAATGAAAACTGACCTTTTCCAGTCCTGTGGCCACTGCTGAGTTTTCTAAATTTGCTGGTATATTGAGTGCAGCACTTCCACAGCATCATCTTTTAGTACTTGAAATAGCTCAACTGGAATTCCATCGCCTCCACCAGCTTTGTTCATAATGCTTTCTAAGGCCCACTTGACTTCACATTCCAAGATGTCTGGCTCTAGGTGAGTGATCACACCATCGTGATTATCTGGGTAGTGAAGATTTTTTTGTACAGTTCTTCTGCATATTCCTGCCACCTCTTCTTAATATCTTCTGCTTCTGTTAGGTCCATACCATTTCTGTCCTTTATCGAGCCCGTCTTTGCATGAAATGTTCCCTTGGTATCTCTAATTTTCTTGAAGAGATCTCTAGTCTTTCCCATTCTGTTGTTTTCCTCTATTTCTTTGCACTGATAGTTAAGGAAAGCTTTCTTATCTCTACTTGCTATTCTTTGGAACTCTGCATTCAGATGGGAATATCTTTCCTTTTCTCCTTTGCTATTCACTTCTCTTCTTTTCACAGCTATTTGTAAGGCCTCCTCAGACAGCCATTTTGCTTTTTTGCATTTCTTTTCCATGGGGATGGTCTTAAACCCTGTCTCCTGTACAATGTCACGAACCTCCATCCATAGTTCATCAGGCACTCTCTCTATCAGATCTAGTCCCTTAAATCTATTTCTCACTTCCACTGTATAATCACAAGGGATTTGATTTAGGTCATATCTGAATGGTATAGTGGTTTTCCCTACTTTCTGCAATTTAAGTCTGAATTTGGCAATATGGAGTTCATGATCTGAGCCACAGTCAGCTCCCGGTCTTGTTTTTGCTGACTGTATACAGCTTCTCCATCTTTGGCTGCAAAGAATATAATGAATCTGACCTCAGTGTTGACCATCTGGTGATGTCCATGTGTAGAGTCTTCTCTTGTGTTGTTGGAAGAGGGTGTTTGCTATAACCAATGCATTCTCTTGGCAAAACTCTATTAGCCTTTGCCCTGCTTCATTCTGCACTCCAAGACCTGTTACTCCAGGTGTTTCCTGACTTCCTACTTTTGCATTCCAGTCCCCTATAATGAAAAGGACATCTTTTTGGAGTGTTAGTTCTAAAAGGTCTTGTAGGTCTTCATAGAATCGTTCAGCTTCATCTTCTTCAGCATTACTGGTTGGGGCATAGGCTTGGATTACCGTGAAGGTAGCAGGTTGAATTCCTAAAGAATTTTCTTTGACCAAATAACACTTCTTAAACCTAACACATTTGCTTTTGGGGTAGCCTTGTCAGCTTTATATTTTGCAAATACTTTCAGATCTTTCAAGGTTTCCCCCTGTACTAAACAAAATCCTCAGAGTCATCCAGTTTGAAAAGGTGGTGCGATTGGCTGAATACTGGCCCCTAAGATGTTCAGGTCCTAACACCTAGAACTGGTAACTTTTCATGGCAAAATGGACTTTGCAGATCTGGTTAAAGGTTTTGAGATGGGAAATTTATATCAGAAATCAGGCCAGGCCCTACATGTAATCATAGAGGTCCTTATAAAAGGGAGGATGGGACTTCCCTTGTAATCCAATGGTTAGGACTTTGCCTTCCAACACAGGGGGCACAGTTTCGATCCCTGGTCAGAGAGCTAAGATCCCACATGCCTTGTGGCCAGAAAAACCTAAAAACATAAAACAGCAGCATTACTGAGAAATTCAATAAAAACTTTAAAAAATGGTCCACACACACACACAAAATCTTAAAAAAGAAAAAGGGAGGCAGAGGGAGATTTGACTGCAGAGGAAGAAGAAAGTGATGTGACAGTGGAATCAAGAGGCTACAGTGATTCAAAGAAGGGGTTACAAGTCAGGGAATCCACGAGGCCTCCAGAAACCATCAATAGCAAAGACAGGGAAGTGGATCCTCCCCCCAGAGAATTCTGGAAAATCCTCTCCTGCCCACACTTTGATGGGCACCCAGGGAAGCTGAGTTCAGATCTCTGGCATCCAGAACTGTAAGAGAATCCATGTGTGTTGTTTGAAGCCACGTGGTTATTTGATACAACAGCAAAACTTGTGCAAACATGCGTGCTAAAAGCAATTAACCTCTAATCAGTGAGCCAAGGTATATTTTCTTTTTCAACTGAAATAGAGCTGACTTGCAATATTATATTAGTTTCAGGTGTATAACATGGTGAGTCAATATTTTGATAGCTCATACTCCATGTAAAGTTACTCTAACATATTGGCTATGTTCCCTGTGCAAAATATTATTGGTTGGCCAAAAAGTTCGTTCGGGTTTTTCTGTTACTGCTTATGAAAAAACCGGAATGAACTTTTCAGCCATCCCGATACATCCTTGTACCCTGTTTATTCTATTCATGGGAGTCTGTATTTCTTAATCCCCTTCTCTCATCTTACCCTTCACTCCACCCCACCCCCTACTGGTAACCACTAGTTCTTTCTCTGTATTTCTGTACCTATTTCTGTTTTGCTACATTAGTTTCTTTATTTTTTAGATTCCACATATAAGTGAAAACAAATAATATTTGTCCTTTCCTGTATGATTTATTTCACTAAGTTTAATACTCCTTGGGTCTATTCATGTCACCGAAAATGACAAAATTTTGGTTTTTTTATGGCTGAGTAGTATTCCATTATGATATATAAAATGCACATATATGCATATATTTCACATTTTCTTTGTCCATTCATCACTTGATGGACATTTAGATTGCTTTCACTTGAAGATTCAGAAATAGAAACACACTTTTATCATGCAGGAACTAACACAGGAGTAATGAGACACAGAGGGAATTCCACATGTTTGCACAACCTCCAGGACATATTGCTCACACCTTTTGTTCTATGTGCCCTAAGAAAGTTTCAGGGCCTAAAGAATTTCCAAATTAGTAATTGAGCCCAGAGTACATTGCTATTGATAAACAATAAACCACATAGGAACAATTCCCAAGCCATTCCCTTTAGGTACTAATGAACAAATTAAAAATACCAATAGTATTCACCAAGAGTGACTCTTCCCATGAACTTTACCAGAAAAAGAGTGTCACAAAATTGCACTGCTCCCCATCTTATGATTCCACACTTTCTTTTGAAAGTCAATTATCAGACAGTCTCCCCTAGGAGTGAGCCAGTCTGGTCCTGATGCCTTAAGGCAAGGTAGAGCTTATATTTAACCAATGGGCTTCCCTGGTGGTTCAGATTGTAAATACTCTCCCTGCAATGCAAAAGATCCAGGTTCGACCCCTGGATTGGGAAGATCCCCTAAAGAAGGGAATGGCAACCCACTCCACTATACTGGCCTGGAGAACCCCACAGACAGAAGAGGCTGGCAAGCTACAGTCCATGGGGTTGCAAAGAGTTGAACACAACTGAGCAACTAACACATATATTTAACCAGGCTGTCACTTCCAGCCCACTCTCTGATCTCCCTGGGTACCCTGGCCTCAAACACCAGCCATCCCCTAGGCATGGAAGACAGAACACTCCCAGTATGAAGAAAGGGAAAGTGTAGCCAGCTGAGTATTGGTCAGTGGAAGGAGAGTTCATCCGACCTCTTTATCCTACTACTTACCAAATAGAAAAAGCTGAGAAGTAAGACTATGGAGAAAGTCGACATGGTTCAAGGAATTTGTTAGAGAATAATCCACCAGTGAGGGCTTCCCTGGTGGCTCAGTTGGTGAAGTATCTGCTTGCAATGCAAAAGACACAGATTAGATCCCTGGGTCAGGAAAATCCTCTGGAAAAGTAAATGGCAACTCACTCCAGTATTCTTGCCTGAGAAATCCCATGGACGGAAGAGTCTGGCGGGCTAGAGTCCATGGGGTCACTAGAGTCGGACACGATTGAGCAACTGAGTACCCTTGTCCTACTTCCATCCATGACTCTCTCTCCTTCCCTCTTGCAGAAACTGGGTGGGCACACCCTTCACTGCCTCCAGCCTGGACCTGAGACCCTGGACCCCAGGGGTGCCCTTGCCCTGGAGATGTGCAGCCTGTGCCCACTGCAGGGTGTAGCCAAGGAACTGGTGCCCACGGAGCTGCCAGACACTGAAGATCTGGTGGAAGCCGACGGGGTGCCTGAGCCGCGCTCCACTGGGGACTAAACCACCTTCATTACGAATCAATCAAGGAGACTTCATCACTCTTTCCATTTCCCCATTTCATATGAAAGCTGTTTTGAGGCTTCCCCTGTCGTATCTGAAGACAATAAAGATTAATGTCTTGTAACTGGGCGGGGGAGGAATGTGAGAGGATGAAAAATTTCGATATATGATGACAATGTGTATCATCACTGACCCAGCAATCTGCATTTTGTTCCACCCACTTACCCTTTATCTTATTATTATAACATTTAAACAACAGTGCACATGCCACCCCCGGGATAAGCAAAGATTGTCATTTTTCAAAACCAGTGGAGAAACTGGGCCAAGCAGCATTCTGAAACCGCAAGCTTATTTCTAAAAAAGAGAGAGCTTGCTGTGCCTTACCTGCTTGGCCTTTCATTGCATCAGGCACACAAGAGTGTCTTTCTCTTGAAAGGACCTTCATGTCTAATTGCATCAGCCTTCTCCAGTATTCTTGCCTGGAGAATTTCACAGAGAGAGGACCCTGGTGGGCTACAGTCCATGGGGTTGCAAAGAGTCGGACACGAGTGAGCAACTCACACTTTCTTTTAGACTTTAACCTGCAGTTTTTCTACCTAAAGCTGGTATCCAAATTTGGAGACTCTTTTTCAACATTGGCTTTGCTCCTAAGAAAGAAAGTAATGTATTAGATATCAGGCAAGCTTTCAATGCAAGAGGAGTTTATGAATATAAGGCAGTGTTCCCTCTGTCTTTCAGCTCCTCCTGTGTGTGTGTCCTCTCTGTGTGTGTATTTTTTCTTAAGAACTATTAAATATGTGTATATACATAACATATCTACATGCATATAGATACACCTGTGCTGCTGTGCTGTGCTCAGTTGCTCAGTCGTGTTCAACTCTTTGTGACCCCATGGAGCGCAGCCCGCCAGGCTCCTCTGTCCATGTCGATTCTCCAGGCAAGAATACTGCAGTGGCTTGCCATTTCCTTCTCCAGGAGAACTTCCTGACCCAGGAACCGAACCTGGGTCTCCTGCATTGCAGGCAGATTTTTCACCAGCTGAGCTACCAGGGAAGCCCATAGATATGAAGAAGGAATTCCTAGGGCCCGATCTCCATTTCAGGCCTGTTCATGCTAATCATGCTCAGGCACCTCTGTAATGGACTCTGAACTCTGTGCTTAGTGCCTGTGGAAATTACAATGGAGGGCTAAGCTATCTGCATTGTCCTTCTGAGTGAGTTTGCTTCCCGGAGTGCGTGGCTACAACAGATACACATATTTATGTGTATACACATACACATATTTAATGATTCTTTAAAATATTATTCTCAGAACTTATGGTTGCCATGGGGGAAGGATGAGGAGAAGGGATAGTTAGGGAGTTTGA
Organism: Antilocapra americana; assembly: GCA_007570785.1. Classification (NCBI taxonomy): domain Eukaryota; kingdom Metazoa; phylum Chordata; class Mammalia; order Artiodactyla; family Antilocapridae; genus Antilocapra; species Antilocapra americana. The sequence continues at coordinate 15,158,292 of ML660197.1, forward strand.
GATGGACATTGAGAGGGTAACAAGCAGGAAGGCCAGGGGTCTCCAAACAGAGGAAATAGGCTGCAAATGTCAGACATTTTTCTCTTTCTTAAGTGGCAGGAGAAAACAAACTAGCGATGTTTTTCCCTTCTCTATACAAATTTAAAAGAGGTTTCTCTTAAAATACTGTGTTGCCATAATGACACCTGGTTTCACCTGAAATGAACTCTTCTCAAACCTTGAGTTAACCAATGCATTCTTCTTATGGAGATGTTTGTCTTAAGCTATGTTAATGTACTATGCATTTACCCCAAACTCTGTCTTCAAGTTGATTCCGCCAAATGGCTCAGAACCTACTTGACAAACCAGTATGTTATACTCAGACATTGTTCCCCTAATCTATGTAAATGAAACTGTCTGTAGGTAAGCTGCCCTTCTAAAAGATTCAAGTCAATCGTTTTATGGCCCGAGATAACTCATCTGGTGCCAAGATTACCCCAAAATACATCTTATGTATGAGGGGCCTGGTGCCATTCTGAGTTTTGAGACATTCCTTTCTTTCATTAGCAAGCTGATAGTGACTATATAACATCCATCGAGAGACTAGCAGGGGGGTACTCTTTCTACCCGCTTCTGATGCCCATGTCAGAAGCTTTCTCTATCTCCTTTATACTTTAATAAACTTTGTTACTCAAAAGCTCTGAGCGATCAAGCCTCGTCTCTGGCCCCGGATTGAATTCTTCTCCTCCGGAGGCCAAGATTCCTGGCATCTTTTGGTGGTTTCTCAACAACATTTCAACATGTACACACTGCTCAATTTAAAACGGATAACCAATAAGGTCCTACTGTGTAGCACAGAGAACTCTGCTCGATGTTATGTGGCAGCCTGGATGGGAGGGAAGTCTGGGGAAGAATGGATATATGTATATGAATGGCTGAGTCCTTTTATTGTTCACCTGAAACTATCACATTGCTTGTTTCAGTTATGTTCCAATACAAAATAAAAATATTTTTTAAAAAACTGTTCTCAATAGTCAGTTTGGGGCTATTCACAAGGGGGAACAGGCTACTTTCACTTAGATAGCACGGTGGGATTTTAGGGGTCAGCAGCGGGGGTGTATCTCTACCTGGGCTGAGGTTGTGGCCAAAAGCTGCTGGACAGAGTAAGGAGCTCACAGGAATCCTGAGGAAGTGATCCTTCCCCCCTCCACGCACCCACTCACCACGGTGGGTTGGCAGCATTATTCTTACAGTTGCAGTCTGTTTTCTGGCAGTTCACAGCACCAGCAGTGGAGAAGAATATATCTCTTGTCAAGAATTTGTCTTGGGAATTCCAAGCTTGGCAGTCCAATGGTTAGGACTCGGTGCTTGCACTGCCAAGGGCCTGGGTTCAATCCCTGATCAGAGAACTAAGATCCCACAAGTTGCATGGCATGGCCGAAAAAAAAAGAGTCTATCCAAAAGTCAGATGGTAAAAAAAGGATTTTGCTCCTCCTGGGTCAGTTTAATAGTGATTTATAGCATCTGGTCTCGTTGGCATGATGGAGTCATATTATGGTACAATTGTGGCTTCCCACCACTGTTAGGATGAAGACAAAATACTTCACGTGGCCCTAAGCCCTTTGTAGTCCAGCTCCTGCCAACTCCTCCAGTCTCTCCCCCTCAAGCCCCGCATCCACCTCTGTCCTGAAGCCACGTGGTCTGTCCCAGAATAAGTGATCTTCCAGTCACTGGCTGATGCTGTGCTCGAATCAGGGCAAACCTTTCCTGCAAAGCCTCAGAGGGTAAATTTTTTAGACTTTGCAGGCCATTGGGTGCATGTCACAACTACTCGACTCTGTCCTTGTAACACAGGAGTCCACAGACAAGCACATGAATGGGCAGGACTCGGTTCTAGTGAAACTTCATGACACCGAAATGTAAATTTTGCAAAACTCTCACATTATAAAATGCTATTTTCCCTTGACTTTTTTCCCCCAACCAATTAGACATGTAAAAACCGGTATTAGATCATGGGCTGAATAAAAGCAGGTGGCAGATCAGATTTGGGCCTCAGCCATGAGTTTCCGACCCTTGCTCTAAATCAGCTACTCTTGCAAACTCCAGATGAGGCCCTGATATGAACACAAAACAGGTTAATGGCAGCGAACCTCCCTAAGCTACCCTGTCAACAGGACGATATCTTAAGCATCAGATGATCTGGAGTCTAACAGAGAAACCACTCACATTATTCACTCACCATCACTGGTGCTTGGGCTCCCATAACAGAGTACCACACACCAGGTGACTTCAAGAACAAAAATCTACTGTCTCACATTTCTGGAGGCTGGATGTCCACCCCGAAGGTGCCAGCATGATTGATGTCTGCAGAGACTTCTCCCTGGAGGTCATAGATCGCCACTGCCCTGCAGTCTTTTTATTGTTAATTAATTAATTTCTTGCTGTGCTGAGTCTTCATTGCTGCTCGATGGCTTTTTCTAGTTGCAGCAGGCAGAGGCCACTCTTTCATTACGGTGTTCAGGCTTCTCATTGAGGTGGCTTCTCTTATCACAAAGCACAGGTTCTGGGGAGCGAGGCTTCAGTAGTTGTGGCAAGTGAGCTTAGTTGCTCCATGGCACGTGGGATCCTACCAGACCAGGGATCAAACCCATGTCCCCTGTGTTGGCAGGTGGATTCTTAACCACTGGACCACCAGGGAAGTCCCCTACAATGTCTTTACATGGTCTTTCCTCTTGGTGTGTCTGTGTTCTAACCACCTCTTAGGACAGGAGTCATAAAAGAGTAGGGTCCACCTCAATGGCTTCATTTAACTGTAATTGTCTTTTTAGAGGTTCTGTCTCCAAACATAGTCACGTTCTCAGGTATTGGGGTTAGGACATGAATACATGAATTTTGTAGAGGAGACACAATTCAGCCCATAACTGTGCCTTTTATAAGAAATCTACAGTTACAGCTAGCAGGAAGCTGCTGTACAACACAGGTAGTTCAGTTCACTGCTGTGATGACCTAGAGGGGAAGGTTGTGTAGAGAGGAGGGAGGCTTAAGAAGGAGGGACTATATGTACACTTACAGCTGATTCACATTGTACAGCAAAAACTAACAACACTGTAAAGCAATTGTTCTTCAAATAAAAAATAATTTAAAAAAATTTTTTAAGCATGAAAATAAATTTTTGACAGTCTTCCTTTTGTCCAGATGCAAAAGCCAAAAATGCTGGGGATGATACAGTAAAGGATGAAACTGGTCATTCTCACAGGTCAGCTGGGACTGACCCTTCGTCTCTAAAAAAAAGACCTCCTTCATCTAAATCCACCCAGAGCACCCACTTTTGCTGCCTCCCCCAAGAACTCTTACAAGGCTGCTGACTCATGTGTCCAAACATGATGGCCTGAAATAACCTCTTGGAGTTTTCTTGATGGCAGCACATGGACTCAAGGCGAGGTCATCTCTGGCAGCCCAGCAGTAGCCCACCGCCCTCTACACTCCTCCGAGGGATCAGGAGAAATGCAGCGAGTGTAAGAGAGGCTGAGGAGCGTCTGAGACAAAAGACGAGGTGGGGTGGGGTTGAGGGTGGGATGGAAAATCTGGGGAGGAAGGTTGAGTCCCATCCCTTCGCATCCCTGGTTTTCCACCTGATGAAAGAAAACTGCAGCACGAAGACTGAGCTCTTTCCCTCCACGATCACGTGCACGTTTTACAAAACGGCCCTCTGTGCACTTGTGACCACGGTACCCCAACCTTGTCAGGAAGTTCTGAGGCCCCGTGGGAGGGCCGGTTTCATTTTCCCGTCCTAGAAATACACGAGGATCTTCTCCCAAAAGAAAATGGAAAGACGGGCAGATTGGTCTTGTTCCCCCACGAACGGCGCCCTGACTGTAGCCTTTGTGCCTTGCAGCGTGCTGCTCTCTCTGCCTGGAATGCTTTCCAGCCCAACTCCCTCATTTCTGCTTCAAGGTCACGTCCTCCAGGTAGCCTGCTCTGACGTTCCCACGTGGACCCGCCCGGACACACCTCTACTGTTGCACTTCCCGACCGCAACCATCAGGTGGCAGCACAGGGCTGTGTTTGAGAGCCACTTAGGGGCCAGTTCAGTTCAGTCGCTCAGTCGTGTCCCGACTCTTTGTGACCCCCATGGACTGCAGCACGCCAAGCCTCCCTGTCCATCACCAACTCCTGGAGCTTATTCAAGCTCATGTCCATCGAGCTAGTGATGCCATCCTACCATCTCATCCTCTGTTGTCCTCTTCTGCGTTCAATCTTTCCCAGCATCAGGGTCTTCCCCAATGAGTCAGTTCTTCGCATCAGGTGCCTAAAGTATCGGAGTTTCAGCTTCAGCATCAGGGGCCAAGTGACATAAATGCAACCACGAGCTTGGCCAACCACTACTAGTTAAATGACTCCCTGGATAAATCAACTAACGAGCCTCTGTACTTCATTTTTTCATTTTTTTTTCCTGAAAAATTGACCTAAAACAGGATCTGCTTCATCAAATTGTGTGGATTATACGAGCTGATATGTGAAAAGTGCTCAGAAATCCCATGGTAAATGTTCAATATTAAGTAACTGTTGAATTTTAATTTTCTGTTGAGGTGTCTGCCTCTCTCAGCAGGCTGAGATTAGTGTTTCATGTTTTAACACGAATAGGAGAGAGTCCATTTCACAGGAGCCACTTAATTCTATCCTGGGAGTTTCACGTTTTCTAAGTTATTTGCAAATTTTCCTAGCCAATTACAATTACTCCCTCTCCCCTCCCCTCCTTCCCTCTGCCATCCATAAACTGCTTGGTCAAAACTATTTTTTTTTTCCCCCTCATCACAGGGGACTTGAGAGCAGCTCTAATCACACCACTCCCTGCTTTAAAGTCTTATCTGGTTTACCCATGCCCAGAGGGTAAAGTCTGACCACCTCAGCCCAGTTTATGAAGGTCCACCAGGGTTCTGGACCAACTCTAGGGAACCATGAGTTTCTTTGGACTCCCCTTTCAAGAAATAAAGAGGCCAAGTGAAGACAAAAGACCTGAGAGCAAGCAGGTGGAGATGGAGAGAGGCCAGCCCTTTCCAACTCTAGACCTGGAGGCATGTTTATTTTTTCACTTTGTCCCATTCTGGATTGGACAATCTACTACTGCAACATAAAATTAACATACACTGAATTAGAGGGGTGGATAGACAGACATAGACCCTCTGAAAAGCTGAATTGCCTTGTGGTCCATTTCAGTACAGAATTACAGTTATCCAGAAAAATATGACAATTCATATTGGGGGGAGGGGAGTGACTCTTCACTGCAATGTCTTAGCAAATTTCAGAGTGGGAAATGAATTAAAGAAGCCAGAGAGGAACTTCCCTGATAGACCAGTGGCTAAGACACCATATTCCCAATGCCCAGGTTTGATCACTGGTTAGGGGACTAGATCCTACTTGCGGCAACTAAGAGTTCTCATTCTGCAATGAAGATCTGCATGCCTTAAGTAAGACCTGGCTCAGCCAAATAAATAAAAATAAATATCAAAAAAAAAAAGTCAGAGAAATACTTTCAAAAATCTTCATCTTTCAGTGCGGTCCACATCAGAGTGTGACTGAACTTCTCCTATCTCCCTTATCTCTCAAAACTCCCCCCAAATGCCCAAGAACTCAGTTTGGGCTTTCTTCTCTCAGGAGCCACCTATTTTCTTTCCTCATCCTCCCTGTTCTCCAAGTGTAAACTGATTTTGTCTTCCTGAACTTCTTTCATTCTCTGCCCTCAGAACTGGCAGGTAAACTCAAAAACTACGAGGTGAGGGGGTCATATTTACTCATGACTTGATTTTATCTATGTAAAGTATATGACATTTTATCTAAGATGTCTACACACATACGTATGTTCCTTGCCAATCCCACTGCAGGAAGTTCACCTAGAAATAGGTAGGATGCAAGGGGCTAAGCGCAAGCAAGAGAAGAAAACAAAGGCTCTTCTATGCTCTTTGTTAATGTTTTTTTAAAAATTTTTATATGGACCATCTTTAAAGTCTTTATTGAATTTGTTACAATATTACTTCTGTTTTATGTTTGTTTGTTTGTTTTAGCCACAAAGCATGTAGGATCTTAGCTGTCCCCACCAGGGATCGGACCCATACCCTCTGCATTGGAAAGGGAAGTCTTAATCACTGGACCACCAGGGAAGTTCCAGAGTTTGGTTTTAAAGGCACACAGAAACACGTATTCACACATATTCAGTAAAATGCCTTACGTTCTTTTGAAAACAGAGAACAGTAGCTATCAACTGTGTTAATCATTTATGAAGCTATTTTCTGATGTTTTACAGCCAGTTATCAAACTTCACCTTTTCCTGGTCTGGTGCACTTTACTCTCCTGTGCTGCTTGCTAAAAGGTTGGATGACTATCTAAGTGTGCCATTCACCCTTATTTTGCATAATTGTCATTCCAGCAAAGGAATAGTCTTTGATGTGCTGTCTCTGCAGCCAGCTTTCTTCCCTAGGCCAGAAGAGGCATGCAGACCATCACAGTAGTGCTCAAGCCCCAGAGAGTTACTGTAGCTGATGCTGCTTCAAAGGCAAACTGTTCCCAGTTTAAAGTAAAATGTGACATGAAAACATACCTGGGACCTGTCATCTTTCATGGATTCACCCAGCTTTTAGTAACTGAGTTCTGCTATCAAATGATTTCTGGGTGCAGGTTTTGGAAAAGAAAGGGAACATGTGAGTTACTGGACACAGATGAAAACATGAGCCCTCCCTCTCGAACACCCCCATTAAGCTAAGGCATGAAATGGGGACAGTGAAGACACCAAGACCAATCGTAATCTTCTCCACCAATTGCTCAGGCCAACCCTTCAAAATCCATGTTCTAGATGCCAGCCAACTGCCCCTCATGAATTGGCATCATTGGGATATAGTCCAACAATCAAGCATATACTTAGGCACATAGAGGCATCCAGGTCTTACACTCCAGAAAGCCTATGGTCTGTATGATTTGCTAAATGTAAGCAGCTCCTTTACTCCTTTTCCATTTGTTCATCTTTATTTTCCTTAGACCTTAATCATAAAGATGAGATCATTATGCAATATTGACCTTAGCTCTTGATTCCTGCTTTCCTAAACATCATTGTCATTGCTGAGTTGCTAAGTTGTGTCCAACTCTTTGAAACCTCATGGACTGTAGCCTACCAGTCTCCTCTGTCCATGGGATTTCCCAGGTAAGAATACCAGAGTTGGGTTGCCATTTCCTTCTCCAGGGGATCTTCCTGACCTAAGGATCAAACCTGTGTCTCCTGCATTTGCAGGTGGGTTCTTTACTACTGAGCCACCCTAGGGAAGACCTGTTATTACAGTCTTAGTCAAAAAAATGTCCAGCAAAAAGAAAGTTGTCCCATGAGTGGAGAACATACAGGGACAATGTGGTTGTAAAGATATACAAGGAATAAACAGTTTTTTCAAAAATAATAAAACGTTATGTTTTATTACCAGAAAAACTACCAGAAAAGTTTTTTTTGTCTACTGTGAAATTTTAAAGTATGTATCTTTCTAACACAATGTCTTTTTATTAGTTAAGTGCCACTTTATTCTGCAAGATTTTTTTTTTCAAGTATAGAAATGAGAATGAAGGAATAACTAGGAAAGAAAATATAGGGCAAAGTCAGGAGTGAGTCTTATACAAAAAATAAAAAGGAAAGGATGCTATGAGGTCTTAATAAAGGATCTTGAAATTTGGGATCAATAGCTCCAAAAGCAATACTTACACAAACAATATGAGAAAATATTACAAAGTTGTAATTTGTATTTTTGAGATAGGTCATAAGGTGGGAAGACAAGAGGCAGACGGTTAAACCTTCAACTAGATTTCAAAACTAGAGGCTATGGTGTGTCTTGGGGGGAATTCAGTCAAACTATTTTTCTCAAAGTCTTTGTTGGTGAGCATGACCTTGAGGGATGGCAAAGTGGTATGGGAGAAGAAGAACAATCCTACAGTATGTGGAAAAAATGTCTACGTTGAAGAATAATTGACATAGATCATCGAGAACACAACACATCTGAATGTCCACAAACAAAGGTGTGAGTATGAAGATCTACCTCTGGAAATGAGAGAAAATCATTACTGGTGCAGTCGTCTCTTCCAGTCTCACCAAGCCTATTTCTCTCTGGCATGCATCAAAATAAAATGGGTGGAAGTTTGAGGGAAAAGGGCATATAGAAAGGTTTTTCATAAAGTACGTGCTTTGCCTGCAGGAAGAAAATCTCAGGGTGGATCAGCAGTAACAGCAAAGAAAACAAAACCACTTTCTTGTCTGGAATGCAGATGGCTTTTGCTTATTTTCTTTTTTGCTTATTTATGTTCCACTTTATTTCACAGAGGACTTGAGATGGCTTTTAACAGACATGCCGAAGATAAAGAGTTGAAAAGGTAATGGCAAAGAGAAAATATAGTTATGTAAATCAAAGCTACGAGGAGAGATTAATACAGAGAAATACATATTCTTCAGAGCTACTCACCACTAGAGATGATAAAAAGTTGACTTGAGGCTTCCCTCCAATCAAAGTCAGGCAGTGAGAGTTATGAAACCCATTTAACATTGCATCCTTAATGTTTAAAGTATGTACTTTTGCAAAGTTTTTAGAAGTTTATCCAGAAAATGACTTTTGCACGTAGGGGCACTAGACTGTAACCATGTCTCAATAAACCAGACTAACTGATTCCATCATAGTCCTCGAGTTCAGTTCAGTCACTCAGTTGTGTCCAACTCTTTGCGACCCTATGAACTGCAGCACACCAGGCCTCCCTGTCCAACACCAACTCCCGGAGTCCACCCAAACCCACGTCCACTGAGTCCTCAAAGACAATCATGAAGTTGCTCTCTTTCTCATTTTTTAAGTATCTTTTCTGAAATAATTTTATAGTGTGTATATGTATCCATATCAATATAGTAATATTGAGGAAGGTGTTGATGCTATTTCAATTTATATAAATTGTATAATGCTACATCTTATTTCATTTACTCATTGTTTCTGAGATCAATATCCTTGTTGACTAAGTTGACCACAAGCTATATCCAACTTATGATGGTTTGATTTATAATTTTCTGACTTTAGGATGGTGTGAAAGCAATATGTATACAGTAGAAATTGTATTTTAATTTTGAACTAAGTTGAATTCAGTGCTCTTGTGTGATATCCAACCCTAGCTCCCAGTCAGCCATACATACAACCATTCTTTTTTCCATGTTGAGTACAGTAGTCAATCAATTAATGGGACTAGTTCAGTTCAATTCAATCGCTCAGTGGTGTCCGACTCTTTACAACCCCATGGACTGCAGCACCCCAGGCTGCCCTGTCCATCACCAACTCCCAGAGTTTACTCGAATTCATGTCCACTGAGTCGGTGATGCCCTCCAACCATCTCATCCTCTGTCTCATCCCTTCTCCTGTCTTCAATTTTTCCCAGCATGAAGGTCTTTTCCAGTGAGTCAGTTCTTTGCATCAGGTAGCCAAAGTATTGGAGCTTCAGCTTCAGCATCAGTCTTTCCAATGAATATTCAGGGTTGATATCCTTTAGGATGGACTGGTTGGATCTCCTTGCAGTCCAAGGGACTCTCAAGAGTCTTCTCCAGCACCACAGTTCGAAAGCACTGAGCCTTCTTTACATCCAATTCTCATATCTATACGTGACTACTGAAATTTATTTATTTAGGAATTTTTCACTCAAATTGTGCCATTGTACATAATGCTGCAATAAATACCTCTGTATATATTTTCTTGTATAAATTTAGAAGTTATTTTGAAACATGAACTTAAACATTTAATTGCTGATTTGGACTGTTTGCACAAATGAAAAGATACTGCCATTTTGCTTTCCAAAATAGGGTGTTATCAGTTTATACTTCCAAGGTGTATGATAGCTACTGTTTCCTTGAATCTTTACTAACTGTAATATCTCCTTTCTCTCCCACCCACATGTACACTCCCTAATCTGTGAGGTTATGGCATATCATTATAGTTTTAACTTGAATTTCCTTAAGATTGGAAATTGTTTTATTTGAATATCCTTTTATGTAAATGCTTCATTTGTATAGTTTATTTGATTTTTTTTCTGTTGGGTTCTAGGCACTTTTAAAAATATATTTGGTTGGGTTTTATATTTACCTTTTAAAACTCTTTTCAAGTTTTGTTTTGAAATTACATTAAACTGATATATATGTTTGAAAGAAAACAGAAATCCTGACAAAACCATCCTCTTTCCATCCGTGATCCTTGCATATGCCTCCATTAGTTCAGATTTTCTTTTATGCCCTTTAAATATTTTGTTATTTTTTCTCAATGATTGTATTCCACATTTTCTCTAAATTTATTCTTAGATGCTTATAGCTTTCGTTAGAATGGTAAACATGTCTTTACCCTGGGCTTCTCGGGTGGTAAAGAATCCTCCTGCCAGTGCAGGATATGCAAGAGACATGAGTAAGATCAATCCCTGGGTCAGGAAGATCCCCTGTAGCAGGAAATGTCAGCCCATTCCAGTATTTTTGCCTTGAAATTTCCATGGACAGAGGAGCCTGGCAGGTTATGATCCGTGGAGTCACAAAAAGTCAGACATGACTGAGCCACTGAGCACGCAGGCATGTCCTACCCTTATTACATTTTTGTTAACTGTTATTAGTGTATAAAACATTACTGATTTTTTATGTCACTTTCTAGGAAGAGCATTTCCATCTTATTCAGGAATTGGAGGCTCACTGTGATTACTAGAGACACAATTATATCGTCTACAAATAATGATGATTTGATTTTTCCATTTTGAGACTTATCCCTCTCATATTTTTTTCTTGCATTCGTAGAATTGACTATGTGTGTTAGTCACTCAGTCGTGTCCGACTCTTTGCAACCCCATGGGCTGTAGCCCGCCAGGCTCCTCTGTCCCTGGAATTCTCCAGGCAAGAATACTGAAGTGGGTTGCCATTTCCTTCTCCAGGCGATCTTCCCAGCCCAGGGATTGAACCCAGGTCTCCTGCATTGCACACAGATGCTTTACCCTCTGAGCCACTACAGAAGCATAGCATTGACTAAGACCTTCATTATTGTGGTACAGAAATGGTGACAGCACGCACACACACACCCCACAAAATAATGAAATTGACATCATACTTTTAAATAACAACAGTGGTACCAAAAATACAATAAAGTAACGTTTTAAATTTTTGAAATAAAACCTCTTTGAATCCGTAATTTTATGCCTAGTTAAATTTTTCATTTAACATAATATTGCAATTCATTACTGTAACATTTTTAGTGATACGCAAACTGTCTTATATTTGGCAAGTGGGAACCTCTCTAAGTTGGTTTCTAAGTTGTCTCAACAGCTTTTTATGAAGTAAATGGTATTTAGGGACCACAGTCTACGCCCTAGTCATTGCTAGTAGGCTGATTAGTGTTTTCTAGATCTTCTCAGTAGACAGAGTAGGAAAATTTAAATACAGCATTAGTTCATAGAAATACTTCTCATTCAAAATCAAGACTATAGAGGCTTTACCAACTGTACTTAGCTCGCCTCCATATCCTCTTCCTTCTATACCAAAATCCCATTCACCAGCTATCAGCAATATACATACTCACTTGTTTTACCCCATAGCATATATACAACAGTCTCAGTCTAAAACACCAGACAACCACCAAAAATCAGGTCACCAAATACCAGTTCTGTCTGCTTTTTTTAGTTCTTTTGTCTGCTTTTGTAGTTCTTTTGTCCTTAGCATACATTTCACTAGAGACGAACCAGTCAAATGGTTATGCTTTAAAGTTGCTTGAAATGATTCCTTTGTGGTTATGCTGCCTACTCAGTTCACACTGAAGCTCATCTGTTTCATTTTATTTTCAATTTTTATGGATTTTCAAACGTAAATTGTGTTGAAAAATTATGTAAAATCTTCACATACTTCCAAAGTCAAATACACAAAACAAGGTACATTTAGAAAAGTGCTACTTCTGTTCCCTCTTTCTTTCTACTGGGAATCAAGATTTTTACTCTTTCATTTACTTTGGACTTTTTCAAAAGGATAAACAAATACATACCATTTCAAACTCCTCCTAGATAAACTTACCAAATTCTTTAAAATACTTTATTCCTTCCTTATGAACTTGTGTTAGAACAAAACAACAAAAAAAAGAAGAGTGAAAACTACCTGCATTATTTTTTGAGACAAATATAATATGGATTCCAAACTAAGGATCTTGCCAGAAAAGGAATGTGTAGAAACATTTCACTTCTAAAATTCACTAACTCACAATACTGAAGGAGAAAGTTTAGAAGACTACCTCAGCTTATACAGAAAAATTCTTATAAAATTTGAAACCTGGTTTTGGTCTTTGAGAATATAAAGAATATCACTTACTACCTACAAATTTCCAGGTAACTTACAAAAAATATTATATTTAACGAAGAGACTTTAGCTATATTCTAGTTACTATCAGAAACAAGACCAGGATACCTAGAAACATTAATAGAACCAATTGATAAATCATTAGATCTAGTAAGAGAGCTCAGAAAAGCCCCAGACGTAGAACCAAATGGAAGAAACCGATAGCAGGTCTTTATGTACCACTCAGATGCAGGATGCTTAACCCTTGTGTTAATTTGCTAAGATACCTGTAACAAAGTGCCACAAATTGGGTGAGTGAAAACAACAGAAATGCATTGTTTCCCACTTCTGGAGGTCTAAGCCTGAGACTGAGGTGACTGCAAGACCACACTCCCTCTGAAACCTGTAGGAGAGGATCCTTCCTTGCATCTTCTGGTGGTTTTCCAGTCATCTTTGGCATTCCTTGGCTGGAAGTGGCCTTTATTATCACATGGTGTTCTCCAATGGCTGTTTTCTTACAAAGACCTCAGTGCTCTTGAATTAGGGGCTCACCTTACTCCGGTATGACCTCACCTCAACTAATTACCTCTGCAATGACACTACTTCTACATCAGGTCACATTCTGAGGTCCTGGAGGTTAGGATTTCAACATGTGAATTTTTGATGAGGGAGGATGCCATTTAAATCTGCAGCAGAACATAGAAAGTTAAATATATAGAATATATATATAGAAATATGTATAGAATATGCCCAAAGAGAGGGCCAGGCCAAAGGCTATGGACAAGAGACAAGAGTGATGCCTTGAATCCCAGCACATCATGAAAGGTGGAGAGATCACCTGGAATTGACTTCATAGATTTGGGGATGGCAGAAAGCATATTCCAGGTGGAGAAACAACCATTGAATTTTTACATCAGAAATGGTGGAAGAAAGTGTGTGAGTTAATGCAAATATAGACTGATAGAGGGGAACTGAAAAAATTCAGTTCAGAAAAAAGACTCAAGAGGATCTTGAAAGCACTGGTACTTGGGCAATTAGGAAATTGGACTCCTGGTATAAGCAGATTTTGGCAGGAAAAGCATTTTGCAGAAAAGAGCTCTCTGCAGGAAGCACTCCTTTTGTTTCGTCACTACCCTTAAACCAGGCACCCCCATGCTCTACTCATCTCTCCCCCTAGCACACCTTTCAGATCTTCTGATCACATAGCACCTTGCTTGGAAACATTCAAACAATATAGAAGTTTATGGGCTTCCCAGGTGGCACAATGGTAAAGAATCTGCCTGCCAATGCAAAAGATGCAGGAGACGAGAGTTCAATCCCTGGGTTGGTGAGATTCTCTGGAGTAGGAAATAATAACTCACTCCAGTGTTCTTGCCTGGAGAATCCCATGGATGGAGAAGCCTGGTGGGCTACAGTCCATGGGGTTGCAAAGAGTTGGACACAACTGAGCGACTTCACTTCCAATATTCTTGCCTGGGATATCCCATGGTCAGAGTAACCTGGCTATAGTCCATGGGGTGGGTCACAAAGAGTTGGACACAACTGAGTAACTGAGTGCACACACACACACACACACACATATATACATACATACATATACATATGTGAAAGTCCCTCAGTTGTGTCTGACTCTTTCAACTCCATGGACTGTAGTACATGGAATTCTCCAGGCCAAAATCCTGGAGTGGGTCACCTTTCCCTTCTCTGGGGATCTTCCCAACACAGGGATCAAACCCAAGTCTCCCTTACTGCAGGAAGATTCTTGGCCAGCTGAGCCACCAGGGAAGCCCAAGAACACTGGAGTGGTTAGGCTATATATATCTCAGTTCAGTTCAGTCGCTCAGTTGTGTCTGACTCTGCAACCCCATGAACCGTAACACATCAGGCCTCCCTGTCCATCACCAACTCCTGGAGTATACCCAAACCCATGTCCATTGAGTCGGTGATGCCACCCAACCATCTCATCCTCTGTTCGCCCCTTCTCCTCCTGCCCTCAATCTTTCCCAGCATTAGGGTCTTTTCCAGTGAGTCAACTCTTCACATCAAGTGGCCAAAGTATTGGAGTTTCAGCTTCAGCAGCAGTCCTTCCAATGAATATTCAGAACTGATTTCCCTAAGGACTCACTGGTTTGATCTCCTTGCAGTCCAAGGGATTCAAGAGTCTTCTCCAACCACATAGTTCAAAAGCATCAATTCAGCGCTCAGCTTTCTTTACAGTCCAACTCTCACATCCAAACATGACTACTGGAAAAACCATAGCTTTGACTAGACAGATCTTTGTCAGCAAAGTGATCCCTCTGCCTTTTAATATGCTGTCTAGGTTGGTCATAAGTTTTCTTCCAAGGAGCAAGTGTCTTTTAATTTCATGGCTGCAGTCACCATCTACAGTGATTTGGGAACCCAAAAAAAATAGTCTCTCACTGTTTCAATTGTTTCCCCATCTGTTTGCCATGAAGTGATGGGACTGGATGCCATGATCTTAGCTTTCTGAGTGTTGAGTTTTGAGCCAATTGCTTCACTTTCCTCTTTCACTTTCATCAAGAGGCTCTTTAGTTCTTCACTTTCTGCCATAAGGGTAGTGTCATCTGCATATCTCAGGTAATTGATATTTCACCCAGCAATCTTGATTCCAGCTTGTGCTTCATCCAGTCCAGCATTTTGCATGATGTACTCTGCATATAAGTTAAATAAGCAGGGTGACAATATACAGCCTTGACATACTTCTTTCCTGATTTGGAATCAGTCTGTTACTCCATGTCCAGTTCATGGACGTGGAAGGGACTAGCTATGGGGAAAACTTAGTCTTGCTCTAGTGTGCAGGGTCATACTTGGGAAATCTATAATCCAGTTGTCTGCTAATGGGTGGGGCTGTGCTCCCTCAGATAGTTTTCTGGCCTGAGGAGACCCAATCTTGGAGTCCATGATTCTATGATAGGGCTACTGGCATCTCCAAAAGGCCTTATACCAACACGCCTCTCAAGACTACTGCTGCCAGTGCTCCTGTCCGTGCAGGAGGCCACTGCCAACCCATGGCTCTGCAGGAGATCGATAAACACTCACAGGCAGGTCTAGCTCAGTCTCCTGTGTGGTCACTGGTCTTTTTTCCTGGGTCCTGATACACACAAGGTTTTGTTTGTGGGCCCCCCTCAGAGTCTCTGTTTCCCTTGGAGACAGAGAAAACCGGAAAACGGAAATCATCAGTTTTCATTACAATCCCAATGAAATGCAATGTCAAGGAATCTTCAAACTACCATACAATGTGCTCATTTCACATACTAGCAAGGTAATGCTCAAAATCCTTCAAGATAGGCTTCAACAGTACATGAGTTAAAAACTTCCAGATGTACAAGCTCAGTTTAGAAAAGGCAGAGGAACCAGGTATCAAATTGCCAACATCACTGGATCACAGAAAAAAACAAGAAAATTCCAGAAAAACATCTATTTATGCTTCATTGACAATGCTAAAGTTTTGACTATATGGATCACAACATACTGTGGAAAATTCTTCAAAAGATGGAAATGCCAGACTACCTTACCTGTCTCCTGAGAAACCTGTATGCAGGGCAAGAAGCAACAGTTGGAATCTTACATGGAACAACCGACTGGTTCAAAATTGGAAAAGGAGTCTGCAAGGCTGTATATTGTCACCTTGTTTATTTAACTTCTATACAGGGTACATCATGCAAAATGTCAGGCTAGATTAATCACAGGCTGGAATCAAGATTGCTGGGAGAAATATCTACAACCACAGATATGCAGATGATACTACTCTAATGGCAGGAAACAAAGAGGAACTAAAGAGCCTCCTGATGAGGGTGAAAGAGGTGAGTGAGAAGGCTGGCTTGAAACTCAGCATTCAAAAAACAAAGACCACGGCATCCAGTCCCACCACTTCCCCAGATGGGGAAAAAGTGGAAACAGTGACAGATTTTATTTTCTTGAGGTCCCAAATCACTGCAGATGGTGACTGCAGACATGAAATTAAAAGACACTTGCTCCTTGGAAGAAAAGCTGCGACAAACCTAGACAACATATTAAAAAGCAGAGAGAACACTTTACTGACAAAGGGCCATCTAGTCAAAGTTATGGTTTTTCCAGTAGTCATGTGTGGATGTGAGAATGGACCATAAAGAAGGTTGAGCACCAAAGAATTGATGCTTTCAAATTGTGGTGTTGGAGAAGACTCTTGAAAGTCCCATGGACAGCAGGGAGATCCAACCAGTCAATTCTAAAGGAAACCAACCCTGAATATTCACTGGAAGGCCTGATGCAGAAGCTCCAATACTTTGGCCACCTGATGTGGAAAGCTGACTCATTGGAAAAGATCCTTATGCTGAGAAAGATCGAGGGCAGGAGGAAAAGAGGATGAAAGAGGGTGAGATGTTTGGATGGCATCACCAATTCAATGGACATGAGTTTGAGCAAACTCCAGGAGATATAGGAGGACAGGGAAGCCCAGTGTGCTGCAGTCCATGGGGTCACAAAGAGTCAGGCACCACTCATTGAACAACAACAATAACATGAGTTTAGAGGATACAGTTCAGTCCACAACAATCATTGTAGTCCCACCTTGCCTATTCTGTAATTGCAGACATCATAGACATTTACTAGGTTTTGTATTTGCCCACAAATACACTGGTTTTCCTACTCTGCCTTTGTTTCAGTTCTTATTGCTTATCCTAGGATCACTGATGTAACGTTAGTTCTCCCCATAAACCGAGTAACTGTGCAGGTGGCTGCACCAAGTTCCTTCTTGAAAATCTTCACTGGCCAACAGCATTGCTGCATGTCAGAGCTCCACCAGCTGCAGCTATGTGCTTTAAGCACGTTATTTAACCTCTCTGTGCAGAGGGCATTGTAATAGTGCTTCTTTCAAAACAGGTGCATTGTTAGAAAAGTGCCTGGATTTTAAGGGCAATGTGGGTGCTGGTCATTGCTGTCATTGTAAACGATAGACTTAGTGTCTTTTCAGTGCTTATTTCTAACTATTTATATTGATATGCTCTGTACTTAGGTCAAACGCATGGCTTGCTAGTTTCCATATGTTCTTTGAACTTTCCCATCCCTCACTTGTTTGCCCTCCTTCTAGAATGTCTGCCTCCAACTATCTCCACTTGTCAGAATCTTACTAATTCTTCAAAATAGCTCAAAATGTCATCTCTTTCTTGAAGTCACTCTACTCATTGCACCCTTTTCTCACCCAACAATGAGGAGTCCCTCCTGCCATGATACATGACATCATGGTCTCCTGGTATATTTATTGTTATTCTGTCTTGTGTTCATGGTTATTTGTATATGGCTGGATTGTAGAGTAAATAAAACTGTAAACCACACCAGGTCATAATTATTTGTGTATCCTTGCCAGCCCCAAGCCATGGGAAGCTATAATTAATACCAGTTTAATAAGAATATCTCTAAGGATAAAACAAGAGCAAATGTTCAGAATTTATTTTTGTATTTTATTAAGACATGTTTAGGACATCATCTAGAAAAAACTTTATGGACACAATAAGGACAGATATTTATGGTCAAAACAAGAAGACAAGGCAAAGACAGAAAAGAATTTCACCAGAAAAAGTGAGAATAATTACCTTATTTTCCTGAGCTTAGTAAGCAAAATGCCCTTCATCATTTTTCTTGGATGACTTTGAATAAAATATCCACATATGACTACATCAAAAAATGGAAAAAGATACTTAAAGTCAGAGCATGAGAACCAGAGGGAAGTGCCATAAAGCCCAGGTGCCAAAGAGAGAGCACAGTACAGATGGATGGATGGAGAGAAGTCTCAGCCGTGGGAACAAGCAGATGCCCAGCAGCACCTGCAGACCACCTCACCTAGCGGCAGCACTGCTTCTGGCAGCCGCACTTCTGCTGGCA
>ML660197.1:15176890-15191599 GCA_007570785.1 Antilocapra americana
TGCCAGCAGAAATACTGCTGCCAGCAGAAGTGCAGCTGCCAGAAGCAGTGCTGCCACTAGGTGAGGTGGTCTGCAGGTGCTGCTGGGCATCTGCTTGCTCCCACCGTGCAGGCTTCCATCCGTCTGCTCTGCACTTGAGCTCCCTAGGAATTTTCTCTTTGGCTGTGTGTATCATACCCTGAGACTTCAGTGATTCTTCACATCTTGAGAGTGACGGCAGGACATCTTATACAATGACATCCAGTGGGAAAAGAGGGAGTTGCTTGTTCATCAGTAGCTGTAGTGCTTGGCAGGTGCTGATGGTAGGGCAGTTGTAGAGACCAACCTCCCTCAATTCAGTCTTGTCTACTTCTCCCAGATCTGTTACCCTGCTGTGCAGGATTTAGACTCTGTGTTGGGATTTTGTTTTAGTATCTTCTCTTTTTGTTTTGAGCAGTTCAAGTCTTCATACCTTTAAAGTGTTTAAACCCACAGGAATAATTAAATTCAAAGCTATGAGCACCTTTAAGCACCTGATAGCAGCCCATAGCCCTGATCTCAGACTAGTAGGATTGAAATCCTCAATATTTTGATCTGCAGCAGGTGTTCATTGTTTCTGTCCACCATGTTTTGCCTTTGCCATCTCTAAGTACAACAGATTCCTGATTTTGCAATGCCTGTTTTATATTTCTAGTTATTACATTGCCACCTTCTAAATGTCAAATAAAATAAACTCAATCATCCTCAAAACATTGACTTATAAGATCTTCTTACTGGGTTGTAACCTCTGAGGGAAAATGGAGGGGTAATGTTGAATAAGGAGGAAAGAGACCTCCCTTGGTTGCTTGAATTGATTGTGAGCACAAACTACTTTAAAAGAAGACCTACATTAATAAACATTAAAATTTTAAATGTTTTGTCTGTTTCTCATCTATTTTGTGACCTGATATTTTTTTTCAAGGATATCTTAAGTGAATTGACAATAATAGCCAAGCACACACACCAAGCTGGGCAAAATCTACCTTGGCTGTCAGAATTTCTGCCATTGTGATCCATACATATTTCCTTCGTAGGCAAAATAATTTCATGAAAGTATGGATTTCATGTACAATTTCAATTTGATTTGTTAAGAGTGTCTTTTTGACAAGTGGGTTTCCTCAATTAAATTTAAAATCTTTGTTTAGTTACAAAAGATTAATTTTCACAGATTTTTAGCCAACTCTGTGTCTAATTACAATCTAAAGAGCCTCTATAACAGAACACAATACTGCTTCTCAGTTTAGAACTGTATTTTCACAGGCACTGTGAGCAAATCAGGTTTTGGAATTATGAAGCTTTTAGGTGAACTCTGCCATCTCTTCTGAAAAAATGAATTTTCCACAGAAGATCACACTCATCCAACCACCATCACGGCCATCATCACCATCCCGACCACAATCACAAGCTTCACCATCATCAATTTGCATTTTGAAAAAAATGAATTGAAAGAGTAGCATTGAAACCTATACATTATCATATGTAAAACAGACAACCAATGGGAATTTACTATATCTCAGGAGGATCAAACACAGTGCTCTGTGAGAGGGATGGGATGGGGTAAGAGATGGGAGGGAGGTTCCAAAAGGAATAGACATATCTATACCTTTGGCTGATTCATGTTGATATATGGCAGAAACTAACACAATATTGTAAAGCAATTATCCTCTAAATAAAAAATCTAAAACATAAAAATTAAAAGGAAGAATGAATAGGGAAACTTAAGAAACTCACCTTTCAATGGTTTTTTAAACAGTATTTTCAAGGTCTCCATAAGCTGCTTTTGAAAACGAGTAACAGATTGGATTGCACATGGAGAAACAGTCACTCCCCTAAAATATCTGTAAGAATGCTGAGTAGTACTATTTCTTGGGACAGCACTTAAGCAGTCTGGACTTTTAATTCAGAAATCTCATATCTTGGACAAAGACATACTCTTTACAAGGGTATTCATGTTACTAATTCAAACTTGAGCCTGCTACCCACACATTAAAGCCGACCTACTGATCCCAGGTGGTCGTGAGGGAAAGTGCAGCATTTACTATAAGGCACCTCACAAGGAGAATGGGTGGCTCATGCTCATAAACCCCAAACTCACCAAAGGATTTCAGCAAAGCCTTTTAAAAAACCAAGTAAGGGAGAAGGTCACAGCTCATGTACAGTGCTCTGATTGGTTGAAGGTGAGGGAACCAGGGGGTGTCACAGGGGTTAATATAGCAATCCTTAGGCACCAGGAGGTCTGCAGGACATGTGCTCATGATCATCAAGTAGTTAATTTCTTCCATTTGGTGGAAGTTTCTAAAAAAAAAAAACAAAAAAAACCTGGAAAATATGTATTAGATATTATTATCTAAGTATTCAGAGAGGAGTGATAGCAGAGGATATAGGGAAGGTGTCTGCCCTTAGAGAGTCCCACCTGGTTGAATTCATGGCACTGAACTTAAAGACTGTGTTGTTCAGTCACTCAGTTGTGTGTGACTCTTTGCGACCCCATGGACTGCAGCACATCAGGCTTCCCTTTTCTTTGCCATCTCCCAGAGTTTACTAATACTCACGACCATTGAGTGGGTGATGCTATCCAACCATCTCATCCTCTGTCATCCCCATCTCCTCTTGCCCTCATACTTTCACAGCATCCTGATCTTTTCCAATGAGTCAGCTCTTCGCATCAGGTGGCAAAAAGTATTTGGAGTTTCAGCATCAGTCCTTCCAGTGAATATTCAGGGTTGATTTTTCTTAGCATTGACTGGCTTGATCTCCTCACTGTCCAAGGGGCTCTCAAGACCCTTCTCCAGAATCACACATAAAGACCAGGAAAACACTATCCTCTCCTGTGTGTATGTGTGTGTGTGTGTGTTAGTTGCTCAGTTGTGTCCAACTCTTTTGACCCCACAGACTGCTGCAGCCCACCAGGCTCCTCTGTCCATCCATGGAGTTCTCCAGACAAGAATACTAGAGTGGGAAGCCATGACATCACCCTTATGGCAGAAAGCAAAAAGGAACTAAAGAGCCTCTTGATGAAAGTGAAAGAGGAGAGTGAAAAAGCTGGCTTAAAACTCAACATTCAAAAAACTAAGATCGTGGCATCCAGTACCATCACTTCATGGCAAATAGATGGGGAAACAGTGGAAATAGTCTCAGACTGTATTTCCTTGAACTCCAAAATCACTGCAGATGACAACTACAGCCATGAAATTAAAAGATGCTTGCTCCCTGGAAGAAAAGCTATGACCAATCTAGACAGCATTTTAAAAATCAGACATTATTTTGCCAACAAAGGTCTGTCTAGTCAAGGCTATGGTTTTTCCAGTAGTCATGTATGGATGTGAGAGTTGGACTATAAAGAAAGCTGAGCACCCAAGAATTGATGCTTTTGAAATGTGGTGTTGGAGAAGACTCTTGAGAGTCTCTTGGACAGCAAGGAGATCAAACTAATCAATCCTAAAGGAAATCAGTCCTGAATATTCATTGGAAAGACTGATGCTGAAGCTGAAGCTCCAATACTTTGGCCACCTGATGTGAAGAGCTGATCCACTGGAAAAGACCCTGATGCTGGGAAAGATTGAAGGTGGGATAAGAAGGGGACAACAGAGAATGAGATGGTTGGATGGCATCACCGACTTGATGGACATGAGTTTGAGCATGCTTCAGGAGTTGGTGATGGACAGAAAAGCCTAGCATGCTGCAGTACATGGGGTTGCAAAATGTCGGACATGACTGAGCTGAACTGAACTGAGCCATTCCCTTCCTCAGGGGATCTTCCTGACCCAGGGATTGAAACCACACCTCCTGCATTGCAGGTAGAGTCTTCACCATCTGAGCCACCAAGGAAGCCCTGAAATCAGATTCAATTTCTCTCTATACAACAGAATCCTGCCCAGTTGTCAAAAAAAGAAAATAGATCTCCATGAACTGAGAAGGAATGATTTCAGATCTATTAAATATTCACAAAGCAAGCTACAGTGTACAAGGTCAATTATGTAAACTGAAATTTACCTAAAAAATTATACTACACAATCAAGAAAAATATGTTAACAATGAAGTATATATGAGGTGTTGTCCGAGTAACTGTAGGGGAACAAAGGGGACTAGGGAGGTTTGGGGCTTCCCAGGTGACGTTAGTGGTAAAGAACCTGCCAGTGCTGGAGATGTAAAGAAATGTGGGTTCAGTACCTGGGTTAGGAAGATACCCTTGAGGAGAGCATGGCAATCAATTCCAGTATTCTTGCTTGGAGATTCCTTTGGACAGAGGATCCTGGCAGGCTACAGTTCATAGTGTGGCAAAGAGCTGGACATGACTCAAATGACTTAGCACCCATGTAGGGAGGTTTCAGGAAGAGGGCCTGATATGATGGTTCCCTACAGGCTTTAAATGGCACCTCTTGAGGGTACTACCACTATTGGAGCATCCTGTGATGTCACAGCTGAGCAGCATTAGTGCCCTGGGGAGCACTGAGCCAGGGGAAGCGATACTCTGAGTTCTTCCTCTTTGCTGGCCTCTCTGGATGTCCAACCACAGCTTCCTTGGTACTGGGGTTGAGGGATTCCAGGAAAAACAGAGGCAAAGATAGCTTACTAGTAGCCCCCGTCCTGCTGTGTTGGATGCAAGTGTCTGATTTTCAATTAACCAAAGACTTTAATGTCTCCAGATTCCTAGTGGATAAAATAATTTGGAGGGAAATCCATGGATTCTTATGTACAAAATCAGCTCAATCTACAGGGGTCATTGGCCTTCCCTGGTGGCTGAGTGGAAAAAAATTCACCTGCCAATGCAGGAAACATGGGTTCAATCCCTGGTCAGGAAAATCCTCTGGAAAAGGAAATGGCAACTCACTCCAGTATTCTTGCCTGGGAATTCCCATGCACAGGGAAGCCTGGGGGGTTGCAGTCCATGGGGTTGCAAAGGGTCGGACATGACTTAGAGACTAAACAACAATGACAACAAGAGGTGTCATTATATGATTCACCCTTACCTTATTTCTTGCATGTTTTTAAATTCCAATAGGTGCTGTCCAAAAGATCTTCTATAGTCACAGAAGTAGACTTACAACAATCTCTCAGATTCCTAAGTAGACACACCCAGATAAGAAAGGCTTGTTTCCAAACACGTTCAGGACAGAAGTGAGGACTGTATGATTAAATTATCATTATGCATTTAGAAATCTGCTTCAGAGTATCACTGTTGAAGCTGGATAGTTGGGAGTTCATTACATGCTTAAAGTTTCTTTACAATAAACAGTTTAAAAATACAAAGATCAACAAATATTGTACAATTAGAAAAAGATGCTCAACCTCACTAATAATCAAGAAATATATTGATCTTTTCATCTGCAATAGTAACAAAACACTGCTTTAATACTAGCTAGTGTTGGTTGCGGAGTATAAAGCAAGCATCATACAAAAGTGGGTGAGAATAACTGATGTACATGCTATAGAGGGTTATTCAGTTAACTTTTATCACTATGCAAAACAGATAATCTTTGATATAGTATTACCAACCCTAGGAATTTGTTCAAAGGAAATAATCAGAAGAGAGAAAAGATGTAATACACAGTTTAACATTTACGGAGTGCTTATTTTGTGCTGGGGCCTGACTCTTTTAATCTGCATAATAACCATATGGATCAGGTATTAATACTATTATTATCATTTCTATTGGCTCAGATGCTAAAGAATCCACCTGCAATGCAGGAGACCTGGATTCGATCCGTGGGTTGGGAAGATCCTCTGGAAAAGAGAACAGCTACCCACTCCAGTATTCTGACCTGGAGAATTCCGTGGAGAGAGGAGCCTGGCAGGCTACAGTACACGGAGTTGCAAAGAATCAGACACAGCTGAGCAACGTTCACTTCCATTTTAGGAAGAGGAGACCAGAGAGGTGAAGTCATTGCACAAACGAGTAAACATTAAAGCTGAAAACTGAACCCTGGGAATCTGACCCCACATGGGGAGTGTTATGTTTGAACAGTCATGACAACATTAAAAGTTCAGTTACACGGAGACTTCCCTGGTTGTCCAGGGGCTAAGACTTCGAGCCCTTAAATCAGGGAGCCCAAGTTCCACTCCTGGTCAGGGAACTAGATCCCACATGCCACAGCTATGACCACTGCTAAGACCCAGTGCAGACAGATAAATTCAATGAATAATTTTTTAAAAGTTCACTCATAGGCATTTGACCAAATAAATTGCACCATCTACAACTATTACAATAGTTCCTAGATGAGCATCAGGCACCTTTGACTCTCAGACTCATCCTTATCTGTACTTGCATGTGTACAAAACTGAAGTGCCCTATAAAATAGCCAGCAGCATATTCCAAACAAGGACAAACTTGTAGGGACTTGCTTTAGCCACCCAACTGTTCAGGCCTCTAATTAGAGCAGGGTCACATTTTCATCAACCTCCACAGTCATGGTTGTGTCAGGTGGGGTAATGGCTGGATCCGCCCCAGTTTTGTGTTGGAATCTCATCCCTCTGGTAGTCACTGCCAGGCTGCCCTGCACCTTGCACCCTCCCACCTCCACCTGTTGTAAGAGATCCCTAGGGCGCCAGGTCACCTACTCAGAGGTCCCTCCTCATGGCACCCAGCCACAATCCTCCACTTTCAACCTCCTCACCTTGGACCCTCTTTGTGCTTCCGACTGACTCTTGTGGATCCTTGCTCTGCTGGGCTGAGGGTGCCCTTCTGGCATTCACTGCTTTTACACCATCCATATCCACCTCCGCTCCTCCATCCCAGAGGTGGAGCAGGGTCTTCTTTTAACTCCCCACAACCTTTCATACCCCAGATGACAACCAAGTTAGTGTGTACTTAAGGTACAAGGACAACAGAAAGGGATTTAAAGTCATACCAATACAGCCATGCTCTTTACCCCTGGATGCCTCTGTGACCAGCTCCATTCCACTACTGGCGTCTGCGGGGAGCACCAGTCAGCTCCTCTCCTCCAGGCACCTTTGCTCCCCTTGGAATCCAAGCACAAACCACAATTAGACTCCAGTGAAAGGAAAATTGGCCTACCCTGGGTGGGGTCTTGCCCTGATCTTATTCTTCTATCTACACCAGGTCTAGGCAGGGACTGTGGGAAAACTTGCTCCCTTCAGGGTAGATCCCACTTTATTCTCACCCACACAGATGTGGTCTTGCCTCCAAACCCAGAGTTCACAGCAGCACAATTACTTCACAACTCAATAAACTAACATCTGTACCACCTGATACCTGGAGTATTTCAAGTATCATATGTATGGAATGGGCTTCCCAGGTAACTCAGCTGGTAAAGAATCTGCCTGCAATGCAGGAGACCCCAGTTCAATTCCTGGGTCAGGAAATTCCCCTGGAGAAGGGATAGGCTACCCACGTCAGTATTCTTGGGCTTTTCTGGAGGCTCATATGGTAAAGAATCTGCCTGTAATGCGGGAGACCTGGGTCCGTATAGTCAAGGCTATGGTCTTCCCATTGGTCACGTATGGTTGTGAGAGCTGGACCATAAAGCAGGCAGAATGTCAAAGAATTGATGCCTTCAAACTATGGTGCTGAAGAAGACTCCTGAAAGTCCCTTGGACAGCAAGGAGATCAAATTAGTCAATCTTAAGGAAGATCAACCCTGAATATTCACTGGAAGGACTGATGCTGAAGCTCCAGTATTTTGGTCATCTGATGTACACAGACGACTCATTGAAAAAGTCCTTAATGGTGGGAAAGATTGAGGGCAGAAGGAGAAGAGGGCGTCAGAGGATAAGATGACTGGACAGCATCACCAATGCAACGAACATGAACTTGGGCAAATGCCAGGAGATGGTGGGGACAGGGAGGCCTGGCATGTTGCAGTCCATGGGGTCACGAAGAGTCAGACACAACTGAGCGACTGAACAACAACAACAATGTATGGTGCCGGGAGTCATCAGGATGCCCCCTTGTTCGGATGACAAGGTCACAAGACTAAGAAAGAAATTGCAAAGCTGACTTTTCTTTATCGGGGCATCCTGGGCAAGTGCCCCCCCTGGTGTTTTTCTTGGGAGTTCCGTCCATTCTCGGAACATTGGCTCATCTCAGTAGGTCAGTCCCAGTTGGAAAGAATTTGTCCTGAGATAATTCCCCCAGACCTTATCGACCAGAGGATCTGGGAAGGTGAATCCTCCTTCCCCGGGGGCTAAGGAGGAATGAAAGGGACATTTAAATAGATTACTACTCTTTACTGGGGAGTTTACCAAGAGTTCTCTGGGGGTCATGGCAAGGCCACCACCAGAAAAGCTCGTACTTGGGTCACCTTTCCACCTTCCACTCCCCTGACCACTCCACGGAGGAGGCTCTCTTCCTTGAAGAAATCAGGCTGGAATGGGACTTAGGAATGCTCATAACTGTGGCCAGCATAGTTGGAGATATTGATTGCTTCAGGATAATGTAAACATAGGAATTCATTATAGTAGTTAAGGTTAATAGGGTTTGATTGCTAAAGCAGTGCTGCTTGACTGTCTCTTAGTTCTCTTTCCTCTTTCTAAACTGTCTCTTTGTCCTCGTTCCTCTTTCCCCTAAGAACTGAAGTAGATTACTAGAATAAACAGTCTCAAGCTTAAGCCCTTCCCTCTAGCTTCTACATAGTTGTACCTGATAAGAGAAATGTAACCTTTCTACTTAGATTGATGTACTTATCACGATTGAATGAAGTATACTGAAGACATTCAAATGGTAAACATACTATTGTTAAATCTAATTACATAAAAATCTGACTTCTGCAAAGGGAATGTTTCATGATAGATTGGGGAATGAGCTCAACGATAAGGTTGCTATGGAAGGTAGAAAACAAAAAATTGTATAGAATGATAGGTGATGTAATGATGTAATGGGGATGTCTTTTGGCTATAAAACTGTAAACCAACAACAATAAATGAGAGACTGCTTCATCACCACACACTGACTCAGCTCAGTTCTTCTTCGCCAACGCCACTCATCCCTCAAGACCCCCGGACCCTGCTGGGGCTGGACCCTGGCAGTATGGGACATAAATATTATGTTGAAAAGTGCCCAACTCTGTCTTCTTCATATTCATGGTCTTTCCCTTCCTCTCTGAGGGTAAAACTGATCTGGGACATCCTTCCTGTGAAATGACTGCTTCAAACCATTTGTGAATATGGGCTTGAACTAGAGTGTGAACACATACACATTCCCCACACCAAGAAAACAAATAGCGTGACCCAGACAGTTCTCTATAAACACAGCTAAAATACCTGTCAAATAGCTGTTCCCTGAATGAACCTCATTATCTGCCTCTGCAAGATCAGGATAAATGCTTATTTAGAGGTAGACCCTGGTAGCTCAGCTGGTAAAGAATCAGCCTGCCATGCGGGAGCCCTGAGTTCAATCCCTGAGTTGGAAAGATCCCCTAGAGAAGGGAAAGGCTACCCACGCCAGTATTCTGGCCTGGAGAATTCCATGGACAGAGGAGCCTGGCAGGCTACAGTCCATGGGGTCACAAAGAGTCGGACATGACTGAGCAACTTTCACTTTCACTGGTGGACCCAAATCAAAGGAGCAGTAACCTGAAAGTAGCTTGAAGTCCCCATGTTGAAACCAGACATGGCTTTCAATTTTCCTATGAAACCTTTGCTGCTCTCTCCAAAGCATTACAAAGGGGTACAATTATAGGATGGAAAACAGTTGATAACTTAAGCTTTTCATGTTTGAAACTGAACTTTTTTTTTTTTTAATTTTCTTTACTTTATTGTGTTGGTTTTGATCTTCCTCAAAAAGATGCATTTGCCACAGACATCCCTTCCTGGTTACCCTCAGTTAACAGCAACCTCATCCTTTTGCACTGGCCTAAAAGGCACTGGTGCCACCTGGACTCCTGTTTTCCTCACACACACGCACTAAGTTTATCAGCAAGTCCAGCGGACATTACCAGAGCCCAAAGCACTCGTGTTCCACTCACCACCTCTGTCCAGCATGAACTTTCTCAAGATGGCGCAGTTCCTATCCCAGCCCCTCCAAAGTCAATCCTCAACGTGCTGTTTAGAATCATCCTTTTACAATGAAAGGCAGGTGATCTCTTTCCTAAACTCACACTCTTCCCAGGTTGCCAGCTCCACTCACAATCAAAGTTGAAGTTTACAATTATCTTTACAATACAATGAAGACACCCACGAAATGCAGTCCCCATCACCTTGTTGAACTCCCTACACTCAGCACCCTCATTGACCTGCCCTCCCACTGCCCCCTTCCCACTGTTCACAATGCTCTTGTCCAGATAACTGGCCAGTTCACTCCTCCATTACTTTCTTCCTTTGCTCAGATGGCACTTTCTCTCCGAGTTCTATTTGGACCGCCCAATATAAACTTGAAATCCCACCCATCCTCTCTGCTATTCAAATCTCTTGTATTCTGCTCTGTTTCTTTTCTTTTGCATCACCTTTTAATTTGCTTTGTTCTTTTTAAAGGACTTCAGAGGCACAGAAAATGAGGGACTGTAGTCTCTTTGGTTCATAATACACCCTAAG
Source organism: Antilocapra americana (assembly GCA_007570785.1). Lineage (NCBI taxonomy): Eukaryota > Metazoa > Chordata > Mammalia > Artiodactyla > Antilocapridae > Antilocapra > Antilocapra americana. Next base: position 15,187,397 of record ML660197.1, read on the forward strand.
CATAGTTTTCCTTATTTATTCTGCCAAGCATTTTAATAATTTATCAAGCTAGGATCTTAACAAGATAACCTAACTATAAGTCTCCTCACCACCCCAACCCACCCCCTGTAACCCCCATATCCAGGCAAGCCCCTACCCCAATGCCTGTGCTCATAATTCCTTTGATTTTCTTTGGTCATGGATTGATTACAAATATATTTATTTCTTTCTATGAATATGCTTCAATTTATTTGTTCATATCCTCTCCAGATGATGGGAAGTTCCACTGTTTCCAGGTTTTGCTATTTTTGACAGTGCTGCTATGAACATTCTTGTATATATCTCCTGGAGACATATTCAAGAACTTACATGCACTTATGAGTGGAATGCCTAAGTCTTATGGAAATAAATGAAGATCAATCAAAGAAAATGGGTAAAGGTTATTTATTCAGAGTTACTATGGCAAAGGGGCCACCCACTGCCACTGTGCTATGACTGAGACTCAAAGGCAAACAGAGGAGTGGAAAAGTCTTATGGTGGAAAAAGGGAGAAGCCATGTGGACCCTGATTGGAGGCTGTTGTTGCAAGGAAGCTGGAGGTGCCTAACGAGAAGTGGGGTGTCCTATGCGACGGGTTAGACATACTTGACTTTCTCTGGCTCTTCTTAAGTTGGAAGAAGGGGACAAAATTAGGGAAGTTGTCAACTATTAATCAAATTGCTATAGACATTATCATCTGACTTCCTGCACCCTTTGCTAGAGGTACTTGGCCGCCTGGGCTGGTCATTTAGATAACCATGCCACGAGGATGCATGCAACACAGGAAGATCAACCCAAGACTAATACTGAATTGTTCATTAGATCTGAAGTTTCACATATGTAATAAATATTTCTGTATAATTAATCTTCCTGAATTTTTAAATTATAAAGTAATTAATTTAATTATATGCTTCAATTATAAAGTAAATTATACATATCTGCAAGTTAATTATTTGTTTCACCCTTTGCAACATTTAATAAATGCTCATTCTTTGCAGAAAAATGTATTAAATATTTTCTAATGCTCTGTGATACTTCTTTAAAATTTGCATTGTGTTGTTCCTACATAAGCTCTCTGGAAATATCTATAAGCAATGGGACACATGCAAGGCCTCAAAGATCCATCAGGAGTTCAGTACCCTGCAAAGACAGTGTATGGACAGAGCTTTTAGATAGTCTGACCTTTATACTTATGGATGTCAATGTGTGTATCCATATTTAAGGTGTATTTACTATTACAACTCCATTATCCATTATATTTTATTTATTCTACAGTTACAAAAGTTACCATGGCATGTAAGTTTCTAATTGCCAGGAACATTCTGAAAATAATGAAATGTATTAAAATAAAGCATCACTTGTGTAAAAAGAAATAAACTTCCTGAGGACAAGAATTTTTATCTCTTTTGTTCACCGAAGTTTTCTCGGTGTCTAGAACAGTGCCTAGTGCATTGTAGGCACTCTATATATATATGTGTAAAATGAAGGGATATGATGTATCTATAAAATGTTATGTTACTGGTACATATGTTTGATCTTGCCATTACCCTCACAAGTAAATGCAGGTCCCCTCTGTTAATGCAGGTTGGCTTCCAGCTTTTACTTTGAAGTGAAGTTGCTCAGTCATGTTCGACTCTTTGCGACCCCATGGACTGTAGCCCACCAGTCTTCCCCTCCATGGGATTTTCCAGGCAAGCGTATTGGTGTGAGTTGCCATATCCTTTATATAATCCACCACAGTATGCTCAATGTTTGACAAAGTTGGTGATCACCAGGTAAATGCTGAAGCAAATTCATCTATTTATATTATTACCCTCTGATGCACCTATTAATGTGAAGGCTGGCAAGTAGTAACAAGTAATAACCCCCCAGTAAGCAAGATCACTCCTCGTTGTCTAGGGACATCTGAACACAGGCTGGGCCAGGTGGGAAGGGCCTGTTTTTCCCTGAGCCTTGTTAAATCCTCCCACTGCCTCTCTCTAGAAGCACCCCTGTTCCTATTGTTGCTGTTGTTTAGTTGCTAAGTTGTGTCCAGCTCTTTGTAACCCCCATGGACTGCAGCCTGCCAGGCTCCTCTGTCCATGGGATTTCCCAGGCAAGAATAGCAGAGTGAGTTGCCATTTCTTCTCCAGGGGATCATCCCAACCAGGGATCAAAGCTAAGTCTCCTGCACTGGCAGAAGGGTTTGTTACCACTGAGTCACCAGGGAAGCCCGTGTCATTGTTATTACGTGTGCGCTTTTACCTTTCACCCAGAACCAGAGCCTCCTGAAGTTCTTGTCAATGCAGACTTCTAAAAGTATCCACCCCCTGTGAGCACTGCCCAGAGGAGTGGGAGAGACACAGAGGGCAGGACCTCTGTGATCCTAGCATAGTCCAGAAGGACTTCTGCAACCTTGGGGCAGTTGTCTGACCACTGAGGCACTGACCTGCCCCTTTCTTCATCTCTCGCTTTGTCCAGGAACAGGTTTAGGTGGAAAATCCTAAGGGCGCTGCATTCCAAGGGTGGGTTTATCAACATCAAACACTGTAGGTGGTTTCACCTTCAAGCAACTGTGAGAGAAGTGATTGAAAGTACCTTGTTGTAACCTCTTCATTTTTATGTTCCTACAGTGCTCACTTATGATAGAATATAATTGAAGTGGGTAGTGTTTCAGTAACTCACAGCTCTTCCTAATAGATTCATTCCCTCATGACCAGATCAGTATTTTATAATCATAATCTTCCAAAAGAAAGTTGACCAGTACTGGTAATGAAATTTTAAAATCTCACTAAATTGTAGTCAGATGCTAAACAATTAAATAAGACCTACATAAATAAACTAAAATAACTAAGACCTAAACAAATGCACATTGATTTAGGCACTGAATTTCATCTGGCTGTAGACATTGAGCTCAAAATCTGTTAGAAAGTTATCTAGGGGTAGAGAGAAAGTGATGTCCTAAGAGTTCATCGATACGGTGTTCCCAGAATCCTTTTTCTCACTTATAGAGGAGGAGTGTTGAAGCCACAATTTTTTTTAATTTATTATTGAAATACTATTGTTTTACAATGTTGTGTTAGTTTGTGCTGTATAGTGAAGTGACTCAGCTATATCTATACATATATCCTCCCTCCCACCTCCCCATCCCACCCCATCCGTATCCCACCCCTCTAGGTGGTCACAGAGCACCAAACCGAGCTCCCTGTGCTATACAGCAGCTTCCCACTGGCTCTCTGTTTTACATATGGTCATGTATGTAGGTCAGTGCTACTTACCCAATTCATCCCACTGTCTCCTTCCCCCACCGTGTTCACATATCTGTTCTCTACATCTGCATCTCTGTTCTTGCCCTGCAAATAGGTTTATCCAAACCATTTTTCTAGATTCCATATTCATGTGTAATATATGATATTTTTCTCTTTCTGACTTACTTCCCTCTGTATAACAGGCTCTAGGTTCATCCACCTCGTTACAATGGATTCCAATTCACTCCTTTTTATGGCTGAGTAACATTCCACTGTATATATATATATACCACAACCATCAAATTTTTATCATCATGTGAAAACCTATTAGAGAGAGATTGTTCATTAATTATTTTAAATCCATCTCAAGAAACATCGGGGTGTCTTACTCACTTCAGTGGGTTTAATTGAATCTTTGCATGAGACACATTCAATCAAGGAGAAAAGAGGACATATAGACACATTTTTTGAATGTCAGTTTTACGGTTTATTAGGAAAAGAATTGTCTACGGTTTACAGAATCAGAAAATAGCAGGAGAGATAGAGAATGCAGAAGCCACAGAAAGAAGAGGAAAGAGATAAAATAAATATTTTAACAGTAAAATTTTGAGAAAGCATAGCATTAAAAATCATCACTCCATTTTTGTGGGGCTCATACTTTGGTGATGGATGGAGAAAAACTGTTGGTGTTTTTCATTTGGAGGCAGACTCTTAGTGACCAGAGGATATGAATTAAACTCCTCAGCCTGAGAATTCATCTCATGTCACGTATGTGACATTCAAATCAGGGAGGACTGGCAGAAAGAAAGAAAATCTTACCAACGAGACAGTTCCCAGCAGCCCCTCCCCGGAGGCCAGGCTGGCAGCCTAGTGGCAGCACTGCTTCTGGCAGCCGCATCTCTGCTGGCAGCTGCACTTCTGCTGGCAGCAGCCCTTCCCACACGAGTGGCAGCTGCAGG
>ML660197.1:15191999-15242053 GCA_007570785.1 Antilocapra americana
GGGGACAGGAGAGGGAAGGCACGTGACCACTTCCCTGTTGCTATTTGGCTCCATAGTCATGGAAGAACGTCATAATATATTAATAAGTACCCTTTTTAGGAATGTCAGCAAGATTTATTAGATGATGTTTATTTTTCTAAGTCAAACACCCTAAACATTCCAGTGAGGGCCCCTGGGAACTCTAGAAAAGGGGGTGCTGTGACTGGTCACGGGCACACAAGGAAGTCTCACATAACACAACATGTTGTGCTTGAAATGACATCTGAACAGCAAATAAACATTATCAGGAGGCTATTTCTGTGTACGGCCCAGAAGACCTCTTTTCAAAGACTGGAGAAATGAAAGCGGGCTCGGGCTCAGAAGCCATTGCCAAGCGCAATAGCAGCCCCAACCCCTTCACCAGAGCCTCTTTACTGGGAAATGGAAGGTCCTCACCACATGGTTTAAGGATGGCCACTGTGTCATTATGTAGTAGGTTGTACTTTGTGTGCTGGCTTAGAAAGCATGAATAAACCTTGTCAATGGCTTACTTTTTTCTGGAAAAATTCCTAGTGCAATTAAAATAAGAAAGCTTGGACTTCCCTGGTAGTCTAGTTGTTAGGACTTTGCCTTCCAGTGCAGGGGGTGAGCGTCTGATTCCTGGTCAGAGAACAAAGGTTCCACGTGCCTTTGGCAAAAACAACAACAACAACAAAAAATCAAACAGAAGCAATATGTAACAAAGTCAATAAAGACTTAAAAATTGATCCACATCAAAAAACAAATACATACATATATACATACATAAAATAAGAAAGCATTTCCTAGCTAGGATGAGAAATGAATTTAGGTGCTTGAAGAATTTTTATTGATACTAGAATGAAAAATGAATTTGGGTGCTTGAGATTTTATTGATTGATATCTAAGAGGAAAATCTTATATGCAAAATCATATGGCCCACAATGGCAGAGAGATGAAGAGAAACAATACAAAAACCAAAAAAATTAAAAATAAAAAGACAGATACTCCAGAAAATGAAAAATGAAAGTCACTCAGTCATGCTTGACTCTTTACAACCCCATGGACTATATAGTCCATGGAATTCTCCAGGCCAGAATACTGGAGTGGGCAGCCTTTCTCTTCTCCAGGGGATCTTCCCAACCCAAGGATCAGACCCAGGTCTCCCACATTGCAGGCTGATTCTTTACCAGCTGAGCCACAACTGAACTATCAAGAAAGCCCATCCAGAAAAATGAAAGATTGTACATAAAGGAAATATAACCACAGTATACAATTTTTATTCTGTGATGAGTCATATTTATATTGTAATAATTGTATCATCAGTTACAGATTTTACTAAAAATAGTGATATAAATATTAGTACATTAGGAGTGACATAAAAGAGTTCAATCTTCATTTTAACAAAACTAACAAAGGCTACCAAGAAACAGTCATTCGAGGAATTAATAAGAAATGTGATGGTTTCCCTAGTGCTCCAGTGGCTAGGACTTCACACTCCCAATGCAGGGGGCCCAGGGTTCAATTCTTGGTCTAGGAACTAGATCTCACATGCTGCAGTAAAGATCAAAGATCCCATGTGATGCAATTAAGACCCAGCACAGTCATGTAAATAAATAGTTTTTAAAAATAGAAAAGAAATGTGGAGATGCGGGCAGCTCCTAGCAGAAATGATTGGCAAGATGGCAATATTGCCTTTGCAGAGTGGCTTAGAGGGTGAGGTGGGATGAGAGAGCACAATTTAGAATTATTTTAACTGTGTGTGTCCATATATTTTGTTAATAATATTCAAGATGTCCTGGTAATTGACTGACACCTCCCCTGTGGCATTTTTCATGTAACCCTATCACCTAGTCTTACTTCCTATTCTAAATCATAGATCAAATAGTCACACAAAATGTCCATTTACATCTCCCAGCACAGAACTTGGTCCACACCAAGAATTCTACCCACCTTTATTAACTAACTGAAGGACAGTTTTCTTTCAAGTAAGTCTCAGGCAATTATATTGTTGTGAAATACTAGCTGGGGAGATGCTTTGGAAAGATAAAACACTATCTCAGTCTCAGCACTACTGACGTTTTGAGCCAGACGTTTCCTTGCTGTGAAGGGAGTCCTATGCAGAATGTGGAGCACTATCTCTGGCCTCAACCCACTAGTTACGACAACTTCTTCCTCAGTTATGACAACCAAAGATGTCTCCAATATTTTCAAGTGCCCTGGGGGGAGGGTGCAAAATTGCCTCCCATTGAGATCTAGTGCCCTATAGAAATGTGAATGGATCCAGTGGTGAAGAATCCACCTGCCAATGTGAGAGATATGGATTCAATCCCTGGGTTGGGAAGGTCTCCTGAAGTAGGAAATGGCAACCCACTCTAGTATTCTTGCCTTCTGTCCATAGAAAATTCCATGGACAGAAGAACCTGGTAGGCTACAGTCCATGGGGTCACAAGAGTTGGATGTGACTTAGCAACTGAGCACACACAGAAATGTAATAAGGTTAATCCATGCCAAGCTGTTCTGGACAACAATGCAAGTTTAGAAATAGCCCCGTGAAATCTGCAAAAGGATATGGGGTGAAATTCTTCTTTCCTCTTAAAGTCTGGGGAGAATCCCTTGGGCATATGATTCTGAAGGGACTAAGCACCCGAGATGGCTGGTGAAAGAGGGCAGGAGGAGGAGTAGGAGAGGCTTCGTCCATTCTTACCTCTCCCTGCCACCATACTTATGAGCAGCAATGCTCAGAAAATGCTTGCTGGAGTAAATTGATTTGCATTTTCATGCAGCTTCTTTTGTGCTAAATGTCACAAGAAGGCAGCCAGTAACAGTAAGAATACCACAGGAAATTCTACTGATGCCAATAAAACAAAATCCTGCCTCCCCTCTCCAAACGTGGAGTAGAAAGACTAAAGCACACACATATACAAGCAAAACTGCCAGACAAAGTCCACATGGTCTTGCTAAGAAGATCAACATAAGCCAACATTCTATTGCACACCCCTGTAGGAAGTGCAAAAAGGAACACAAAGAAACACAAGTGATACCTGGTGAGGGGAAAGGCAATTGTTGGAAGTGGGGTTTGCCTGCTGACTCCTGGCTGCACAGACATTACCGAAAAGACAGGAGAACTGAGGAAGGGGTCTGGGTAGATGGTCTTTTCTATAATATTGGGTACCCCAGGGAACTCAAAGGGCTTCCAAAAGACCTAGGCTGTGGAATAGAGAAAGGCAATAAGGAAAAGGGGCATAAAAACATAACTGGGAGAACGAATGCAATGGACACACTCTACTCCATACTTCTCCCACAGCTCATTCCCCCACCCCAGTTTATGTCGCCTATAGGCTGGGTAGCCTGCCATAGCCTTCCTCTTGGCTTCTGTTTGGAAGCCTCCATGGTGGTCCTTTAACCCAAGTTAAAGTTCAACTTCATTCCAAGTTGTTTAACCTGGGTTTAACATCATCTCAGTTTGAGCCACCATAACAAAATACCACAGAGTGGCTTATTAACAGTAGGAATTTATTTCTCATTGTTCTGGAAACTGGAAGTTTGAGATCAGAGAGCCAGCAGTGTGAGGTTCTGGTGAGAACCCTCTTCTAGGTTGCAGACACCCAGCTTCCAGTTGTATCCTTACATGGTGGAAAGAGGGTGAGAGAGATCTCAGTGGGCCCTGGTAAAAAGGCACTAACCTCATTCATGAGGGCTCCATCCTCATGACCTAATCACTTCATAAAGACCTCCTATTAACATCACATTGGGGTTAGGATGTCAAGATATGAATCCTGGGGGGACAGAAATATTCAATCCATTGCAACTTTCTCATCACTTTTCAGCTGGCCCTTTATCATTTCACTTCTGTGTTCCTGATACAAGGATGAAAACATAAATGCAGTATGATTGCACACTTTGATAATCTCACAGTCTAGTCAAGAAAACAAAGCGTTATTATCTGTTAATGTGAAGACATCCAGAAAGAAACAGAGAAAGTTCAAAAAAAAGTGAGTGATGATCTCTGGGCAATGATGGTGGACAGAAGATACTTTGGTTGAGTTTAGAATAAGACCAGAAATCTTCCCAGAGGCCACAAGTGAGGAAATAGAGATAGTGAGATTTCCTTCTTAAAAGATCATTTTTTAAAATGATCAGTCATGGTATCTTTTCAAGTATAAAAATCTGACCAAGGAATTAAGCTTGACTGTGAAAGCATGCTTAATCCCCATTCCTCCAGGGTTTGCAATCTATGGTGGCATTTGCAGAGGGCACCTGAGTGGCAGTGAGACACAAGTGCTTCTGGAGAAGTGATGGGTCACTGAGCAGATATGATCCATCGTGGGCTTCTCTGCAGAGGAACACAATACCAATTAACCATTGTGCTACACAAAATATGTTAAATATAATAGGAAATCATTGTCATCACTGCCACTGATGTTGGATCTCAAAGTCATAACTGAAAGCAAAAAGTTAGCCTGAAAGTCACAGCAGAAGATTCTGAAGAAACAGAGCAGATCTCAGAATCGAAGAGACATGGTAGTCCCTCCACTGTGTGCAGAGTGAGGCAGAATTGAGTTGGAACCCCACTCAGACCCAAATGTGACCCTGAGCAAATCCTCGGACCCCTTTGAACCAGAACTGCTAATGAATCTATCTCATAGGACTATGTTGAAAATAAACACAATAAAGTACCTGACAATGGTTGGTCCCTTTCTTCTAAGGAAACTAAGGATAGAAGTTAACATGGTGTGCAAAGTAAGTTTCTTATACTTACATGAACCTCATTAAGTAGTAGTCATGACAAATGTGTGATTTTTTTCAGACCTGACAACACAAACATAGGCAGGGCAAATTATTCCAACTAGAAGACTTTCTGGAAAAGGCAAAACTGGTGGCAGGGTTTAGTGGGGAAGGAGGGATGAGCAGGTAGAACACAGGGTTTTTAGAGCAGTTTTCTCCACATGATACTATGATGGCAGCTACCTGTCATTATATTGAGTTGGCCAATAAGTTTGGGTTTTTCCATAAGATATAGTGGAAGAACCGAAATGAACTTTTGGCCAACTCAATACTTATCAAAACTCAGGATATACAAGACCAGAATTCAACCCTAAAATAAATTAAGAACCTTAGGTGATAATGACTTTCCAATGTAGGTTCACAGATTGTAACAACTGTAGCTCTCTGGTGTGGGATGTTGGTGGATGTGGGGGGCAGCAGGGAGCATATGGGAAACCTCTGTACCTTCAGTACAATCTTGCTATGAACCTAAATCTAAAACTGCTCTTAAAAATACAGTCTAGTTGAAAGAAATAGACATGATTTAACCTAAACTAAAGAAACTGAGTCACAGAGAGACTGTGGTTTTCTGGGGGACATGAACTCAGTTGGTGGATGGGGTTCTTGGTTCCTTTGGCCCTCACCCTGAGTATTGGAGAAAACAGAGAAAAACCAGAATTGGACATTCACTTTGAAACCCATCATCACAAGGCCTCCTACCCCAGAGCCATCATCCCCTTGCCAAGCAGCTTGCTCATAGCTCACTTACTCTCAAGTTAAGGACAAAAGTGAATCTGCAAATAAGTGAGAAAATTCTTTGACTTTTTAAGCTTCAGAACCTTATGACCCGCAAGGAGAGGCAAATTTGGGTGCTTTGCTTCCACATGTGGAATTCCACCTTCTCTGGGGTTCAGCAAAGAATATGTGCAAACAGGAGGATTCCCTCTGAAACCAAGGAAAGGAACTTCACTGGGTGCTGAGCAAGCAATCCTGATGCCCAGAAAACAGGTAACTTTTCACCAAATGAGGCTCACAGGAGGGTGGGACTTGCAGTGAAAGACTGCTAGGCCAAAACAAAACTTAACATTTTAGAAGCACGTTGTTTTATTAGAAGCATAACCCGAGGAAGAAGTCAATGCTAAAATAAGCAACCAGATGAGGTCAGCAGTGTTTCACGAGGAAATAGCCTCAGGGTCTTGTGAAACTCTCCTGAGAAAGCTGGTGGAAACCATAACAAAGGAAGTGGTCACTTGCTCTGAGTTAAGCCCTGAAGATGGTATTTAAGGGAGGGCCTCTGAGACAAGGGCATCAGACCTCCCTGCCCTCCTGAGTCTCCCTCCTCACCTCTGCTGAGTCCAAGTCCTCTCTACTGACACCATGGGCTGCTGTGGTTGTGGAAGTTGCGGTGGCTGCGGCGGTGGCTGCGGCGGTGGCTGCGGCGGTGGCTGCAGCCGCTGCAGCAGCTGCAACAGCTGCAGGTGCTACCGGGTGGGCTGCTGCAGCAGCTGCTGCCCCTGCTGCTGTGGCTGCTGTGGGGGCTGCTGCAGCGTCCCCGTGGTCTGCTGCCACCGCCGCACCTGCAGCTGCCACTCGTGTGGGAAGGGCTGCTGCCAGCAGAAGTGCAGCTGCCAGAAGCAGTGCTGCCACTGAGTGGCTGCTGGGGTGTGCCGCACAGGGTAAGAGGTGTTGGGAGTACAGCTCACAGCATTTGGTAAGACTTCTCCTCGGACTTCCCTGGTGGCTCTGATGGTAAAGACTCTGCCTGCCATGTAAGAGACCCAAGTTCAATCTCTGGGTCAGGAAGATCCCCCGGAGAAAGGAATGGCAATTTACTCCTGGATTCTTGCCTGTAGAATTCCATGGACAGAGAGGAGCCTGGTGGGCTGCAGTCCGTGGGGTGGGGTCACAAAGATCGGACACGACTGAGTGACTAATACTTTGACTTCTCTTTTGCCCTCCATCCCTGCCGCCCACTTCCTCCTGTCCGAGGTACCTGGCTGCCTTGTAACTGCTAGTTCTGCCCCTTTACTCTGAGGTTTCAGGGCTTGTTCTTTCCCTTTAGTGTGGTATCATGATGACATTAATTTCTTCTCCCTGTATCTTTAGAAGTCAGCATATGTTGGTATCTATTCTCTGCCATCTTTGTATTCTTGTCTCCACTTGAGAAAAAAAAAAAAGATGAAAGTTGAGCATATATTATCAACATTAGTGCTTGGGAACACAGCCACTCATGTCAAAAATCTATTTATATTATAAATATAACAAAATAAAATAATGATAGGTGATAATTCATTTTTTTAGAAAACATTACATTTGATTGACTTTTTGTTCTTTTCTATTGTCCACTTACTAAATTTTCCCCTGTTTCTGTATTGTTAAAAAAAAATAAAGGAACTGTTTCTTAATTAAAAGTGATCTTTCTTTATTCTAATGTGTCTCTCTCTTCTGTGAGATGGATACCTGCCCAGGGGTGATCTAAGAGCACAAAAGACAAAAGGTGATACTCAAAGATGGGGATAAGTTTCAGTTAATGGATGATTAGTCCTCTACTATCCTATATCTGGTTTTATAATAAAGATAGAAATTCGGGGGAAGTCCCCAACCTTTGGTTGTCAATATCATTGAGGGAAGTTCCTAGACTCTCCTACAGATGCTGTTGTGACATCTGTGTCTGCAACTGAGTTTTGGCTTTAAGAGTTGACTGCAGCAGTCTTCAGAGGTCAGAGCTTCCCTCCCTTGCTCCATGTGTTTCTTACTCACTCATTCATTCAGCAAGCATGAGCTGTATTAGGCTAGATATTCAGTCAAGTACTAGAGGTCTGAGGCTAAACAATCCTTTGCCCTCAAGGAGTAGACATCTGAGAGGAAAACGGAGAGTCAATTACAATATAGCTTTCTATTTCAGTTTTCTTTGGTCACTTTTCTCCAGGATGGATCCTACATCAGCAATTCAGATAGATTTGGGGGGGTACATAATTGCAACCACTGTGCTGAGTATCAACATAAGAGACACTCAATTCATTTCCTGGATAAGCCAACCAAGGAAATAGTTGATACTTTTCCCAAGGCATTTCATCCAGCCTCCCAGCTGACCAGTTCCTCGTTCCTAATAACAACCCCCTTCTTTTTCTTTTCTCCGTCCTCTTCAGCCTCCTTCGCAGCTCCATTCCCAACATTGGTACTCAAGGCTCAAGCCTTGACCTTCTTCTCCATCATTCTATGCCCTCCTCTGGCCTCTACTCTTTTTTCTTTCCCATGGCACTCAATACTTCCTAACATATCATATAACCCATAAATTTACCATGCTTACCCTTTGTCATTCCCTCTGCCTCACCGCACACCCAATAAGAATGTACAAAGAGTCTCACTCTTTTGTTCACTGACCTATTTCTGGCACCTAGAATAGCCCCTGGTACATAGTATGTACTCAATAAATAGCTTTGTAATGAAGAGATGATTTTTCAAAGAGTGTTTAATCATGGAAAATGTCAAACATACACAAAGGTAGAGAATAGTACAAGAAACGCCTAAGTGCCATCACCCAAGAAAACAACTGTTAACATATGGCTCATCCCTCGTCATGTATGCCCTGCTCCACACCCCTCCCATCACTGTATCATCCAGACCAGAATCTCCACATCATCTCCTCAGCAAATATATTCACATTTCTGGGAACAAATGGATTCCTCATCATCTCTCTCTCTGACTTAGACTATGGCTAAGAGCTATCAGAGGAATGTGGCAGTAAACTTCTCAGGGTCCAAAGCAAAGTGGTCTCTTAGGAAATCATGTAGAGGAAAACATGACACCCTCACCTCTAAGAAACCTTCAGTTTTCCCTGGGAGGGCCCTACAATTTATTCTTTGCCTCTTCCTAGGAGCATCTTGCTAACTTATAGGCAGACTTCTTAAAAAATCACCGAAGGATGAGAATAGAAAACCCAGACCTATAGGACAGTGACCCAAGACACCTGGGGAGATCTTTAATCAATTTTATTTTCACTACTAGCCTTCAGAACCAAGCAGTATTCATCTTTGGGGAGAGTTTTCTATTTCCAGCAACAGATACAGAAAATAAGTTTTTAAAAATCCATTTTAAGAAATGAGAATTTCATAATGCTTTTTTTAAAAATCTGGGCTTCCCTGATAGCTTAGTTGGTCTCATTGAACCTGAGACCCTGGTTCAATTTCTGGGTCAGGAAGATCCACTGGACAAGGGATAGGCTACCCACTTCAGTATTCTTGGGCTTTCCTAGTGGCTCAGCTGGTAAATAATCCACCTGAAATGCGGGAGACCTGAGTTTGATCCCTGGGTTGGGAAGATCCACTGGAGAAGGGAAAGGCTACCTACTCTAGTACTCTGGCCTGGAGAATTCCATGGACTGTATAGTCCATGGGGTTGCAAAGAGTCAGATATGACTGAGCGACTTTCACACTATACACTATTCACACTGTGCTTCATAAACAGTATTTAATAAATGAGCTATTTGTTTTAGAAAATTCTCAAAGAACCAGAAAACCATTCCACCACCACCTTTAAAAACAAAATCAAGATTCAAGAGAGAGGGGACATATGTATACCTATGGCTACTGTATGGCAGTTCAGTTCAGTTCAGTTCAGTCACTCGGTCATGTCCGACTCTTTGCGACCCCATGGACTGCAGCATGCCAGGCCTCCCTGTCCATCACCAACTCCCAGAGTTTACGAAAACTCATGTCCATCGAGTTGGTGATGCCATCCAACCATCTCATCCTCTGTCGTCCCCTTCTCCTCCCATCTTCAATATTTCCCAGCATCAGGGTCTTTTCAAATGACCCAGTTCTTCACATCAGGTGGCCGAAATATTGGAATTTCAGCTTCAGGATCAGTCCTTGCAATGAATATTCAGCACTGATTTCCTTTAGGATGAACTGGTTGGATCTCCTTGCTATCCAATGGACTCTCACGAGTCTTCTCCAACAAAAATTCAAAAGCATCAATTCTTCGGCTCTCAGCTTTCTTTATAGTCCAACTCTCACATCCATACAAAGCAATTATCCTCCAATTAAAAATAAATAAAATAATAAAGCAGAAACAGAAACAGTGATTACAAACACTGGCTCTGGAGCCAAAATAACCTGACAAAAATGTAGGCTTCTATATTAATCTGTCTTATCTCCTCCATCATCTTATTTGCAAAATCGGAATCATGGCTGAATCTCTCTCATAAGCTTCCAGAATAAATGGATTTATGTTGCTGTTCAGTGGTGACTGACTCTTTGAGACCCCATGAACTGCAGCACGCGAGGCTTCCCTGTCCTTCACTATCTCCCAGAGTTTGTTCAAATGCATGTCCATTGAGTGGGTGATGCTATCTAACCATCTCATCCTCTGTTGCCCTCTTCTCGGCTTTGCCTTCAATCTTTCCTAGCATCAGGGTCTTTTCCAATGAGTTGGCTCTTCACATCAGGTGGCCAAAGTATTGGAGCGTCAGGTTCAGCATCAGTCCTCCCATTGACTATTCAGGGTTGATTTCCTTCCAGATTGACTAGCTTGCTCTCCTTGCAGATTTATACGAAATGTCATGTTTATAAGCAGATGATTGGCACTGCTCCCAGTGCCTCTTGCGCTGTCACACTGGGTATCAACCGGGTATGGATACACTACTTTCAGTTGGTCTTTCTGCATACAGAGCTGTTTGCTCACAAACCGCGGATTCCCGTCTCCAGTTTAAAGGTTCTGGACGCTTGTGAAGAGCGCTTGCAAAACGTTGGGGCGGGGCTTCCGAGTCCTAGCAGGGCGGGCTCCGCCTCCGCCTCCGCCCCGCCCACCGCCCCGCCCACCGCCCCGCTCTACTTGACCGGACTGGCGAGGGTGTTGGTCCCCCGAGCTTGATAACCCAGGCTGTGAGCGAGTTGGTGAGCAGAAACCCCTTCCTGTAGGTAAGGATGTCTCTGGGAGGTAAATCGATTGACGAAACAGACACCTTCCCCCTTCGGCCGCCTTGTCTCCCTCCCCCACCGCTGGGACACCTGCGCTGCTGCGGGCGGGTTCAGACTGGCCTGGGTTACCGGCCACCTCCCCAACCCAGCCCTTGGCGGACTGCCAGCTCCTTCCTGCTGCGGCTCCCCTGGGATCCACAGTCTTGCCAAGCACAGCGCTGAGACGCGCGCGAGTAGGTTTGGCTAGGATTGTTACTCTCAACCATCTGGAAAAAACAGATTACGTAAAACCAGAATTCTGATACCGGGCCAGCATTCCCCATGGTTACATCCATGGTCACAGACTTTTAACTAAAATCTTAAAGCACAGTTCTGAATCCTCATCCAAGAATGCCGAAGAGGTCCTAGTGAGGGAAAGAACGGAAACTTTAAAGTTAGATCTGGGACCCTGTTGAGACAACGCTGATGGAAATTAACAAATATCGCAACGCGTACCTTACAATGATACTTCTGGAAAGGATGCCAAATTCATCCAATAACGTGTATAACAATTACTCAAGACCTTGTTGCCGCGGTAAATATGCAAAACGTTTGAGCTTGTGGAGTGCTTAAAATTTTTCAAGGATAATGGAAATAATATTTTATAAAAATGCACAGAGGAGTTTTCCGTCTGCAGACATCAGAGTCTCCTGAGGTAGAAGGTGTATTTCATTAATATACATATTTTAAAGAGCCTTAAACATAACTTCCAGATACAGACATACTTCCCTTTGTTGAGTTTTTTATACAAACTGAAGGTTTGTGGCAACCTCACTTCTTTGAGCAAGTCTATCCACACAATAGTTCCAGAAGCATTTGCTCCCTTCTGTGTCTGTCACCTTTTGGTAATTTTTGCAGCATTTCTAACTTTTTTTTTATTATTATTGTATTTGTTATGGTGGTCCGAGGGTTTTGCTGTTACTCCCACCATTTGCTGAGGCTCACATGATGGTTAACATTTTTTTCACACTGAAGTATTTTTAAATCAAGGTATTAACATGGGTTTTTTTAGACATAATGCTATTGCATGCTTAATAGACTACTATATAGTGTAAACATAAACTTTTATATATCCTAGGAAAGCAAAACGCTCCAGTGACTCTCCCTATTGCAATATTTGCTTTATTGGGGTGGTCTGGAACCAAACCCATGGTAGCTGGGAATTATGCAGGTATGTTTTTCTTCAGACTATCTTAGTAGTAACTGAAATGGACAAAAATACTAGTTTCTTTCAGTCATTATTGGTTATGGACCAACAGTGGTGTCTCAAGTTTGGGTAATGGTAAATGCAGTTCAAGCATAAATATTTAAAGGTGAATTGATTTGTCTCTCTTCCCAGGTGGCACTGTGCTTAGTCTCTCAGTCATGTGCAACTCTTTGTGACCGCATGAACTGCAGCCCACCAGGTTCCTCTGTCCATGGGGATTCTCCAGACTAGAATACTGGAGTGGGTTGCCATGTCCTCCTTCAGGTCATCTTCCCAACCCAGGTCTCCTACATTGCAGGCGAATTCTTTACTGTCTGAGCCACCAGGGAAGCTAGTGGGAGACGTAAGAGACATGGGTTCAATCCCGGAGTAGGAAATGGCAACCTGCTGGAGTAGGAGATGGCAACCCACTCCAGTATTCTTGCCTGGAAAATTCCATGGACAGAAGAACATGGTGGACTATAGTCCATGGGGCCACAGAGAGTTAAACACAACAGAGCAACCAAGCATGCACACGCACACAGAGACACACATACAACCTTAGCAGTTCAGGTGAAATTAAGTACTGTGTATGTTTCTGAAATTACTGTCTCTGAACTATACAGGCCCAGCTGTGTTCATTCTGGTTGGCTTTGCAGTGCCTGCCTATATGAGGGCAATGGGAAGGGAGGTGTATTGAGTCCCTCATAGGGGCCAAGAACCATGTGGAGCAGTTCCTGAGGCAACCTTATGCGATGGATGTGATTATCTACACTTTAAAAGGTGGCTTGGAAAAGTTGAGTACATGCTACAAACAAGGGTTTGGCCAGGAGGAATATGGGCTTCAGACTCCAAAGTCTCTTTCCATGGGACCTCACTGGTCACAGCAAACCCAAACCTAGGGGGGAAAAGAAATTAAACAAGCTTAAGGCTGGATAGTTTGTAGTGAGATGTCAAAATATTAAAGCTTATTTGGTAGTTTTTAACAACTAGCCCATATCATTTAAATTCAGAAGAGTAAATTAGAGGTTATGGCATAGGCCGGAGGCACAGCAAATACTTAACAAGTATTAAAAGATAATGTTCAGAAAGAGATAGTCCTGACTCATACAGATATAAAATAAATGCATGCAATCAAGGTTTTATTAACTCATTAATAAGGAAACCGTTAAAGCTGTTAGAACCAGATCAAAGAAGAATCCATGAAACTGGTACATTTATAGGTCGGGAATGTTAAAATGGAGGTAAAGCTGGTTTTCCATGGAAGAGAGGGGCAAAAGGCTATGTCTCCCTCTGATCTTCCTTAAATAGAACTCATTTTCATGTCTACAGACAAGAGTTCTTTCACACTGCCTGTGAGTTATTACAATTCAGTGTTCAGTCGCTCAGTCGTGTCTGACTCTTTGTGACCCCAGGGACTGTAGCCCACCAGGCTCCTCTGTCCATGAGATTTCTCAGGCAAAAATACTGGAGTGGGTTGCCTTTTCCTTCTCCAGGAGATCTTCCCAACCCAGGGAAAGAACTCACGTCTCCTGCATTGGCAGGCGGATTTTTAAACCCCTGAGCCATCAGGGAAGCCCAAGTTACTATGGAGTAGTAAAATAGCTCAAACAATGCTTGGGTTTTCCTAGAAACACAACTTTTCCCCTCCACTTCCACCCACTCCGTACTTTTGTCTAGTTACCACACTGCATTTCAGTGACCGGATGTGATGGTTGACTTCTATCAGAGTCGTCCACCAATTTGATGGTTAGATAGGCATATCCCTCCAGCTACATCAGACACCAGATCTGGGAGGGGATGATCAATTTATCAACAAATGTTTTGTGCATATAAAAAAAAAGTGGTGCCAAATATGATAAAATAAGACTTGAAGCATGTATTTTAAAGGTCACTTATGTCTACTCTTGCAATGGTTTTGACCAAAAGCAGAACTATCTGAGCCTGAATATTGAATGTTATCGTTGTTGTACAGTTGTGAAGTCGTATCCAATTCCTTGGGACCCCATGGACTGTAGTCTGCTAGGCTCGTTTGTCCGTGGGATTTCCAAGGCAAGAATACTGGAGTGGGTTGCTGTTTCCTTCTCCAGAGGATCTTCCCAACCCAGGGATGGGACCTGAGTTTCCTGCATTGACAAGAGGATTCTTTACCATCTGAGCCACCTGGGAAGCATATTGAATATGTGAACATATATTGTTCACATTGTTCACAACATATATTGTTGTGTGGATGCTTCATTTCAGTGAGGAGTCCACAGTTTTGGTTTTGATTGGTTTGGGAGGAGGGAGATACCTGAGGATTATGAGTGGGTGATGGGTAATAGGGCTACTTCATAGTTTCCTGCAGTTCTAAGTCACTCTGACAAAATTCTGGAGAAACTAGATTACTTTAGTAATATTACTCAGAGGAAAGTGTTTTGATATGTTTACCTCCATAATCATCTGTTGCAGAAGGGAAAAGCAACCCACACCAGTATTCTTGCCTGGGGAATTTTATGGACAGAGGAGCTGGCAGGCTACAGTTCATGGGGTCACAAAGAGTCAGATACAGCTGTGCAAGTAACTCTCACTTTCAATCATCTGTGTTTTAGAAAACTCTGAATCTTGATCTTATTCAACGGCATTCCAAAGAGCGTGGCTTCAGAAGAGGGTGGGTTCCAAAGCAGGAAACCATCAGAAGGAGGTGTGGTTTGGTGCATATAAAGCCATTGCTCCTGACAACTCAGTTGAAGGAGGACTTGAGACTCCAATGAAAGGAAGGGACATTGTGATAGGGACTCAGCGGCTGGTGGCAGGAAGGAGCCGAAGTTGGATCTGAAGGCAGGAAATTGGACTAGGTTCTAGGAAGAAATAAGTTCAAGGCACAGAAAGAACAGGTAACTCTGACTCTATCTGTATTATTTTTTAGGATGCTATATGTGGTCAGACTTGCAAAGTTTGTTGACCTGTCCTGGATTGATTTATGAGCCCTGTTTCCATTCTAATATTCTAGGACAGATCCAATTTCAAAGATGCTGTTCTATTTTCAGCATCTGAAATTGAGGTCCTGCTCCAATGTAAAATTTGGGAAAACCTTAATAGTTGCAGCAATAGGAAAGTTCCAGGGCTTTGGAGCATCATACACAGTAAAATGCTTTGATGGGAGGTGGGGGGAGTGGTGGAAGGTAAGGGATATGTTTCTGTTAATTGAAGTATAATGTACATGCAGTATACAAAGTATAGATTTTTAGCTTGAATGTCTATAATTGCATTCATGTATGTAACTCTAGTATACCAGAACTTAGGATATTTCATTATCCCCAGAAAGTTCTCTCATGCGCCTTTAACAGACAGTTCCCACCTCCTGCCCCTCCTCCTGATTTTAATCAGTGGTGTATCATATAAGGATGTTTTTGTGTGTCTGGATTCTTTTTAGGCAGCATAATATTTGAAATTTACTTTTTTTAGTCCATGTATTAATGATTCACTGCTTTTTAAAAAATTATCTTTATTGAGGAATATAATAAGATGTACATAAAATACAAATAGATTCTGACAAATCTAAGTTTATAATCACCACTACGACCAAGATGCAGAGCTTTTTCATCACTCCAGAAAGTTCCCTTGTGTTCCACTGCAGTTAGTCCCCACCCCCGTCTCCTACCCCATGCAACTACTGACCTAATTTCTATCACTACAGATTAGTTGTGCTTGTCTTGGGGCTTTATATGTATTAATGAAACTGTATGTCTTTGAGTCTTGGTTCTTTAGAACAGCATGTTTTCCATATTCACCCAAATTTTTGCAAATAATTCATTCCTTTCTATTGATGATTAAAATCAGTATTAGTTGCTTAAATATACAGTATTGTTTATTCATTCACTTTTAATGGACATTTCAGTTGCTTCCCATTTTTTTTTTTTTTTTACTATTATGAACCACATGAAGTTTCTTATATAGATTGCCAAAAGGTTTTCCAAAGAGTTGGTACCATTTCACTTTCTCCCTAGCAACTGTCTCAACCCAGTTGCACTAAATCTTTGTGAACATTTGGTATGCTAGTGTTTTTGTACTTAGACCTTCTAGTGGTTATGAAGCATTTTCTGTGATTTTCCTTCTGGTTTCTAAATGGTATCTCTTAAAGAGCAAATATGGTTTTTTAATGAAATTCCATTTATCTTTCTTTTTGTTTTAAATTTAGTCCTTGTTGTCATTGCAATGAAATATTTACCAGCCCTGAGGTCACAAAGATCTGTTTTCTTCCAAATGGTACTCTCTGGTACTAGAGTTTATTATGTGAAATTAGTTTTTCTGTATGGAATGAAGTAGCGATAAGTATTAATGCATTTTAAATAAGATGAAGTCACAGCTAAAATGTAGTCTCTCACTAGAAACTGGTGAAACCACTCTCCAACCTTGATTTTGCAACAGAGCAACAGTAGTTAAACAATTCCCTGGAGTTATTTCCCCAGGCCTTCCTCCAGCATCAGCTTGCCTTGTTTAAACAGACTTGGATTTGGATGTTTTACTCAAAATTGTATTCTCTTCTGTTTTAGTAATAAATAGATTAAAAGGCATAGTTAGTTGTTATACTCTATCAGCAAAATGCAGATGTTTCAGTTTTCAGTGATTAAATTTTTTATTTGCCTCCGTCTGATGAGGGGTTGGTGTGGCAGGGTTGAAAAATCTAAAAGGGGAGCTTGAGTTTTTTGGAAAATATAACAAATATTGGCCCTAACTCTATTTTCACAAAGGCTTTGGGCCTTGGGGAATGAAGCCATTTACAGATGTCATCAGCTACTTCCCAGCTGCCCAACCCCTTTGGAATTTAGAGGCTGTGAGATGCATTATCCTTTTGAATTGCCAGTCTCTTGCTGTGTTGTTTGAGATAGGTGTGAGATTCTGGAGAATAATGTGAAAATTAGGCCAGTCCCCTTCTCAGATGGTTGTCTTGTCAAGCACCCTCTCCAAGATGAACGGAACAATTAGTAAGGAGGGGTGGATGGGAATGGGATAGAGACTGGGGCTTCTAAACAGTCTCCCTCTAAATTACTAGCATCTCAATTAGTTTTGGCAGCATCTTCTAAACAAGCATGGAAGAGGATTTGATAAAATGATTGCTTGCTGCTGACCTATCCCTTGTACTCAAGGTAAATGTTCAGGGGAACTTCTGCAAAACCAGATTTGGAGAAGGTCTTTGATCAGGTCACCTTGACCCCTGCCTCAGGGAACCCCACAGCTCTGAAAACTGGCTCTGAGCAGAATTCCATCTTCTGGGAGTGGGTGAAGGAATCTAATCAACTAAGATTTTTAGCTAGGAAATATACTCAGACCTTAAAGAACCACAAAGCCCATTGGTGTGTGCCAGTCTCTACAGTTCTTGCTTTTTAATAGCTGCCTTCCTATGCAAATGAAAATATATATTTAGAAATACCTATGGTCATAAGAGTTTTTATGCATATACACAACCTATGGATTAGGAAATAGGACACTGCCCATGCCTAAAATTTAGATGAAGTTGTCATAGGCCCAATGTGTTTCCCTGTGGCATATAGGAATAATACATGGAAAATTTTATGTGAAAAAATGTGGAAAAGGTTTGTTCCACACAATGAGTCTACAAATGAAGACTAACTGAAGGACATACAGCAGAGTGGAGGGTCTGGACTTCAAGAACCAAGAAATGTGAGTTCTGGGTTAACCTTGCAACTCCTTGAAAATAAGTCAGTGTTTTTGTTTGCTTTCCATTTTAAAAAGTTTCATTTTCCCCACATTGTAGAATTATAATGAAAAATGAACTTCTTTGCAGTCTGTATGAGAAAATTGAGAGTTTCAGAGATGATATTATAAAATCCAGGAAACACCTAGAATTATTACTAAAGCTATGCACATCAGTATAAAAAAGAATGTTTGCTTAAAAGCAGTTAGAAAGATTTAAGGATATGGTTAAATAACAATAGAAATGGAAAAAGTCAGTAACACAGCAATTCTTGGAATAAAAGAGAAGAGGAAAAACTGAACTCTATACCAAGACACTAAAAACATGTAAGAGATTGCACAAAAAGAAATTTTTCCAAGGCAGATGGAAACAACCAGCCCAACTGTTCATAGTTGAAAGACAAGTAAATCTTCATTTTCTTTTTCTTTAAGAAATGAAGAAAAACTTATGAGCACCTCAAAGTGAAGTCAGGTAAGACATGCCAACAAAGAAATTATGTTAAGAAGGTTACCGCCCCCACATACCCTGAGAAAGGGAAGAAGCAGTGAAAACATGGGACCTTCTAGACCTAGATCCAAATGAGAGACTGAGAGACGCTGGAGACTTAAAAATAGAATATGAAGGGACCCTGGTGAGATGGCTGTGGATTTTAATGAAAAATAATCATTATACACCTGCCAGCAAAAAGAGAAAAGAAAATGTAGGTCCCAGAGTAGTTTAGGTGAGTCACTTCCAGTCAAAAAGGTGTTGGTGGTTTGAGGGCTTGTTCAAGGCCACAAGGGCTGGCTGGTCACACCAGTGGTGCACGTGGCAATGTATGCCCAGGGCCCATGTGACATGCTGTCAGTGTGTACAGATGGCACAACTAGATCTGGTCTGCAGGGCAGGCTGAGCCAGGAGACTGCGACCTGCCAGGGGCTGCTCAGCTCACCTGTCAGCAGGAGCTCATCCTCCTAAGAGCACTCCAGGGTATCCCAGACTCCAAATCTCTGTTGATTCTTTCAGCCTCTCTTGTTACTTGCAGCATCTTCATTGTAGATTTCAAGTCATGATAGCCTGATAAGCTGAATCTTGTTTGGAGACCATCTTTTTTTCCTTTTTTTCCCCTCTTTAATCCTATTGCCTGCTGCAGTGTTTTTATACCTTTTTAAAAATGGTGATGGAGCATGGAAGTAATATATGAGAATTGCTGCCAACGAAACAACTTTTGAAAGGATTGTCATATTTGGAAAACACAGAAAGGGGAAAGAGAAGTATCTACTTTCAAAACTGCCAACTCAGAAAATCAACGTGATTCATATCCTCAGGTTAGATTCACTGAAGCAAAGGGAAGTTTAAAATACTCTTTAGGAGGAGGATAATTTTGTGTGGAGTCCAGATGGAATGATAAATGGATAAAGTAGCAAGAGAACAGCATTTTCAGGATGGTGCATTGCCATGAAGGCTGTAGTCCTCCCAGAAAGAACAAGTGTTCTATGATGACGTAGACAGGTGAGTTTGTTAGGAGGGATGTGATCAGATATTTGGTTCTCTTCTTTGCTCTGTAACTTCTAAACCAGTGGCTATATCTGCAGTAATGTAATGGAAAGTCATGGTCATAAAGTTGACCCTTGAACAACATGGTTTTGTGCTGCTTAGGTGTGCTTGGTCATAGACTGTTTTCAATAGTAAATACTACAGTAGTACACAGTCTATTTGGTTGTATCCATGGATCCAGAATCGTCAATAGAGTAGAACCACAGACCACAGAAGGCCAACTATAGCTTCTACTCTGATTTTCAACTGTGTGAAAAGATGGCACCCCTAAACCCCTGTGGTTCAAGGATCAACTGTATTGATGAACTGATAATCCAAACTAAAGTTTTGGAAGAAACAAGCATACTCTACAGTGCACTTTGATACTTAATGCTTTTTATGAAACATTTTTTTAAAAAAATCCTAATGACAATCCACTAGGATTTTTTGACACTGACCATCTGAAAGACACAGTTCTAAAATACATTGGAATTGGAATTCTGAGGACATAGCCAGGCAGTCTCAACACAGTGTGAGAGGAAAGATTACTGACCTTTATTGACTATGCCAAAGCCTTTGACTGTGTGGATCACAATAAACTGTGGAAAATTCTTAAAGAGATGGGGATACCAGACCACCTGACCTACCTCTTGAGAAATCTGTATGCACGTCAGGAAGCAACAGTTAAAACTGGACATGGAATGACACATTGGTTCCAAATAGGAAAAGGAATATGTCAAGGCTGTATATTGTCACCCTACTTGTTTAACTTATATGCAGAGTACATCATGAGAAACACTGGGCTGAAGGAAGCACAAGCTGGAATCAAGAGTGCCAGGAGAAATATCAATAACCTCAGATATGCAGATGAAACCACCGTTATGGCAGAAAGTGAAGAAGAACTAAAGAATCTCTTGATGAAAGTGAAAGAGGAGAGTGAAAAAGTTGGCTTAAAGCTCAATATTCAGAAAACTAAGATCATGGCATCTGGTCCCATCACTTCATGGCAAATAGATGGGGAAACAGTGGCAACAGTGGCTGACTTTATTTGTTTGGGCTCCAAAATCACTGCAGATGGTGATTGCAGCCATGAAATTAAAAGACGCTTACTCCTTGGGAGAAAAGTTATGACCAACCTCGACAGCATATTAAAAAGCAGAGACATTACTTTGCCAACAAAAGTCCATCTAATCAAGGCTATGGTTTTTCCAGTAGTCATGTATGGATGTGAGAGTTGCACTATAAAGAAAGTTGAGTACAGAAGAATTGATGCTTTTGAACTGTGGTATTGGAGAAGACTCTTGAGAGTCCCTTGGACTGCAAGAAGATCCAACCAGTCCATCCTAATGGATATCAGTCCTAGGTTGAAGCTGAAACTCCAGTCCTTTGGCTATCTGATGTGAAGAGCTGACTCATTTGAAAAGACCCTGATGCTGGGAAAGATTGAGGGCAGGAGGAGAAGGGGACAACAGAAGATGAGATAGTTGGATGGCATCACCGACTCAATGGGCATGGGTTTGGGTATACTCCGGGAGTTGGTGATGGACAGGGAGGCCTGGCGTGCTGCAGTTCATGGGGTTGCAAAGAGTCAGACATGACTGAGCAACTGAACTGAACTGAATTAGAAAAGCTGAAGCCAAGTCCAGATTTCAATGTTGGTTAAACATGAAAACCAGT
The DNA here is from genome assembly GCA_007570785.1 of Antilocapra americana. NCBI lineage: Eukaryota > Metazoa > Chordata > Mammalia > Artiodactyla > Antilocapridae > Antilocapra > Antilocapra americana. Next base: position 15,212,800 of record ML660197.1, read on the forward strand.
GCAAATCTTGTCTCTGGCCCTTGGTTTCATTACATATAAAACAAGGACAACACTACCTCCTTTATCTACGTCATAAAATTTTCAGAGAAAAATTAAAACAATTGGCAGTCACTGAGGAAAACAATATGGAGATTCCTTTAAAAACTAAAAATAGAATTTCTTTATGATCCAGTAATTTCATTCCTGGGTGTATAATCCTGAAAAAATAAAAATACTAATTCAAAATGACACATGCACCCCAGTGTTTAGAGTGGCACTCTATAATAGCCAAGATACAGAAGCAGCCCAAGTACCCATCAACAGACAATTGAATTAAGATGTGGTGTATATATATGCAATGGAATGTTACTCATAGAAATACTACCATCTGCAGCAACATGTATGGAGAGTATTATTCTTGGTGAAATAAGTCAGACTAAAACATGCTACATGATACCACTTATATGTGGAATCTAAAAATTATACAAATGAATGTGTATACCAAACAGAAACAATCTCAGACATAGAAAGCAAGCTTCTGGTCACCAAAGGAGAAAGGGAAGTAGGGAGGGCCAAACTAGGAGTATGGGATTAACAGATAAAAACTATAATACATAATATAGATAGCAACAGGGATTTACTAAATACCACAGAGAGCTATATTCAATATCTTATAATAATCTATAATACAAAATAATCTGAAAAAGAAAAAAACATATATATAACTGAATCACTTTGCTGTACACCTGAAACAAACACAATATTTTTAAGTGACTGTACTTCAGTTTAAAAAATTAAAATAATTTTCCAAATGTACAAAGGAATTGCATTAAGTAACTTGATTATCATAGTCATGATATGATATGACATGATAGCAAGATGACAGTAAATAGTGGCATCTCAATAAGATAAAAATATAGTGACCAAAACTTCCAATCATTGTGAGACCAGTAGCCTCAGGTTTCTCCAGTAGGAGAGTGAGGAGAGTGATAATCAGGTTGTTTGGTTGGAATCCTAGACTCATGTCAACAGCGCTTTCCAGGGTAGCTGGCAAGGAAATGTGGTGGAAATGGTGGCATGGAAGTAGGAAGCATCACCCATCAGAGAAAAGGAAGATATTATCTTGGAACCAACAAACCCAACCCTGAACTCAGCTTTAGCCTTTTATAGCTGAGTGGCCATGAGCTTTGGGGAGTCTCAGTTTCTGTATGTGAGAAATTGGGGGCCATGTATGTATTTTATATATATATATATATCTATAATGTATAATATATAAATTACAATTTTATATTATAAATATATAATATAAATATACAATTTGATAAAATATAGAATATGTTTACATTGTGATTTAAATATATGCCTTAAAATAAATCATAATGTATAATAAAATGTGTATATATATATATGTAAATATATATTAATAGCTGTGGCAACTGAAGGAGCCAATTGTTGTTCAGTCACTAAGTTATGTCTGACTCTGCAACCCCATGGATGGCAGCATGCCAGGCTTCCTTGTCCTTCGGTATCTCCTGGAGTATGCTCAAATTCATGTCTAGTGAATTGGTGATGCTATCTAAAAATTTCATCCTCTGCTGCCCTCTTCTCCTTTGCCTTTGATCTTTCCCAGCATCAGGATCTTTTCCAATGAGTCAACTCTGCATCAGGTGGCCAAACTATTGGAGCTTCAGCCTCAGCATCAGTTCTTCCAGTTAATATTCAGAGTTGATTTACTTAAGGATTGACTGGTTTGATCTCCTTGCAGTCCAGGGGACTCTCAAGAGTCTTCTTCAGCAACACAATTCAAAAGCATCAGTTCTTTAGCACGCAGCCTTCTTTATGGTCCTACTCTCACATGAGCCATGGTGTTTTGTTTAGGGCTGAACACGGGCGCTCTGGGGCTACTACTGGACAAGCAGTTTAGGTTGGATGGGACAGAATAGGTTACAAGCAGAATTCTGTGTGCATATCAAGGGGCTAGTGGGTAGAGCAGAGTTTGAGAGTCTTATCTGAAACATCAGATTGTCTTCCACCTATTTTGTATGCTCCAGGGCTTAGAGGCCCAGCAAAGAATTTCAGGGTCATAGGTCTATGTGTAGGTTTGGGAAAGCTCCCTTGTTGATTTCTAGCAACTTCCTTCCCAACTCTGGCATGGAGCTGCTCAGCCCAGTGTATGGATAAGGGACCAGGGGTCCTTGGGGTTCTGGCATCAGAATCACTCAGCGCCCATAAATGTAGGTTCATGGGCCTCACTAGACTTACTGAATGAATCACACTTAAGGGCTGGAGTCCAGGAAACCGTATTTTCACCAAACCCCCAGTCTGATGCTAATCAAGTTCACAGTCATAGTAACTGGCCAGAGGGAAGGACTATGCAGTGAGGCAAGTGCTTGACAAGGTGACTTGGAGAAGGGGGTCAGGGATGAGAGTAAGGAGGGATGGGGAGTAGGGACTGTGGGGGTAGAACAGCCATACACTAGTAGCCAGGAGTCTGAGAGTGCCCCAGTGACAGCAGAGTCAGGGTCATTGCAGAAGAAACGCTTCATGCTCACAGGAGGTTAGTTTCTTTCCTATGAATTATGTTGGAGAACTTAACCATGTCCAAGACCACCAAAACACATGTCCCCTTTACAGAGGAAAACTTGATGCAAAATTATGAAGGCATAAGAGTGAATTTTCCTGTCCTGCATTGTAATCCACATGAAAAAGCAAGATGTTCTCAAATGTGGCCACCATAAAATAAAGGCTTTGTTCTTGTTTTTCTGTGCATTGGCAGATGAGATCCTTCACTGGAGTTTTTGTCTGAAATTTGAATTTCAAGCAGTGTTATTGGTGAGGTGGCAAAAGAAGCATGAATTTAGTATGAATGATCTGTAAGCTACCTGCCCCACTGAGTGGTGTGAAACTGCAGACTTAGAGATGAGATGGGGCCTTCATAAAGATAAGTGGAATAACAGTCTGAGATATGCTGCATTCTTTTCGAAACACAGAGTTACACCAGGAAGGAAAAGAAGGGAAATATGAAAAGATGAAATATGGAAATATGAAAAGCTGGCAAGTCAGAGCTTTAACAGCTTAATTTTTTTAACCAAAGAATTATTAATTATTAAAAATAATGTGGATGTCTCTTTTATGTCAAGCACAATACTAAGCAAGGAAAGAGTCTGATGGAGGGAAAATGTGTAAATAAATACCTCAGTATATTAAGTAAGATTTCTGAGTCAGAGATTTCTGTGAAAAATGTAGTAGGCAATATGGAATTTAGAAAGATGGTAACGATAAACCTGTATGCGAGACAGCAAAAGAGACGCAGATGTATAGAACAGTCCTTTGGACTCTATGGGAGAGGGCAAGGGTGGGAGGATATGGGAGAACAGCATTGAAACATGTAAATTATCATATGTGAAATCAATCACCAGCCCAGGTTTGATGCCTGATACAGGGTGCTCAGGGCTGGTGCACCGGGATGACCCAGAGAGATGGAATCAGGAGGGAGGTGGGAGGGGGGTTCTGGAAGGGGAACACATGTATACCCATGGCAGATTCATGTCAATGTATGGCAAAACCAACACAATAATGTAAAGGAAAAATAAATAAATAAGGAAAGTGGTGACGGGAAGTAAAAATAAAATGTAGTAGGCAGATTATAGAAGCCTTGACCAAGTCAATCTCTATTCTGGGTTTGACCTCCTAGAAGGTCTTGCACAGACAGACTTTCTTTTATTGCACTTAATTGTGCTTCAAAGATTCTGCATTTTTACAAATGGAAGGTCTGTGGCAACCCTGCTTCGAGCAAGTCTATCCACACCATCTTCCCCAACATCATTTGCTCACTTCCTGTCTTTCTGTCACCTTTTGGTTATTCTCACAATATTTCAGACTTTTTCATTTTTATAATGTTTGTCATGATGACCTGTGACTAGTGATCTTGGATGTTAGTGTGGCAGAAAGATAATTACAACTTACAGAGAACTCTAATGATGCTTAGCATATTTTTGGCAATAAAGTATTTTTTAATGAAGTTATGCACAATGCCTTGTTAGACATAATGCTCTTGCAGAGATAATAGACTACGGTGCAATGTAAACACAATTTTATATGCAATGGGAAACCAAAAAGTGTGTGACTCACTTTATTGTGATATTTGCTTTGCTGTAGTAGTCTAAAAGACTCACAGGATCTCTGGGGTATGCCTGTACACCGGTAATTCACTAGCTGATGTTTTGCTTACTTTCACATGTCCATTGCCCCATTGTTTACCCTTTATTCTGTGCATGGTCATTTGCTTCAGTCGTGTCTGACTCTTTGGGACCCCATGGACTGCAGCCTGCCAGGGGTCTCTGTCCGTGGGATTCTCTCAGCAAGAATATTGGTGTGGGTTACTATGCCCTCCTTCAGGAGATCATCCTGACCCAGGGATCAAACCCACATCTCTTGCATTACAGGAGTATTCTTTACCACTGAGCCTCCGGGGAAGCCCTTACCCTTAATTGCATGCTAAGTCACTTCAGTTGTGTCTGACTCGGCTCCTCTGTCCATGGGATTCTCCAGGCAAAAATACTGGAGTGGGTTGCCATGCCCTCACCCTTTATTAGTAGCTACTGATTACCAGGATTATGATGGATAACACTAATGAAGTGGGACTCTACTCCCAGCAATAATGAGCAAGAAGCGTGTTGATAAAGTAGGGTTGACCAGCTTCCATAAGAAATATCTGAAAGCAGTTGTTAATCCCTCACCTTTTCAGGTTAGCTTGAGATGGAGGAAACTTTGTCCTCTCATTAAACATTTAGAAATCAGCTCTTCATGATATCCAGAATGCCAGAAAGAATAAACCTCAGTTCTTTTGGTTTTGCTTTCATTTGATCAGCCATGAGTTGTTTCCAGACCTCAGAGAGCCAGTCTTGGATTTATCCCACTGTGATCCTCTGCCTGTTTGGATTTTTCTCCATGATGAGACCCTCAGAACCCTTCCTTATGCTGTATTTATCTGGACCAGCTAAAAACCTGACCAGTGCAGAGGTAAGTGAATATCCATATGAACCTTGATGTTGTTTAATCTTACAGGACTTAAACAAGGACGTAGAGTCAGAGTGTCATTCAGCTGGAAATAAGATTAACATACTGACCTCAGCAAATCATGGTGTTTATTATTTTATAGAACTGTTCAAACTGCTCTTCGCTTCTCACACTTGAAAAGAAGGGAAGCCTAAACACATTGCATGTATAAAAATATTTTCACCTTTACAGAGTTCTAACATTAGGCTTAATGCATAGGAACATGTCAAGTCTCATTGATTCTGTTATACTTATGCAATGGGATAAATCACTGCCAGACACAGGATCTAGCCCTAATAAACTTTTAGTTTTTCCGGGTTATACGCAGAATATATTTTTTAAAATGTAGCATTTCTTTGAAAGTGTTGAGAGTGTTAGTTACTCAATCGTGTCCGACTCTTTGCCACTCCATGGACTCCTCTGTCCATGGAATTCTCCAGGCAAGAATACTGGAGTAGGTTGCCATTCCCTTCTCTAGGGGATCTTCCCTATCCAGGGATCAAACCCAGGTCTCCTGCAATGCAGACAGATTCTTCACCATCTGAGCCACCAGTGAAGCCTTTCCTTAGGACACTTAATTTTGAAAAACTGTTTATCACCAGATGAGACATTAACAGCTTATCTCCCAGCTTTGTCTTCCCTGGAAGTTCCAAGTCTCTAATTCAAAAGGTCCACCGCTTCTTTTTTTTTTTTTTTTTAATGACAAGTGTACAAAGCAGTGCCCTGTCCCAGCTGGAGAATTACCCTGGGCTGGTTCTGTAGTCTCCAGTCCTAGCTAAGAAGACACTGCAGATTCTGAGGCTTCGCCTGAGAGGGTCGTTGATGCTGTTTTATTTGGTGATGAGGTGATAAGGACAGAAGGGCAAGTTTATTCTGCTACATTATAAAATCACTTAGGGGCAGCTCTGTTTCAGAGTTTCTGAGATGGGAACATGACTCAGTTAAGACAAAGCAAACCACAGAGAGAGGTCCAGAATCGGCCAGCAAACCCCAAGCCTCTACTTCTGCAACCATTATGGACCAGTTAAAAAGTATTAGTCACTCAGTCATATCCGACTCTTTGCAACCCCATGGACTGTAGCCTGCCAGGCTCCTCTGTCCATGGAGTTCTCCAGCAGGAGTACTGGAATGGTTTGCCATGCCCTTCTCCAGGGAATCTTCCTGACCCAGGGATCAAGCCCAGGTCTCCCGCATTACAGACAGATTCTTTACTGTGTGAGCCACCAGGGAGCTCCTGTGAACTAGCTGGACTGCAAAGGTGCAGCCCAGTCACACTAGCCTTTCAAGTCACTGAACTTCCCCCATTGTCACTGACACAGGAACCTGCTGAGGTTGCTGGAGGAAGCAGAGGGGCACAGAAGAGAGGCTAGTATGGCTGACCTGCACCTGTATCCACCGTGCCCCGAAGATCAACAGCTTCTTTAGTGTCTTCTATGAATGAACAGTGAGGTCCCCTGCATTTCTGACTAAATCCACAAGACAGCTTAATGCATAGGAACATGTCAAGTCTCATTGATTCTGTTACACTTATCCTAAAATACAATCACTTTATCCTAAAATACAGCTTAATACGGCTTAACTCGTATTAAGCTGAGACCAAGAATTGAGTAAACAGAGATAAATCAACAGAATTGAAGAGAAATGGGGTTGGAAGCCCATCCAATTTGTCCAGGAAGGGGACGAAATGTATTGCCTATTCCCACATCGTAATTCTGCAGGGTGGTTTACTCTTTGCTGTCTTTCTGTGTGTGTTCATTCAGACTTGGTAGGGCTAAGATTTTTTGCCATAATGATGAATCAACACAAAGATAAAAGGTTGCTGAATTCTTCTAACACTGTAGCTGCTTTATCAAGTGTTGTTAATCTTCGGGCAAGACAAGGATAGTATTCTTTTTTAATAGCCTGAAAAGCCCACAAGTCTGTTGAACAATTTTTAAGTGGTTTACAGGCATACCTCAGAGACATTGCTTGGTTACAGATGCAATAAAGCAAACAATGCAATAGAGTCACATGAATTTTTTTTTTATTTCCAACTGCATAAAATAGTTATGTTTATATCGTACTAATCCTTAGTGGCTCAGATAGTAGAGAATCTGCCTGCAATTCAGGAGACCTAGGTTCGATCCCTGGGTCAGGAAGATCCGCTGGAGAAGGGAATGGTTACCCACTCTAGTATTCTTGCTGGAGAATTCCATGGACAGAAGAACCTGGTGAGCTGCAGACCATGGGGTTACAAAGAATTGGACATGACTAAGCAAGTAATGGTCTCAGCTGAGCATGACTTTCACTCAAAGACTATTAAATATGCAATAGCATTATGCCAAAAAATATATACACCTGAATTGAAAAATATTTTATTGCTAAAAAAATGCCAAAACAATTACAATAGTAACATCAAGGATCACTGATCGTAGATTCCATAACAAACATAATAACAATGGAAAAGCTTTAAATATTGCAAGAATTACCAAAATATGACAAAAAGACATGAAATGAGCAAATGCTGTTGGAAAAATGGAACCAATAGTCTTGCTCAATGCAGGTTGCCATAAGCCTTTACTTTGTAAAATAAATAAATGAATAAAAAGAACAAAACGTAAAAAGCACAATATCTGCAAAACACAATAAAATGAGGTATGCCTGGACTCTAATGTACATACTATTATACCTTTAACATAGTTCACATTGGGCTTCCCCTTTGGCTCAGTGGAAAAGAAACTACCTGCCAGCACAGGAGATGCAGGTTTGATCCCTGGGTAAGGAAGATCCCCTGGAAAAGGAAATGGCAACCCATTCCTGTATTCTTGCCTCAGAAATCCCGTGGATAAGAGCCTGGTGGACTACAGTCCATGGGGTCTTGAAAGAGTTGGACATGACTTGGCAACTAAACAGCAAAGTTCAGACTGCACGTTAAGCTGATATATCCTTATACTGAGATGCATGTAGATGTATCAAGTGGGTTTTTGAGGGGGTAGGGGAGCTCTCCTTTCCTAGGGTTTCCTTGAAAATCAGTTTTCTATTCTGCTTTCTCATAATGTGAAGATACCCTAAGTAGGGCTTCTCTGGTGGCTCAGATGGTAAAGCATCTGCCTGCAATGCAGGAGACCTGGGTTCGATCTCTGGGTTGGGAAGATCCCCTGAAGGAGGGCATGGGACCCCTCTCCAGTATTCTTGTCTGGAAACTCCCCACAGACAGAGGAACCTGGTGGGCTACAGTCCATGGGGTCACAAAGAGTCGGACACAACTGAGCAACTAGGCACAGCACAGCACCCTATCTGATTAGATGCAGAGTTTTATATTGGGCAGCCCACATGGATCAACACCCTAGTAATACACAAGTCTCTGAAAGCTAACCCTCCTCACTTCCCAGTGCTTCATCATCACAGAGTCCATTTTCCACCTCTGCAGCTCACAAATGAGATCTTCCCCGTGTGGACCTACTCTTACCTGGCGCTACTGCTCCCAGTCTTTATCCTCACCGATTATGTCCGCTACAAGCCAGTCATCATCCTCCAGGGGATCAGCTTCATCATTTGCTGGCTGCTGCTCTTGTTTGGCCAAGGAGTCAGGACCATGCAGGTGCTGGAATTCTTCTATGGGATGGCCACCGCCACCGAGGTGGCCTACTATGCCTACATTTACAGCGTGGTCAGCCCGGAGCGCTACCAGAAAGTGAGCAGCTACTGCAGGAGTGCCGCGCTGGTGGCCTACACGGCGGCCTCCGTGCTGGCCCAGCTCTTGGTGTCCCTGGCCGGCCTGTCCTACTTTTACCTCAACGTCATATCCTTGGCCTCTGTCTCTGTGGCCTTCCTCTTCTCACTTTTCCTACCCATGCCTAAGAAGAGCATGTTTTTTCATGCAAAACCCAACCAAGAAGCCCTTCCAGAGCCACCAGGAATGGACGCTGTCTCAGAGGAACCTCAAAAGGATCACAAACCAGTGGGAAAAGAAGTGTTCACTGATTCAGGGAACCCATATGACGGCCAGGTGACCAACCCAAAGCCAGGAAATGTAGCCCTGAGAGTTTTTGTGCAGTGGTTCCAAGATGTGAAGCGGTGTTACTCCTCAAAACATCTTTTTTACTGGTCCCTATGGTGGGCTTTTTCCACAGCAGGTTATAACCAGATTTTGAACTATGTTCAAGTCCTGTGGGATTACAAAGCACCATCGCAGAGTTCAATATATAATGGAGCAGTAGAAGCTATTGCGACCTTCGGAGGTAAGAAAACATTGATTTATCTTTCTTTGTTGCCCAATCCCCACCTCCCCCAAACTAAATTCATTTCTCCAGTTGCTAAATTCTCCACAGTGGTAAATTAAGTCTGTTCAGAAGGCATATTAATCACTTTCAGGAACAGAAGGCAATGCGGGGGGTGGGGGGAGGAGACACGACATTTCTATTTAATGTGTTACAGTTACAGGTAGCTCAGGAGTTCAGGATTCAACACCAAGTAATTATGTTCTAACCAGATTCCTAAAATTCTGTTTCCTCATCAAGAAAAGTGTTAATAATCTTTTCTTTCAGGATTGTTTTTAATATCAAAAAGAAAATGGGCATTTTGTATTAATATATAAACAAGGTGTTCTGTTATCTTAGAAAATGAACTGAAATAGTAAGAATTCCAAATTTTCACTGGAAGGGTTTTTGTTAATAAAGGATTTGATTGAGCTAGTGCCTGTCTTTAAGCAGTTCCAGGTTCTACACCACACATTTCCAAAATTAGCTTTCTTATGAGATTTAAATCAGAAGTGGAAGGTATTTGAGAGTCAAGATTCTAATATCAGAGAGAAGTCTGCCTTTGAAGTTCACTTGGCAATAAATATTTATATCCTGGTTAACAGAAACTTAAATTCAGCTAAGACTTTGAAGATATTTTCTAGGAAGTAGGAGATTTCCACACCCTCCTTTACAAAAAAATTTCAGAAACCTCATGTGGTGTCCATCTTACTATTGTTTCCCCTTTAAGAATACTTATGTTTAAACTCCTGGAAACCAGGACAGTCTTGGAATTGGTTCACTGAAATTATTTATTTCACATTTCAAATTCTGAGAAGAAAAGTAATTTTATTTTTTTTGTAGTAATGGTTCTTGCCTACATTACATGTGGAAAAGTTAATCAAATCTCAGTAACTCAAAACATAAATACCTCTCACTTCATTAAAGAGAACTATAATTACTAAACTTAATTTCTGTCAATTATTCAGTCTCTTAATTCTGTAACTTGTTCACCTCAAACCTGAAGTAGATTAAGCCAAATCTTGAAGACATTAGGATGGAGATTAAAAGAAAGATGAAGATTAGTACTAATGACTAAAACTTACTACCCAGTGCAACATATCTGTTACGTATTGCTGAGAAAAACAAAGAAAAGCAAATATGAACAGGCTAGGTGTACTGCCAGATCAATTGTTTCATCTTTATCTATCCCTGCCCTGAACTTGTTATATTAAGCAACTGAGTTTATTTAATTTTTTTCCCCACTTTGATGGTTAGGAACTTTTCTGGTCCCTCTGCTAGAACAGTGTTGGGCATATAATTGATGCTAATTTAAAGTGTGACAACTAAACGTTTGAAAGAATAAAAGTTAAAGACAGGAGCCAAGGGAAATAATGCTTGAGAAGTGGATAAATCCCCATATAGGCGGGTTACATTATTTTCAGTTCAGTTCAGTTCAGTCACTTAGCCATGTCCGACTCTTTGGGACCCCATGAACTGCAGCATGCCAGGCCGCCCTGTCCATCACCCACTCCCGGAGTCCACCCAAACCCATGTCCATCGAGTCGGTGATGCCAACCAGCCATCTCATCCTCTGTCTTCCCCTTCTCCTTCTGCCCCCAATCCTTCCTAGCATCAGGGTCTTTTCCAATGAGTCAACTCTTCACATGAGGTGGCCAAAGTACTGGAGTTTCAGCTTCAACATCAGACCTTTCAATGAACACCCGGGACTGATCTCCTTTAGGATGGACTGGTTGGATCTCCTTGCAGTACAAGGGACTCTCAAGAGTCTCCTCCAACACCATAGTTCAAAAGCATCAATTCTTCGGCGCTCAGCCTTTTTCACTGTCCAATTCTCACAACCATACATGACTACTGGAGAAACCATAGGCTTGACTAGATGGGCCTTTGTTGGCAAAGTAATGTCTCTGCTTTTCAATATGCTATCCAGGTTGGCCATAACTTTCCTTCCAAGGATTAGGCGTCTTTTGATTTTATTGCTGCAGTCACCATCTGCAGTGATTTTGGAGCCCAAAAAAATAAAGTCTGACACTTTTTCCACTGTTTCTCCATCTATTTCCCATGAAGTGATGGGACCAGATGCCATGATCTTAGTTTTAAGCCAACTTTTTCACTGTCCTCTTTCACTTTCATCAAGAGGCTCTTTAGTTCCTCTTCACTTTCTGCCATAAGGGTGGTGTCATCTACATATCTGAGGTTATTGATATTTCTCCCAGCAATCTTGATTCCAGCTTGTGCTTCTTCCAGCCCAGCATTTCTCATGATGTACTCTGCATATGAGTACAGATTGTGAAAGTAATATATTCATCCTTCAGAATTGCCTGAAAGCTGAATTCTTAAGACAGTATGTTAATATTTCACTGGGCAAAGTTAGTATGTTGGATCTTCCTTAATGTTTCTTCTTTAGGAGCCCTGGCTGCCTTTGCAGTGGGTTACGTGAAAGTCAACTGGGATCTTCTAGGAGAGTTGGCTCTAGCCATCTTCTCAATTGTCAATGCAGGCTCTCTATTTCTCATGCATTACACAACCAACATATGGGCATGCTACGCTGGCTATTTGATATTCAAGACTGTCTATATGCTCCTTATCACCATAGCAGTGTAAGTATTACTAAGCATTTCTTCCCACTACTAAAACAAAACCGTGTTCTTTTTTCTGTGTTCCTGTAATTCCATTGAGAACTTTGAAAAGACTTTAATCAATGCAATATTAAATGTTGACTACTTCATATTAAATTAGGCACAGTTAAGCCATCTTTTCATTCAATTGTTTATCCATTGAATATTGTTAATATTAGTCAGCAAGGAAAAATGTTTTGTAAGTTCATAAACCAAAAGCATGTTACAGTGTCAGTTGTAACTTTTATTTCAAGCAGTTTTCCAGTTTGCACAGTATGAGGCAATTTGATTTGTGATTAAGTTGAGATTTCATCTCTAATTTCACTTGGTTGCTAGAGCAATTCCAGGCATATACTTTTGTATGAAACAAAATATTCTCAGCCTGTCATAAGAAGTTGGATACAAAAAAAAAGTAAATGCAAAAATCGCAGAAAACTATAAATCCCAGAGATTTTTTTTAATGATTGAAAGAATTTGCTTCCTTATATAAGTGCAGAGAAAGTTGAGTATAGCAAATATGATTTGGTTTCACTGAAAGAGATAAGAAACATTTGAATTTTAAACACATGAAAGAAGTAGCCAAAGCTTTATAAAGTTTTAGATTTTAATCTGTGAAAAATGCTTGATAAGTAATTGACAAAACACAGAAATATAAAAACCCTGAGAAAAGATCATGAAACACAGGAAAGAGATGAAACTTGTGGCATGCTCTTTTTTTTTTCTTTCACTGAATGAAATCAGGTTAACGTATCAAACTCATGTGTCTTGAGGTTTTTTAATGTATTTTATCAAGGTAGAATGACATTATTTCTTTTCATTTTAGGAATATTCAGAACCCAAAGCCTTTTACCTTCATTCCAAGGAAGAACTGCAAATATCATATATATTTGCCAGTCTTTCAAAAGTGTTTTGTAATAAGACTTCAAAAATCTATATAATTATGAAAAAAAAGTTAGTTATGGATTCACTCAGTTATACCACCAGTCATGGTTTGAATCTTCCAAAGAACAGTTCACCTACCAAACTTTGAAACTGCTGATAGAGTGGACAATGAAAAGAATAACCGTCCAAAAAATTCCTTAGGTTGGAGGCTCTGATTTTCATAAAAATGCACTGTGACACAGTATCTAAGATCAGATAGCCTCCCATATTCTCAAGTTATGAGAACTAGAACATTTAGGTTTAATTTCCAAAAGTATTAAATTGGATAGGAGCAATTTTGCCATATTTCCTGTAACTACATTTTAATTCAGCTTTTATGTATATGTATATTTTTTCTCTGCTCTGCCTGTTTGTCTATACTGGAGGAGATTTAGACAAAAAGTGCTGCTAGTAAGACACTTTCTCTTCAGTCTCTGTCTTTTAAAGATAAGAATCCCATGTATGTTCATGTTTTAAACATTATTATGTGTTGAATGACAGGTTTCAGATCGCTGTTAATCTGAGTGTGGAACGCTATGCCCTGGTGTTTGGAATCAACACCTTCATTGCCCTGGTGATTCAGACCATTATAACTGTAATCGTAGTAGATCAGGGAGGACTAGGGCTTCCAATCAGCATTCAGGTAGGTTGCAATACTTCCACTTACCTATTCATGTAATTGGGGGAACGTAGAATAATGAAAGGGCTTTTGTTCAGTCTTACCACTGGCAGTATTTAATGTCTTGAATTCCTTGGCTAGGCAAATTTTAAAATAAGCCATTCCTTTAATTACCAACTGTAAAATCAAGCAGTAATCACTATAGGTTAGCATTTGCTTTGGCTCCTAAAGCCCCATCAAGTGACGCTCACCGGCGTGTCCCCCTTATGTCTCCTCTTCCTCCCATGGTCTTGGACCAAGGTTTACTAAGATGCCACTGGGGAGGAGTACATGCTTACTGAGTCTACTTCCCTTTTCCTTTCAGCTCTGACTTAAAATTAGACCAGCATCACGTTTTACGTATGGTTCCAAAATAAAGGGGATAAAGCATGTGAAAAGTAACCTCAGTGTTTATAATCCATTCCTGGAGACACTACATATGCACTGTTCTCCAAACATGGACACATATATCAGTGGGATTTAGTGGTTTTGTTTTTTACTGTTAGTGGTATCTGCTAGAATTTAACCCAAGCAGCCTTGACTCTAGAGCCCACACTCTTAGTTACTGCATTGCTTATCCTTTCACACCTGGTTCTTCTAAAAGGGGAGTAGGAAGTTTTATGCAAATCTAAAAGATCTGTATTAAGATCCTAGGTCTAAGTAACCCCATAATCCAAGTAAATCAATAGCGTCGCTGTGTATTATTAAGGACAGTCATATTTCATGTGTGTCTAATTCACTCTGTTTTTTCTTTAGTTTTTAGTTTATGGAAGTTACTTTGCAGCCATTGCTGGCATTTTCCTAATGAGAAGCATATACATTATCTACTCAGCTGCATGCCGAAAGAGAGTGCAGAACTGTGCTATTACAAGTCAGAATCCATATAGGCCACACCCAGAGGAACCAAAGAACGTCTAATGAGCAAATCTCTAACCTCCGTCAACCACTGCAGCCTCTGAGGAAGCACTCTGCTGGTCACACTCATATGTATACTGAGTGTCATCTATTAATACACTTCACAGGTCTAGATTCCAATGAACATTTTCACAACCAGGAAACTTCAGCTTTGAACCAGATATCTATGTGCCCAACTGACCTAGATGCAGCTGACCAGGGCTATCATCTCAATTCAACAACCCAGGTCAGGGAATTCCAATGAATAGTTATGACTGGAAAATTCTGGTTTTGATCACTTGCAAGGATACGCACATGGTATGGAAACAAACCATGAAAAACCCCAGTCATCCTTAAGTTGATGTTCCCCATCTGTGAACAGAAATGCTAACTGAAGTGACCTTGTTCCTTTCTTACATATTTGTTTTGTTTTACCAAAATAGGCAACACAATGAACATTTTTTTGTCACATGAACCATTGTCCTTCTTCCATTAAATATATTTCTTTAAAACATACAGTTCTCTGAGAAAATTATAAGACTTGGTCCCATCTGTAAGGACTCCTCTTCTCTCCTGAGAACACAGTATTATTCGCAAGCTATTATTTGTTAATATCACCACTTAATTTTTTCACGATGACTTCTCACTTTGTGCTCTGCAGAGCTTTGTTGTTGAAACTCTACCTCAGGAGTAGCTTCAGACACTCCTGTGTGGCCACAGAATGACATTCATGCCAATTTCCAGTGGTCCCGGGAGAGGCATTAAGCCTTCTCCTGTCATGACTCCTGAAGACGGAAATGGCAACCCACTCCAGTATTCTTGCCTGGATAATCCATGGACAGAGGAGCCTGGCAGGCTACACAGCCCATGAGGTTGCAAATACTTATACACAACTGAGTGACTATCACTTATCACTCACTGTCATGATTCCAGAGAGGTGTTTCAATGTCATGTCAGCGTGATGTCTGCCTAAAACAGAAAAACCTAACTAGACATTTTAGGGATTTCTAGAAGTGTTTGTAAATAAGAAAATCTAATTTTTAGATGGCAGAAATTGTGCTAAATAAAATAGACGTGTACGAAAATTTAAAGAACCTTTCTAATTTTTTGATGAATTGTGCTGAAAAATGTCTGAGTTTGCCTGTCCTTTGAAACTTCAACAACAGTCTCATTGAACAATCTGCCACTGGGAATATAGAATGCTGATGCAATATTTGTCTTTCCAATAGACTTTTCTGCACCCATGGTGATATCATGACAATGTATGGCAAAAACAATAAAAAAAAAAAAAAGAGTCTTCAACAACAACAAAAAAAATGCAATCACTGGATGAAAAATTAAAATTCAGTCCAAAAGTCAACAATACTTACTCAGTAGAGAAAGCTAATAACTAATTATATCAAAAAAAGGAAAAACAGCCACTGTTATCCTTCTTGGTTATTGTAGTGAAGATATTAGTCAACACAGTGAAATAAAGAATGAAAAGTCAAAAATTGGAAAGAAGGGGAATTCCCTAGGGGTCCGGGGTTAAGTCTCTGCACTTTGTCTGCCGAGAGCCCAGGTTCGACCCCTGAGCTGGGAACTAAGGTCCCACAAGCTGTGCAGCATGCCATAAAACAAACCAAAAAAAAATTGAAAAGAAAGGGGAAAGACTGTCACAATTACAGAGGCTATAGGTATGCATCCAAGAGACTCAACTGAAAACAGATAGTAGTACAAAAGAATATAAATGACTAAGACATGAAAAAAATGCTTCAATTAACTCATAAGAGAAATGTGTATTAAACGTACAATGAAGCTCCATTTTTCACCTGTCAGAGTAGAAAATAATCTAAATGTGTGATAATAGAATTTATTCTCTGGGAATGGGTCAATGGCAGTCTTGAAAATTCTTGGTGGAAGTGTACATTGTCTTCATGGCTAGGAAAGAATATTCAGGATTTTAAAAATTACAAATGTGTATCTCTTTCCACCTATAGATTTGTCTGATAGAAATACATATTACTGATATACTTGCATGCCTGGGAACTGACTTGTAAATGTTTTTCATTACAGTAAAGTTTCTAGGCACCAAGGATTGGAAGCTATTTAGACTTCATTAAAAGGGGAGAGGAGAAGTGTATTATGGGACACCAGTGTATTCACATGTAATAATATTAACTAGATTAAAAAAGGAGGAATATCTTTTCATTGTGATAAAGGACTCTAAATATATTATTACTATTTAGTAAATAATGATAAGTTATTGTTAAGTGAAGAAAAGTCAAATGACAAAATAGTAATGAATGCAATAGCTTATCATTCATGTAAAAGTAAGGAGAAAAATAACTACAGTGGCTTATATACACATACAACTTTTCTGGAAAGATTTTTAAAAGTTGATAATATTCTTTCCCTGCTGTGGGGTAATGGGAACCAGAAGGAGTTGTCATCTCATCATGGTTTTTGATGTTTGCACCCCCAAATTAAAATACTGATTTTCAAAAACTCATTTAACTTCTTGGGAAATAAATCAGCATGGATGAATAAGGAGCTAGAATTTTTAAATTATTTCTACATAACCGTTCCAGTGTTTTTACATTTTGGGCAATATGCAAGGTTAACAAAATGAACATTTATTAATCAAAGGAACAAACACACAAGAAAAAATGGGATATCTTTTCAATAGAAAATGTTATTTGTTAATAAAAAGAAAGGTTATTACCTTTTTGAATTGAAACATAAGTTTGCTTGTTAAGATGTAGGGTTTTGTGCCTGGGAAGTACACCTTATGGAGAAAATTTTTAAATGTTTTGCTGTGTACAGAGACTGACTCAGAAACAACAACAGCAACATAACTCATAGACAAGTAACAGAAATAAGGAGGAAGAAATAGCAAAAGTGTAGCCTTTTCTGAGAAGAAAAAAAAAATGGCTATGGTTCTAGCTTGTTTGGCTTGTTCTCTGCTTGTATTTAGGACTTGATGAAGGTGAAATATGTTGCTCTAGTTGAGAAACTCGTCACAGAAGAGGCAGTTTTGGCAGATAAGCAGGGTCACAGGACCTGTGAGGAAGAGGCACACAGGTAGCAGGAGTGAAAATATCTAAAGGAAGGTGGCAGGTGGCTGGGGGGCCTGGGCCCCAGAGGCCCTGCATGTTCACTGCTGCCAGAGAGTCAGGCTGGGGCTGTGTCATCAAGGAAGGACCACTGAGTCCTATCTGGAGAACAGCTTTGACTCCTGTATGTGTCACTTAGCTTTATTCCATTACCACAAGCACTGACTATATCTAAACCTCCCTAATGTCTTGTAAGTGTTCACCAAGGTTTGGCAGGTTGACTTAGGTGAGGAAATGTGTATTGCTCAGAGCAAATTATGACTGCCTCTAGACACACAATTGAAAATTCATGTCCTTTGTCAATGACTGAATCAAAGGCAGAAATAATTACTAAATCAAATAATTATTAGATCATTATCTCAACAGAATGAAAGTCGGAAGACAGTAGAAGATAACTGTCAACCAAGAACTGTACCCCAAAGAAACTTCCTTTCACATTTTTTTATCACAGAGAAGAAGGATATTCCCTGTACTGGACAGCATTCATTTGCAAGTTTACAGATAAGAATTATTTTCTGTGTCTTTCAGTTATCTGCAGTGTACAGCTCTGTGAAATAGCCCACCTGTCCATAAAAGGCTAGAATCAGGTCACTGGAATCTAGATAATGTCTCTAGAATCTAGATAATGTCTAGTTCTCCACTGATGCACAAAATCCCCGCTATGTATCAACATGCCTCATATTCAATGGCAAAGTAAAACAACAAGATAAAAATAGAAATTATTCTAAGCCCACCATTCCCTGTCACTTTACTTCTGCAGTTCAGTTCAGTTCAGTCACTCAGTCGTGTCCAACTCTTTGCAAACCCATGGACTGCAGCATACCAGGCTCCCCTGTCCATCACCAACTCTCATGAGTTTACTCAAGCTCATGTCTATTGAGTTGGTGATGCCATCCACCCTGTCATCCCCTTCTCCTCCCACCTTCAATCTTTCCCAGCATCAGGGTCTTTTCCAGTGAGTCAGTTCTCCGCATCAGGTGGCCAAAGCATTGGAATTTCAGCTTTAGCATCAGTCCTTCCAGTGAATATTCAGGACTGATTTCCTTCAGGATGGACTGGTTGGATCTCCTTGCAGTCCAAGGGACTCTCAAGATCTCAAGAGTCTTCTCCAACACCACTGTTCAAAAGCATCAATTCTTTGATGCCCAGCTTTTCTTATAGTCCAACTCTCACATCCATACATAACTACTGGAAAAACCAAAGGTTTAACTAGACAGACCTCTGTTGGCAAAGTAATGTCTCTGCTTTTCAATATGCTGTCTAGGTTGGTCATAACTTTCCTTCCAAGGAGTAAGCGTCTTTTAATTTCATGGCTGCAGTCATCATCTGCAGTGATCTTGGAGCCCCAAAAAATAAGTCTCTCACTCTTTCCACTGTTTCCCCTTCTATTTGCCATGAAGTGATGGGACTGGGTGCCATGATGTTAGTTTTCTGAATGTTGAGCTTTAAGCCAACTTTTTCACTGTCCTCTTTCACTTTCATCAAGAGGCACTTTAGTTCTTCTTCACTTTCTACCATAAGAGTGGTGTCATCTGCATATCTAAGGTTACTGATATTTTTCCCGGCAATCTTGATTCCAGCTTCTGCTTCATCCAGTCCAGCATCTCATTTCTCTGCATATAAGTTAAATAATCATGGTGACAATATGCAGCCTTGACATACTCTTTTCCCAATTTAGAACCAGTCTGTTGTTCCATGTCCAGTTCTAACTGTTGCTTCTTGACCTGCATACAGATTTCTCAAGAGGCAGGTCAGGTGGTCTGGTATTCCCATCTCTTGAAAACTTTTTCACAGTTTGTTGTGGTCCACACAGTCAAAGGCTTTGGCATAGTCAATAAAGCAGAAATAGATGTTTCTCTGAAACTCTCTTGCTTTTTCAGTGATCCAACGGATGTTGGCAACTTGATCTTTGGTTCCTCTGCCTTTTCTAAATACAGCTTGAACATCTGGAAGTTCACAGTTCACGTATGTTGAAGCCTGGCTCAGAGAAGTTTGAGCATTACTTTACTTCTGCAGAGGCTGAAAAACCATCGCCTGGAGTGGAACGGAGTGAGGTGGAGGGGAGTAATCTGATGGCAGTGACTTTGGGCTGGAGGCTACCTTGGGAACCTTTTCTAAGGTTCTGTGCTCCTAGCACTTCAGGTCACTGAGCACAATATTCTAAAAAAATTCTGAATTCAGTTTCTTTGATCACATCACTCTGGGAGAAATCTTGGTTTGTGATTCTCCCCCTCCACCCTTACTTCCAGAAAGAACTAGATCCGAAAATGGAGTTTTGTGTGACTTTACAAAAGAAGCTGGCTTCAGCGGGATGTATGCTTCAGTGACCATCAGTATCATGACATTTTGGCTGTGGAGGGTGGTAACTCTGGGACTGTCTCAGAAACTGGGAGGCCGCAGGTACTGGGGCAGAAGTAGAAATCAGGACTCAATCCAGAAAGTAATCAAAAAAGACAGAAATTAGAAAGGGAAACTTGCTCCAACCTCCTGTCTTCCTTGACGACAGAGGAGGCAATTGGGTGATTTGACATGGTATTCTGATGGAATTTCAGGGAGGTTTATATTTGTGCAGTCAAACTGCCCAACTTCCCATCTCCATATACTGCATGACTTGGGGAAAGATACTTAACTGGTCTGTACCTCAGTTTTCTCACCTACAAAATGGGGACAAGAATGGTGTTAGGTCATAAGAGTGTTGTGAAGATTAAATTGGTTAAGACATACATGTCACTTACCCAGAGGGCTCAGGACACAGGGAAGGGTAAGCCTTGGCTAGTATTACTGTTAACAATTATTTCTCTAAATGTGAGATATTCAGGCATACATGTTTCCTTGAGTTGCCTGAGTTTTGATTCAGAGATCACATCGTCAGCATTTTTCTAAGTAGAAATTTCAATTTCTACTTAGCAGAGTAATTACATAGCAGAGCAGTACCTTGGGTTTTGGAAACTACAGTTACTGAACTACTAGGAAAAATAAACATCTTGAAAAGAGACAGTTTCTATGAGGTTGAAAATACTGAATTGCCCTGGAGGAGGTCCCTTCAAAACTTTTTATGGACTAGTAATTAATGGAGTGGGCTTCCCTAGTGGCTCAGTAGTAAAGAATCTGCCTGCTAATGCAGGAAATGAGGATTTGATCCCTGGGTTGGGAAGATCCCCTAGAGAAGGAAATGGCAACCCCACTCCAGTATTCTCACCTGGAAAATCCCATGGACAGAGAAGCCTGGCAGGCTACAGTCTGTAAGGTCACAAAGAGTTGGACATGACTAAGCAACTGAATGAAAAAAACAATTAATGGAGTGCTTGATGTGAACCAGGCATTGTTCAAGTCCTGCATTAATTATAAAACTTAAAAAAAAAACCTTCCATTTTCCTATTTTCAGCAGAGAAATAGAAATTAAACAGTCTCTTTTCTTCCCTTAGCATGTGCTTCTGCTCCATCTGGACCAAATTAGATCTTGGCCCAGATTAGAACATCATATGATGGTTTTATCTAAATGGATGAGGGGTTTTCGCTGCTTAAATACTGGAGTAAATTTAAGAAATTTATTTTATTTGCCTGCATATGAAATTCAACTAAATCCTTAAATTTCCATTTCCAGGTATCCAATATTGGTAGACCCTACCCTCAACCCCTGATCTATAACTTTATAGTCAGAGTTTATTTCTGGGGACAGTACAGAAAAATAGTAGGTTATGCAATGTTCGTTGCAGCACTATTTACAATAGCCAGGACATGGAAGCCACCTAGATGTCCATCAACAGATGAATGGGTAAAGAAGTTTTGGTACATTTATACAATGAAACATTACTCAGCCAAAACAGGAACAAATTTGAGGCAGTTGTACTGAGGTGGATGAACATGGAGCCTCTTATACAGAGTGAAGTCAGTCAGGAAGACTGGTTGGATGACATCGCCTACTTGAAAGACAGGGAGGCCTGGCATGCTGCAGTCCATTGGATCGCAGAGAGTTGGACACAACTGAACAACAAGTCAGAAAGAGAAAACAAGTATCTTAATACATATATGTGGAATCTAGAAAAATGGTACTGATGAACTTAGTAGAGAAACAGACTTGTGGACACAGTGGTAAGAAAGTAGCATTGACATATATACACTGTCATATGAAAAAGAGATGGTGGGAAGTTGCTAAATAACACAGGGGAAGCCCAGCCACGCATTTAGTGGATGGAAGGCAGGAGGCAGGCTTTGAGGTAAAGTACTATGTTTATCTCCCAGGATGATCTAGAAAAGACAAGGGATGAATCCTGAAGGGCAAGGGAAGGCTAAAATTGCCCAAAGCAAATTGTTAAGTGTATCTATGAGGTTGTACATCCCACTCTCTGTTCCCTTCTGTGCTCTGTCACTCAGTCGTGTCTGACTCCTTGCAACCTCATGGACTGTAGCCCACCAGGCTCCTCTGTCCATGGGATTTTTTTCAGGCAAGAATACTGAAGCAAGTTGCCTTTCCTTCTCCAGGGGAGCTTCCTGACCCAGGGATCGAACCTGCATCTCCTATATCTCCTGACTTGGCAGGTGGATTCTTTACCACCATGCCACCAGGGAAGCCCTGTTCCCTTCTACTTTGCACAAACTGGAATCTTGGGCAACACTGTTGTTCCATTTTGCTTTCTCCGTGAATGTCATTTCTCTTCCAGATCTTTCAAAATGATTACAGTTGACTTCTGAGGGTTTCACATCGGAGGATTCAACCAACCTCAGAGCAAAAATATTCAAAGAAAAAATTCCAAAAATTTCCTAAAAGCAAAACTTGAACTTGCCACTTCTTGGCAACTATTTACATAACATTTACATTGTTTTTGGTTATATATAGGTACTCTAAAGATGATTTAAAGCATAAAGAGGAGGTATGTAGGTTATAAACAAAAATTACGCCAGTTTATATAGGGACTTAAGCATCTATGGCTTCTGGTATCCGAGGGAGTCCTGAAACCAATCCCCTCCAGATGGCTGTATAAGGATAACTGACCTGACCTACAAATGTCCTTGGGCTTCAGGGTCATTGTACAAAATTCACAGTGCTGACTGGCAGAAGTCTAGCCCTGAGCTACACCCACATACAGACAGAAGGATGTTGGCCTCGAACCAGCACATATGTCTTAAAGGAAGTGGTTCAAGAATGTGTTGTAAGAGACATAGTAGTAAAAATGGAGGAGCATACTGATTATTGATTGCAATGAAAGGAGACAGATGTCTACATTTTAATCCTAAAAGACCAAAACATTCTTGAGATCCTGGAAAGGGAAACTTGATCAAAGAAAATAATAGGGGAAATAATGTAACCAACCTTCAAGATGGGAATTAATAAAATGTCATGGGGAAAAAGGACAAGCGTGCAGACTTTTAAAAATTCAACCCAATTAAGTGTTCCAGGAAGAAAACTGTGACTTTAAAGCAGCCTTCTTTATGAAGCCTGTGAAACAGTAAGAATGCGACGGTTCTTCTGGTCACCAACAAAACTAGGTGCTTACTTTAGTCTGTATAACAAGCTCTAGGTCCATCATATATTGATGCATGTATAGGAAATTTAGAAAAATGGTGCTGATGAACCTATTTGCAGGGAAGGAATGGAGACACATTTGTAGAGAACTGACTTGGGGACACAGTGGGGGAAGGAGAATGAAATAAATGAAGAAAGTAGCACTGACATATGTACACTCTTATGTGTAAAATAGATAGCTAGTGGGAAGTTGCTGTGTAACACAGGGAGCCCAGCCTGGTGTTCTGTGAGGATCTGGAGGGGTGGGGTTGGGGGAGGGGAGGCAAGCTCAAGAGGGTGGGCATATATGTATAATTATGGCTGATTCACGTTGTATGGCAAAAACCAACACAATACTGTAAAGCAATTTTCCTCCGATTAAATATATACATACATACATACATACATACACATATAGGCTGCTCTGGTAGCTCAGCTGGTAAAGAATCTGCCTGCAATTTGGGGAGACCTGGATTTGATCCCTGGGTTGGGAAAATCCCCTGGAGAAGGGAATGGCTACCACTCCAGTATTCTGGCCTGGAGAATTCCATGGACTGTATAGTGCATGGGGTCACAAAGAGTCAGACACGACTGAGCAACTTTCACTTTCAGATATATATATTTATATATATATATAAACTAGGTACTGAGAAAATCCAAAAACTTAAATTCTTCAAGAAGTTGCTGATATAATAACAGTGATTTATTTTTAACACAAGGACAATGCAAAGGTGGAGATTTCGTTAATCTGTGATAATGAAGCTCTGACGTGGTCCTTCCTGTTTGCTAAGGCTGGCGGCATGCCATGGCGTGCTTTATTGCTCAATCAAGACTTGTGGTAGGTGTTGTCCCATCTGCCTTATAGATGGGAACTCTGAGATTACGACTGTTTGTGGCTGGCCTTTGTGTTCCAAAAGGAATACAGTACAGAACTCCACATGCACCTCGTTAATTCTGGGTTTTCTTTTGGTAACTCTCCTTCTTTGTGTAAAGCCTGTTTTTCCTTTCAAGATCACAAAGGTAAGCCAAGACAATCTTGGTTTATCTGCTGGAAGGTGCTGCTGATGAAAGGCATCTTTCTTGTTTTTGCTTCAGACATTGGTTTCACCAAATATCTAACCTCTCTCACTTGATCTTAGTAGGATAAAATATAGCACATAAAATTATTCATTCCAGAGGGAAGAAAAAACTTATATCTGAATAACAAAATAACTATTTGTATGAATTCTTATTTCTACTCCTCATGAGTTGGAGTCGTTTAAACATCATTGACCTTGTGATTTCCATAGGCTGGAGAGGGTGTGCAATATGTACTCAAAATTATAAGCCATTAGGTGCAATAATAAAGGAAAAACATCTTTGTGACAACCTCCAAAACTCTTGTTAGTGGCATCAGCAACAGATTGGAACAGGTCCTGGGGATAGAAAGAGAAAGGGTCTTCCCCTTTCCTGTGTCCTGATGTCTCATGGACACAGCCATGAGTCTTGGTGTACATGCTCCTTCCCTTTCACCCAAACTTTGAACCTTTCCAGGTGGGAAATTAAGCATCTTATCACTAAAAGCCTGACAACTAGTAGATGTCACCAGCATTAAATCATAAAGGGTCGCTTTGGTAGAAGAAACAGCTGTGGGTGATGGGGTGCTTAAACTATTCAAAGAAGAGCTTCTGTAAATGTCCTCTGAACTGATTTCAAGAACTCATCCTCCACTTCTTATCAATTAGGATGGTACCTGACCATTTAATGATACTTATTTGAGAAGACAATCTTAAGTCAAACACCACACAGGTTCAATCTTTGGGAGTAGTGTGTAAGAATAGAGGAAGTAAACAAGCTTGTGGGTTAACCTGAAAGGAATGAGAGAAAGAAATGAGATGATAATTACGTCCTAACCCAGTAGGTAGGGGGAAAAAAAAAAAAGAGTTTAGGCTTTGTATCCTTACAGAACTGGATTCTAAACTCCATGACCCTGTGCAAGCCTCATTATCTATCTCTGAATTTCTGCTTTCTCATCCATACCATGGAGGTAATATCTACTTTGCAAACTTTTCAAAGGATTAGAAACAAAGCATAGAAAGCAAGTGGTATTAATATCTGCCCAAATAGGAATTAAGTAAAAATGGCAGCTACCAGCAATGTTACTTTTATGTGCTTGTTGAAAGCATTTTTTGTTTGTTTTTGGTTGTTTTTTTTTTTTTTTTTTTTTTTGTCTGCACCATGCAGCTTGCAGGTTCTTATCTCTCTGATCAGGGATTGAACCCTGACCCACAGCAGTGAAAGCACCAAATCCTAACCACTGGGCCACCAAGAAACTCCCAGAATTTGGTTTGATTTTTTTAAATTAATTAATTTATTTATTTTCAGCTGTGTTGCGTCTTCGTTGCTGTGTGTGGGCTTCTCACTGAGGTGGCTTCTCTTGCGGCGGAGCACGGGCTCTGGATCTTGGACTGGGTAGTTGTCGTACACAGGCTTCGTTGCCCTGTGGCATGTGGAATCTTCAGGGATCAGGGATTAGGCCCATGTGTCCTGGGCTGGCAGATGGATTCTTACCCACTGGACCACCAGGGAAGTCCCAGATGATTTAGTTTTGCTGCAGAGTTGCATACTTGGAGGATAAGCTAAACAGCTCAGAATCTCAGGAAATGTGGACAGACAGGAACAACCAGACTGAACTAGGTTGCTAGAAACCATAGGCATTTATAGGCAGTTATTAAAGTTAAAGGGGCAGGGGCTTCCCTGATGACTCAGTAGTAAAGAACCCACCTGCCAACGCAGGAGACATGGGTTCAATCCCTGATCCAGGAAGATCCACGTGCTGCGGAGCAACTGAGCTCATGCACCACAAATTGAACCTATGCCCTAGATCCTGGGAACCACAGTTCCTGAAGCCTTCCCACCCTGGAGCCTGTGCTCCAAAATAAGAGAAGCCACCCCCATGAGAAACCTGCATGCTGCATCTAAGAGCAGCCCTCACTTGCCACAACTAGAGAAAAGCCCATGCAACAACGAAGACCCAACACAGCCAGAAAGAGAGAGAATTAAGAATTACTTTTAAAAAGACCCAACACAGCAAATAAACAAAAATATTTTTAAGAAATTAAAGGGACTTCCCTGGTGGTTCAGTGGTAAAGACTTTGCCTGCCAATGCTGGTGTTGCAAAAGATGCAGGTTCAATCGCTGGACCAGGAAGATGCCCTGGAGTAGCAACCCACTCCAGTATTCTTGTCTGGAGAATCCCCATGGACAAGGGAGCCTGGCGGGCTACAGTCCATCGGGTTGCAAAGAGTCAGACACAACTTAGCAACTGAACAACAACAAAATTAAAATTAAAGAGATGTTAGAAGAAGACTGGTTCAGTTTCACTTCCAGCGACTTCCAGGAGGTGTGGGGGAGGTAGACGTCTTCTCTTCACTCCGTGCAGCACTAACCCAGGACAGCATAGAGGCCTGACTCTGGGTGGTCCCAGAGTCCCTTTCTGGGAAAGCCATCAGGGCAGGAGCTCCAGA
This sequence comes from Antilocapra americana, assembly GCA_007570785.1. Classification (NCBI taxonomy): domain Eukaryota; kingdom Metazoa; phylum Chordata; class Mammalia; order Artiodactyla; family Antilocapridae; genus Antilocapra; species Antilocapra americana. The sequence continues at coordinate 15,239,270 of ML660197.1, forward strand.
GTGGTCCTCAGCTCGGGGGCAGGACACATCAGAAACAGAAGAATCACAGAATAGAAGCTGAAAATTGCACATAGGAAATTCTAGTACCTCCTCTTGGTAGGGCATGCCAGTATTTTTGTGAGAGACGGGGAAATCCCTAAGTAAGGTGCAATAAATTCACCTCCCACCTTTGTGAATGTCACTGTGGTATATACCTCAGGAGGTTGCCTTGGGAGACCTGAGCCAATGGAGAGGATGAAATGCAGGGTCCCTTGGTCTGCTGCTACGAACTGTGACCACTCTCCATCAGTAAGAACAGTGCTTTGTGAGCATGCAGATTCCTGGACTTTGAACCTGACCTATCCAGTCAGAAGCTGGAGAGATGAGACCAGGACATTTATCTTTTTCCCAAGTTACTCATTACAGTCTTGGTAAATCACCTGCGTGTGCACATGAACGGGTCAAAGGATAAGGTCGGCATGTAAATACGTCAGTTGGGACAGCCACCCACACATTGGAATAAAGGTGGAACTGGAGGAGCGCCCACATCTGAGCGTTTGAGAGGCAGGATTCCAGACTCAAAAGCCTCGCCGACAGATCTCATAGTTGAGGTTGAAGGTCGAGGTCAATAAAATTGCTTCTTCCCAAAGCATCCTCTGGTGATTGCTGAAAACCTCAGTTCTCTGCAATCCTGGACTCTGGCCTCTCCACCCATCCTCCCAAGAACAAAGGTCTCCAGTTATTCTGAGCCGATGATCTGTCTGTCACTTACCCCTGGCAGAAGCACCTGCTTTGGGCATAGTGGAAGTGAAGAAAGAACCTCCCCAGAAGTCAACAACAAACCTCTACCTCTCCCTAGACCACTACTCATTGTTTTCATCTGCTAAGACCAGGATCTGGACCACGAACACCCACACACTCATGCAGGCAAGTAAACAGTTGTTAGTTATAAAATGGAAGGAAGGACAAGGGGGAAGAAGGAAAAACTGGAACCAAGACAATACTGAGCAGTAACTTCATGCCAGATTCTGTGTTGGGTTCCTTATATGCACAGATATCATTTAACTTTCACAGCCTTAGTCGACAGTCTGTATTATGCTCCCTAATTCAAAAAAAATGAGGCAATTGGGACTCTGTAGGTTTTTCATTCATTAAAAAAATACTTATTAAGCCCATACTCCACCAGATCCTTTTCTAGACACTGGGGATCGACTTGCAATTAACAATAACACACTTACTTCCTGATGGCATGGAGCTCACAGACTAAGGGATAACTCAGCTCCTAATACAATAGACACAATAATGAATGTAAAATCACAAACTAAAAAATTGGCTCTGTAAAAATCCCAGTTTTTCCATAAAGGTGTGACCAAAGCATTTACAGGCAAGGGAGTTTAGGGCACTGATATGATTATTACAGAAATAAGAAGGGAAAGGAAAAAAGGAGACGCCTGGGAGATTGGAAGGAGAACAGAGATATCTTGATGAAGAAGTGTGCAGTGGAAGATGTGTTGTTCTGTCGCACAGTCGTGTCCAACTTTTTGCAACTCCTTGGACTGCAGCACACCAGGCTTCCATGTCCATCACCAACTCCCGGAACTTACTGAAACTCATGTCCATCAAGTCGGTGATGCCATCCAACCATCTCATTCTCTGTTGTCCCCTTCTCCTCCTGCCCTCAATCTTTCCCAGCATCAGAGTCTTTTCTAATGAGTTGGCACTTCACATCAGGAGGCCAAAATATGGGAGCTTCAGCTTTGGCATCAGTCCTTCCAATGAATATTTAGAGTTGATTTCCTTTAGGATTGACTGGTTTGATCTTGCATTCCAAGGCACTCTCAAGAGTCTTCTCCAGCACCAGTGGGAGTAGTTGATCCAGTAATAAGGAAGAAGAGATGGTTGTAGTCAGAGTTAAATGACTGAATTCCTTATTAGAGGGGAATAGGGTGTGGTCTTGAGAGTGGGTGACTGAGGTAGAATGCCAAAAAAAAAGGTCTTTAGAAGTAAAGAAGTTTGGGGAACCAGAAAGACAAGATGCCTTTCATGTGGCTATTGAAGAACTTGCAAGATAACAGCAGGACTTGGGATGAAGAGTTGGTGCCAAAGAAATTGATGACGAAGGAAAAGAGAGCAGGAAGTCAACAGATACCAGCAACTAGGAGAAGGTGGTCAAGTTAAACGCGTTTCCAGAAAATGAACATGTTAGTGTTCTCCCAAGGAGTTGGGGATAATTGTCTGGAGACAACAGTGAGAAGCAAAGATGATATCAGTTAACATATGTTAAAAGCCCAAAATCACAGCTAGAGAATGATGAAGCTAGTATTTGAATTCAAGAACCTGAAAAAACCTGGCAGCATTATTGGTCCCCTTATTAACTGGGCAAAATAACTTCCATCTCCCTTCCTCCTGAAGATCACCTGCCTTCATTTCTCCTTGATCCTAGCACCTTTTCCAATTCACCACCACCATCTCTTTGAGGAGGCTCTGGTCCTCTCCACCCACATTCTTTTTCTAGGAAGTACCATCTTTCATGATAAGCATTATTTCTACACTCTTTTTAAAGTGAAATTACCTGAGGATTAACTGATTGTCACTAGCAAGTTAGTGTAAAAGAATTCATCCATATACTTTCATCTCTCATGTAGACAGGATTACTCTAGCTGATAATAGAAGCAAGGTATTTAGCATATGAGTTCTTTAACACATCGAGTCTACTTTCAGGCTTTCTTTTATTTTGAAGCCACTGCCTGCCCACACTACACACACACACACACACACACACACACACACACACACACACACACA
>ML660197.1:15242063-15498439 GCA_007570785.1 Antilocapra americana
ACACACACACACACACACACACACACACACACACACACACACACACAAACACACACAACTCCACTCTTCACTCCTATTACCCTATAACCTCATTCAGCACGGGAAGAGAGGGAGGGGGTCTTGTGATTCAAGGAGAAAAGATAAAACCCTCAGAGACTTAGGCATGGCTGTTGGGGAAGGTGGACCTTATCACTGTAAGCCAATTAACCTCAAAAACTACTTTGAAAGATCCCGGGCTTCTTTGTTTGTTGGGCACTCAACCTCACCCTTTACCACCACCACCACCTTCCAGGGACCCCTCCCTCCTGCAAGGAAGAAGTCTGGGAAGATGTTTGCCTGGATTCATTTTCCCTTATGGCCGCAGATCAGTGTGCCCATCAGAGGCATTCCTGTGACGTTCGGAGAGAAGTTTTTACAGTGACCAGTTCTCTCCAAAGCAATTATCTTCTCTCTCTCTCTTTTTTTTTTTTATAAGCAAGCTATTGGCTTGGCCAAAAAGTTTGTTCAGGTTTTTCCAAAACATCTTACAAAAACCTAAATGAACTTTTAGCCAACAAACCATGAAATTGAAAGATGCTTGCTCCTTTGAAGAAAAGTTATGACCAACCTACACAGCATATTAAAAAGCAGAGACATTACTTTGCCAAAAGGGGGCTTCCATGGTGGCTCAAATGGTAAAGCACCTGCCTGCAATGCAGTAGACCCAGGTTCAATCCCTGCGTCAGGAAGATCCCCTGGAGAAGGAAATGGCAACCCACTCCAGTACTCTTGCCTGAAAAATTCCATGGACAGAGGAGCCTGGTGGGCTACAGTCCATGGGGTCACAAAGAGTTGGACATGACTGAGTGACTTTACACTTACACTCACTCACTACTTTGCCAACAAAGGTCCATCTAGTCAAAGCTAGGGTTTTTCCAGTAGTCATGTGTGGATGGGAGAGTTGGTCTATAAAGAAAGCTGAGTGCCGAAGAATTAATGCTTTTGAACTGTGGTGTTGGAGAAGCCTCTTGAGAGTCCCTTGGACAGCAAAGAAATCCAACCACTCCATCCTAAAGGAAATAAGTCCTAAATATGCATTGGAAAGACTGATGCTGAAGCTGAAACTCCAATACTTGGCCATCTGATGTGAAGAACTGACTCACTGGAAAAGACCCTGACCCTGGAAAAGATTGAAGGCAGGAGGAGAAGGGAACAACAGATAATGAGATGGTTGAATGGCATCACCGACTCAATGGGCATAAGTTTGAGTAAATTCCGGGAGTTGGTGATGGACAAGGGAGGCCTGGCATGCTGCAGTCCATGGGGTCACAAAGAGTTGGACACAACTGAGTGACTGAACTGAGCCAATATATTCAAAGAATCTGCCTGCAAAGTAGGAGACCTTGGTTCCATTCCTGGGTCGGGAAGTTCCCCTGGAGAAGGAAATGGCAACCTACTCCAGTGTTCTTGCCTGGAGAATCCCATGAACAGAGGAGCCTGGCAGGCTACAGTCCATGGAGTTGCAAGAGTCAGACACGACTTAGTGACTAAACCACTATACATGCATTAAAACTTTGGTGCAGATTTTCTTGAACACATTATCTAATAAAGAAACCCATTCATTCACAATGGGGTTCTTAACTTTTGTAATTTCTTTATTTTCTACTTGTTAATCTCTGCTTTTAATTATTTCCTTCTGTCAGCTTCCCTGATGGTATCTTGTTGTTGTTTTTTTTTTGTTTTGTTTTTTTGTTTTGTTTTTATTTTTTTAATTTTATTTTAATTTTGGTGAGGTAACACTGGTTTATAATGTTATGTCTTAATTGCATAAAACTGCTTTCTCAAAGAGGCCTTTCCCTAAACATAAATACCCAGTACCTTAACAATATTTAAATTGTTTAAATATTTAAATATTTAAACTTCCTGAAGTCTGTAAGAATATTCTCTAACATAAGCAGAGTATATGAAAATAAAAATCACATTAAACTTAAACAATTACTGCACAGTGTCAGATAGTGTACTTTTAATACCTGAAATTCAAGTGGAAATGTTCATATAAATTCCAAGAGTGTTCATAATATTTAGGTCCTATTAGAACTATTTCATAAGGCACTCCAGTTTTTACCATCTGAACATATTGAACATTTAATGTTCTTATATGCTAACAATATTGTCCTATTGTTCTGTTTCTCTGGAAAACCCTAACTGATACAATAATGAATCTTATATACTTGCATACCATTAATTAGCTTATCCAGAATGAACATCTACTTAGTACCAGCAATATAGCAGATACCAAGAAGGATAAAATCCCTTCTGTAAACAAAAAGTTACTATCACAGGGAACTATACTTAGTGTTTTATAATAACCTATAATGGAAAAGAATCTGAAAAAGAATATATATATATATTATATAGATGTATATATATATATATATTATATAGATGATATATATGTATATGGTCTTCCCATGTGGCGCTAGTGGTAAAGAACCCCGCTGCCAATGCAGGAGACTTAAGAGATGCGGGTTTGATCCCTGGATCAGGAAGATTCCCTGGAGGAGGGCACATGGCAACCCACTCCAGTATTCTTGCCTGGAGGATCCCCATGGACAGAGGAGCCTGGTAGGCTACAGTCCATGGGGTTGCAAAGAGACAGACACGACTGATGCGATTTAGCATGCACACACGCATGTATGTATAAACTGAATCACTTTGCTGTATACCTGAAATTATTAATAAACAGTATTGTAAACCACCTATACTTAGATTTAAAAAATCTCTCCTGGGGACTTCCTTGGTGGCCCAGTGGTTAAGACTCAACCTTCCAGTGCAGGGGTCATGGGTCTGATCCCTGGTCAATGACTAATATCCCACATGCCTGGAGCCCAAAAAATCAAAACATAAAAAAGAAGCAATACTGTAACAATTCAATAAAAACTTTGAAGATGGGCCACATCAAAAAAAAAAGTAAATAAATAAGTAACCCTTTCCATTATGGCTTTTCTACTTTAGAGGGAAGAAACAAATATAAGTGATTAAGTATATTAATATATAACAGGTGGTAACAAAGTAAGGCAGGGAAATAGAGGATGACAGAAGAAGGACCGAGTGGGTCTGAGAAGAAGACAGAGTGGGTCTGAGAAGTCTTCTCTGATGAGGAGTGTTTGAGCATAATCTGTACCAAGTGATGGGGCATGGCCCTCAGGTAACTGGAGGAAAAATGCTTCAACAGGTGGACTGAAGGTCCAAGGCCCCGAATGGGGCTGTATGTGCCTAGTTTGGGTGTATCACTGCATGTAGTCCTGTAGTGTTTGATCCATGTGAGAGAGTCAATCCTAGGCAGATTAGTCTGGGGCCCCCGAGGAGGAAAAAGGGGTCTGGGGCTCTCAAGGAGGAGAAAGGGGTCTGAAATTCTCAAGGAGGAGGAAAGGGCAAATATCTTTTTTTTTTTTTCCTCTACATTCAGACATGACTTAGCGACTAAACCACCACCACCACATTCCTTAGTCTTAGTCACATAAAACAGTTTTTTTCTTTAAACCCAGAACTGATGATTACACAACAAACAACTCAGTTTAAGCTCTGGATTATATAACAACAATGTATCTTGCTTGAGGACAGTTTCTTCTTCCTGAAAACCTTCTGATTAATTCTGATATCTTAAAATGCATATTATGGGACTGGGTCTGGTAGGATTTTTCTATTGTTAAGTTAGAATCCTGTTATCCTAAAATGTAAATTTTTGGAGTGGATCTGGTAAAATTTTGACAACCTTGAGACATTCTTTTGATTTATTATAATAACTAATTTTAAAAGTACACAATTCTCTTGCTAACACTAGTGGGGGGTGGGCATTCTCCATCCCCCTTCTGATGTCTATGTCAGAAGCTTTTTTTGTCCCTTTTCATATTTTAATAATTTTTTAAAATAATTTTTAAATATTAAAAATAATTTTAATTGCTGGGTCATATGGCAGGTCTATTTGCAGCTTTTTAAGGAACCTCCACACTGTTTTCCATAGTGGCTGTACTAGTTTGCATTCCCACCAACAGTGTAAGAGGGTTCCCTTTTCTCCACATCCTCTCCAGCATTTATTGCTTGTAGACTTTTGGATGGCAGCCATTCTGACTGGTGTAAAGTGGTACCTCATTGTGGTTTTGATTTGCATTTCTCTGATAATGAGTGATGTTGAGCATCTTTTCATGTGTTTGTTAGCCATTTTTATATCTTCTTTGGAGAAATGTCTGTTAAGTTCTTTGGCCCACTTTTTAATTGGGTTGTTTATTTTTCTAGAATGTAGCTGCAGGAGTTGTTTGTATATTTTTGAGATTAATTGTTTGTCTGTTGCTTCATTGGCTATTATTTTCTCCCATTCTGAAGGCTGTCTTTTCACCTTGCTTATAGTTTCCTTTGTTGTGCAAAAGCTTTTAATTTTAATTAGGTCCCATTTGTTTATTCGTGTTTTTATTTCCAATATTCTGGGAGGTGGGTCATGGAGTATTCCGCTTTGGATTATAGCAGAGAGTGTTTTGCCTATGTTATCCTCTAGGAGTTTTATAGTTTCTGGTCTTATGCTTAGATCTTTAATCCATTTTGAGTTTATCTTTGTTCATCGCTGCATTGTTTACAATAGCTAAGACATGGAAACAACCTAGATGCCCATCAACTGATGAATGGATAAGAAAGCTGTGGTACATATACACAATGGAATATTACTCAGCATTAAAAAAAAATTCATTTGAAGCAATTCTACTCAGATGGACGAAACTGGAGCCCATTATCCAGAGTGAAGTAAGCCAGAAGCAAAAACAACAATACAGTATATTAACACATATATATGGAATTTAGAAAGACAGTAACGAGAACCCAACATGGGAGACAACAAAAGGAACGCAGATGTATAGAATAGACTCGTGGACTTTGTGGATGAGGGTAAGGGTGGGATGATATGGGAGAAGGGCATTGAAGCATGTTAATTGTCATGTGTCTAATCAATCGCCAGCCCAGGATTGATGCTCGGGACTGGTGCAGCGAGATTTCCCGGGGGGGAGGGAGGAGGGAGGGGGGACCCGGAGGGGAAGCATATGTAAACCCATGGTGATATCATGACAATGTATGGCAAAAACAATAATAAAAAAATTAACAAAAAATAATAATTTTAATTAATAATTTTTAAATTTTAAAAATAATTTTAATTAATAATTTTTAAAATAATTTTTGCTACACAAAAGCTCCTTGGAAGGACAGATGTTGAAGCTGAAACTCCAATACTTTGGCCACCTGATGTGAAGAGCTGACTCATTTGAAAAGACCCTGATGCTGGGAAAGATTGAGAGCAGGAGAAGAAGGGGACAACAGAGAATGAGAAGGTTGGATGGCATCACCGACTCAATGGACATAGGTTTGGGTGGACTCCAGGAGTTGGTGATGGACAGGGAGGCCTGGAGTGCTGTGATTTATGGGGTCGCAAACGGACACGACTTTGTGACTGAACTGAACTAACACAAAAGCTCTTGAGTGATCAAGCCTGGTCCCTGGTCCTGAAGTTAAATCTTCTTCGGAGATCACGAGTCCAACACCATAAGCTATCACATGGAACGTGCCCTGGGCTGCAGTCAAGGAAGAGATCCTATCACTTCAGCCATCATTTTACTTTCTGGTCTCTGATTCTTTACAGGAAAGATGAAAAATTAGGACCAGATCCTTGTCTCCTGTCCAAAATGCCCACAGTCATCCTGCATTCTACATCCTTCTCCCAGTGGTTTTCAGTAGACAAATAAAGGCCCTGAGGAACGTTCCAGTAAAGGAACCTGTATAACTTAACCCAATGTCTTCCAACTTACTTGGTCTCAAAACCACATCTCCTTTATTAACTGAGCTTTGGTTCATTGAAAACACCCTTAGAAACATGAGCCTCAAAGAGCTAATTCATCTTTCAATTCTAAAGTTGCCTGAATTAAGTACCACATGATATTACTTATATGTGGAATCTTGAAAAAATGGTACAAATGAACTTATTTACCAAACAGAAATAAAGTCACAGACATAGAGAACAAACTTATGGTTACCAGGGGAATAGGAATTGGGAGGAATGAATCAGGAGATTGGGACTGATATATACATACTATTATACATGAACTAGATAACTAACAAGAACATGCTATATAACACAGGGAACTCTACTCAATACTCTGTAATGAGTAGAGTTGGGAAAAAAATCTATATGGGAAAATATTCTAAAAAAAGACTAAAAAAATTTTTTTAAAGACTGGATATAACTTTCACTTTGCTGCATAAGCACAACACTGCAAATCAACTATACTCCAACAAAAATTAATTAAAAATTTCTTAAATAAATTTGTCTGAAAAATGGTACATATTAAAAAACAGAGACATTACTTTGCTGACAAAGGTCTGTATAGTCAAGCTATGGTTTTTCCAGCAGTCATGTACGGATGTGAGAGTTGGACTATAAAGAAAGCTGAGCACCAAAGAATTGATGCTTTTGAACTGTGGTGTTGGAGAAGACTCTTGAGAGTCCCTTGGACTACAAGGAGATCAAATCAGTCAATCCTAAAGGAAATAAGTCCTGAATATTTATTGGAAAGACTGATGCTGAAGGTGAAACTCCAATACTTCGGCCACCTGATGAGAAGAACTGACTCATCTGAAAAGGCACTGAGGCTGGGAAAGATTGAAGGCAGGAAGAGAAGGGGACGGCAGAGGATGAGATGTTTGGATGGCATCACCGACTCTATGGGACATGAGTTTGAGCACATTCCAGCAGCTGGTGATGGACAGGAAAGCCTGGCATGCTGCAGTCCATGGGGTCCCAAGGAATCGGACATGACTGAGTGAATGAACTGAACTGAACAGAATGGAACATAAAATCTTGCACACATATGCCCAGAGCCCCGGCTCTATGACTTTAAAAAGGAATGCAGCTTTTACATTTATTTTTAGCATCAGAATCTTTCTTATATATACATTCCAATGTGAAACATCAATAAATAAAACAGATAAAATCAAAGATGCCTGGGCTGCAGCATAATTTAGACTAGGTGGAAATCAGTAGGCTCAATTCAGTGTGTGTGCTGTGGTGATACCGCCCTCTAGTGTCTAATCTTCAAAGAAAGTAAAGCTTACTACAGAAAACTCACTGCAACTTTCAGCCAAGAGTTGACCAAGTCGGCTATTTGCTAAGCTTTGACTCTCCCAAGTGAGGTCTCCAACCAGCAGCATCAGCATCACCTGGGGACTTGTTACAAATTTAACTATTCAGTATGAACCTGTATCTCCCTCCCCAAGACCCACTGAATCAGTTCATGACGGAGGAACCCAAAACTCAGTGCTTAAACACACCCTCCGGATGAGGAGTAAAATCACAACCCAGCCTATCACCCCGAGGTGAAACAGAAATTTTCTGAAACCATACTGTCTTCAATTAAGAAAAAAATGAACTTGGGAATAGTCTGTCAAAAACCCAAAAGTTCATAAAGGGAAGAAATTCTATACTTAGCATTGGGTAAGCAGTTTTCATCCATTCCAACAGGATGTTACATCCATTCCAACAAATCACTGGAGCCAAATGGGTGTGGCACTGCCATGAATAACAAAAGAACATTCTAGAATGGACCTGATCAACCCATTATAAATACCCATTCTAAAAAAAAAAAACAAGCTTTGCACTTTGTGGTGAAAACTGTATAAAGCTGACCTACGTTAAGATGAATAGAGGATGATATTTCTAGCATAAGTTTTGTTTTTTTCTGGCCAGCTGTCATGAATTTATACAATGATCAGGATCAGGGAAAGCAGATAAATGTGCATGCATGAATTAAATGAATTTCACTACAAGAAAAATAAATGGCTTTCTTCCTTCTTCCTTCCTCAGAGGCTGCTTGAACTCTTAGGATGGATGAGGGCTCTGTTGGCTGAACATATGAATCCATGAAATGTCCTGGGAGCACTAGCCTCCTATACAAGACACACCTCCATTGTCACCATGGCACACTTGTTTCCGAAACTTGATAACTTGATCAAGAAGAGGTCAGCCAAAAGGAGAACAATAGTTATAAACATCCATCTCAAGTGGCAAATCAGTACAAAATAAGTTCACAAGTAATGACTAAGCTATATGTGAATTTACAAATTTTTTACTTGAAAATTACAATTTGCTTAAAAAGCCAGGTCACCTAAAAGGGTGAGGCAATGCTTTATCACTTCTGCAATATATAACATTACATTTACAAAACTAACATTTCACTCTTATGAGAACACTTAAGTCTTCAAACAGCCACTATATGGAGTGTAGCCAGGGTTTATTATCTAGCTAACGATACTTATGAATAGCTGTGAAACAAGCTGGAATATTTTACTCCGTGTGCAAATAAAGACTCACTTGTCTACTTAGGTTTAATGATAATAAAAGTATATATACATGGAAATCCAGATAGACTATATCTGATGAAAATCTTTAAATGTGAAATGCATCTTACATTTTGTCCAAAGTATCTAAAACTCAGAGAAGATATATCAGAGTCTACATCAGTTTCCTAGAGCAGCTGTAATAAAGTATCACAAAACATGGCTTAAAGCAACAAAAATTTATTGTTTCACAGTTCTGAGGATTATAAACCCAGCAATATGGACCATTCTCATGGACCATTCAGTAGGACCATTCTCTCTCCCTGAGCCTATAGTGGAAGATCCTTCCTTGTGACTATTAGCTTCTGTTGTTTCCTGTCAATCCTTGGTGATCCTTGGCTTGTAGATGCATTACTCCAATCTTTGCCTTTGTCATCATATGGCCATCTTCTCCCTGTGTGCCTTTGTGTCTCTTCTTCTTAAAAACATTTCAGTCATAATGGATGAAGGAACTACCCTCCACCAGCATGACCTCATCTTAATTAATTACATCTACAATAATCCTGAAAGTGAAAGTCATTCAGTCACGTCCGACTCTTTGTGACCTCATGGACTATACAGTCCATGGAATTCTCGAGGCCAGAATACTGGAATGGATAGCCTTTCCCTTGTCCAGGGGATCTTCCCACGCAGGGATTGAATCTAGGCCTCCTGCAATAATCCTATTTCCAAATAAATCCCATCCTGAGGTCTTGGGAGTAAGGCCTCAGCACATTTTAGGGGAGGACACAGTTCAACCCCTAACAGTCTACCCTCTGCCCTCCCCTCAAATTCATGTCCTTCCTCATACGCAAAATATATTCACCTCATTCCCAACATTCTCAAATGTCTTAAACATTCCAGCATCAACTCGAAGTCCAAAATTCATCTCAATATCATCAATTCAAAGTGCCAAATTTCACTGTCTAAATCATCTAAATCAGTATGAGTTTGTTTCATCTTGGGGTAAAATTCTCCATCTGAGAAACTGTGAAATCAGAGAATAAGTTATCTGCTTATTAAATACATATCCAGGCACAGAATAGATGTGCTCTTTCCAAAGAGGAGAAATTGGATGGAAAAAGGAAATAACAGGTCCCAGGCAAGTCTTAAAAACTAGCAGGGAAAGTTTCATTAGATTTCAAAGCCTGGGAATAATCCTCTGTGGCCCGATGCTCTGTCCCCAGGGCATGATAGGATGACAGCCTCAGCTTCTTGGTTCAAGGAGATCGCATCATCACAAGCTTCTGTATTTTGGTTCTGTCCTAAGAGTCATCCTTTCTTCATTTCATACTGTCTCTGTCCCTTTTATGCCAGGCTGGCAGTGTTTTTGCTGGTGTGTTCTCAAAAACCTCGTCAGTCTCTCATATAACTCACAGAGTCCTGTCATCAGACAAGAGTGTCCTCCTTAGAGCTCTCCTGGATAAGCCTATCTCTATTCCTGGCTCCTACTGATATTAGATCCATTGTTAGTCACTCAGTTGTGCCCAACTCTTTGAGACTCCGTGGACTGCAGCCCCACCAGGCTCCTCTGTCTATGGGGATTTCCCAGTCAAGAATACTGGAGTGGGTTGCCATTCCCTTCTCCAGGGGAATCTTCCCAACCCAGGGATCGAACCTGGGTTTCCTGCATTGCAGACAGATTCTTTACTGACTGAGCTACCAGGGAAGCCCTTAGATCCATTTGCTAAATACTTTATCTCTTTAGCATTAACAACTGATTTTGCAGGCACACTCTCAGTTCTATAAAGTACACTGTCTGGGTAGCCTGAAAATCTTTCAAATCATTAAGTGCTGGTTCATTTTTGCTTTTCAGTTCCTTCCTTAGTTTATCTTTTTACACTCACATTTTACTGTAAACAGTACAAAGAAGCCAAGCTACACCTTCCACACTGCTTGGAAATCTCCAAGCAAAATATCTAAGTTCATTATTTACAAGTTCTACTTTCCTCTCAACAACAGAAAGAATTCAGACATGCTCTCTGCCATTGTATAACAAAGATCACGTCTCCTCCAGTGTCCCATAATATGGTCCTTTCCATCTGAGACCTTGCCAGAGCATCTTTACCATCTATATTTCCAGTAGCGTTCTGTTTATGGTGATAAATTTGTCCTCTAAGACAGCAGACATTTTCTCTATAGCTCCTCTTTCTTCTTTCTGAACCCTCATTAGAAATCCCTTTAATCGCCATATTTGTACCAACAATCTCTTCAAGGCATTCTAAATTTTTTCTATCAAGCATTTCAAAACTTTTCTAGCTTCTACCCAGTATCCGGTTCCAAAGCCACTTCCACATCTTTAGGTATTTGTTATAGCAGCGCTCCACTGCCCGGGACCAAAACTGGTATCACCAGTTCATTAGTCCTGAGATTTCCTGGGCGCCTGGGAAACATACTATTGAAATGAGGCCCTCCACTTAGCTCATAACCTTGAAATAGCAAGATGAGTTAAGAAAATCTGTCTAATCACCATTAAACAATGATGAGGCTGCATAGTCAGTGTGTATTAACCAACACTACTGGTTTTAAAAAGGCAAATCAGGGTCCAGATGGAGAATGTTTTTGTGGAATAGTGACTTAGTAATCTGGATAAAATTATTTTTAACGCTGAGTCATGATGAGCTGGAATATAGAGATCATTTCTTTTTAATTCTTTAAAAAGTATATATAGCAAACGTTCACTAATTTAGACTGTTTGGAGAAGAACCTAAATCAACTAGTAAGACAACTGAATGGGGACTTTCTTGGAAGTCCAGTGGTTAAGACTCTGTGCTTCCACTGCAAAGAGCATGGGTTCAATCCTTCGTTTGGGGAACTAAGATTCCCACCTGCTGAGTGGAGAAGCAAAAAATATATATATATAATAATTAATTTAACATCTCAAAAGAGAGGTATGTGTGTGGAAAACATGCATTTTGAGCAGAACCTAAATAAACTGACCACATGTTCTTGAAAAGGCAAATAAGTATGACAATTTTTTTATGTAAGTTAATATTTTTAAGGCATTTTCAGACAAGGGAATTCCTTCAAGAAATAGTTTTCCTTGTGACCTTACTTAAACTGTAAATTTACTTTTTAAATATCTCCTTATTGTCTTAACATTAATTTTGCATTCTGTACTAATGATCAATAATTCAGACTAGCTGTGTCTGATATTATAAGCATTCACCTGCTAGTAATTCATTGGACCTTGTGATTTCCTGGGTCACTGAGACTAGATAGGATTTCAAAAGAAAGGCAAGGGAAAGACTGTGATATTTATTGTGTAGGCACTGCCCTGAGTCTGTTCCTGTTGACCTCATTTACTCCTCACACACAAATAGCTTCTCTGTGGCTTGGTAGTAAAGAACCCTCCTGCCAATGCAGGAGACACAGGTTCAATCCCTGGGTCGGGAAGATTCCCCTGGAGAAAGAAATGGCAACCCACTCCAGTATTGTTACTGAGAAATCTGATGGATGGAGGAGACTGTAGGGCTACAGGCCATGGGGTCTCAAAAGACTTGGACACAACTTAGGACAAAACAACAACTCCTTACAAACAATAAAATAGATAATTTTTATATTCTTCTAAATCAGTGAGACTCAGAAAGACTAAGAAATTTGAGTAAGGTCAGCCAACTGTGCTTAACTACATGAAAAAAAAGCATAAATTAACTACAGAAAAAAAGCATATATCTGATAGCCCACATCACATAATAACTGGTATTTATTTAATGCTCACCCACTCATGGAGTAAGCCAGCTCCGCAAACAGCCAGGGCTTCAAAACTGAAATGGGACCAGGAAAGAACAGGATCCTAAAACAGAAGCCCACTACTTCCAATGCACCCAAGTTCCCCAGGAAGGATAGAAACTTGGATTTTAACATCATCAGAAGCAAATCAGAGCATTTGTTTAGTAACATTTTAACTGACTTACCAGTAACCTTTGAAGCAATGGGTTAAAATTTAACTAAAAATTATCACCTGCTTGAAATATTAAAAATTGCACTACTAAGACAGTCTTGGATGGTAAATTCAGTATTCCTCTTTTTTTGAGGTTACAACTCCAACCCTAATTTTTAACATTTAAAGAAAATGCCTTAGAATTAGAGAAAGAAAAAAAAAAAAGCTCTAAGGAAGGAGTGTTTCATCTTTCAGGTGAGGTTTTTTGGGGTTTTTTTCCTCCCTTCAGTGTTAGCAGAGACCGCATGTTAGGAGGACTATCAAACCTCCATGTTTTCACAGTTCTTCCTGGAAAGTCATTAGTTTTCCATAGACCATAAGGAAAGTCATTCATTTCAAAGGAGCTGTCCAAGCAGAACATCCATAGATAAAATAAAAACATGTATATGGATGGCTGGGTCGCTTTGCTGTGCACCTAAAACTATTACAGTATTGTTTAATTGGCTATACTTCAATATAAAATAAAAAGGTTAAGTAAAGATGTTTTTTTTTTAACTTAAGTAAATTAAAAATAAAAACATACTGTCTTTTTGCAGTAGTATCAGCAGGGGACAAAATTGGAGTCTGTCCTAATTAGAGCATTGAAAACCTCACATATGAGGGAATTTGCTGCACTGTTTCTCCGTGTTGTTTTTGTTTAGTTTCTAAGTCATGTCCAATTCTCTTATGATCCTGCCAGTCTCTTCTGTCCATGGGATTTCCCAGGCAAGAATGCTGGAGTGGGTTGCCATTTCCTCCTCGAGGGGATCTTCCTGACTCAAGACTCAAACTCTCCTCTCCTGCATTGGCAGGAGGATTCTTTACCACTGCACCTCCTGGGAAGCCTGTTTCTCCACGTAATCACTTGTTGTTGAGTCTTTTCCTTCTGGTGGTAATAGATTTCCTAGTCTAGTCAAACCAATCCACTCATTTTGAGTGGTAATAGATTTCCTAGTCTAGTCAAACCAATCCACTCATTTTGAGTCCAATATTCTGCTTTACAAACTGGCTGCCAACATTAGGGGTGGCATCAGAAGTCATCTTCAACATAAAAACCTAAGACATGATCTCTTTGAAACCAAAGTCGCTGGTCTTAGAAATGATGATATTTCATCCCTGCCAACACCTGAGGCATGGATGAAAGATGATTTGAGATTTCCTCGATATGACCTCTGTTATAAACCAATTCTACTCAGCATTTTGTTAGTAGTATCCCAAGTATTTCTAGTCTCTCAAAAACACTTTCAAAGACTTCAGTGGATATGACAGTGATAAATTATGAATTTTTATAAAGCATACAGTTACTTAATACGTCACTCTTTAGGGTGTTATTTCCTGATGAGTAGAAAGCTCCCTTGACTGCCAGCAGGACTGATCTGTGTAAAAACAATCTAAAGTACTAAGCATATTCACTTAATACCTGATTGTCCCAGGTTCTAGAACCTCCCTGCATTTCTAAAACTGGACGATTATTATTTTACAATGCTGTGTTGGTTTCTGCCATGCATCAATATGATTAGCCATAAGTATACATAAGTCCCCTCCTTCTTGAACCTCTCTCCCACCCTGCACCCTGAATGTCTGTTTTTAGCCATTCCTCCAGATTAATTTGAGATTTGCTAAAATTTGAGAACCACTGTTTTAAGCCATTGAGCAATAAAAAAATCAGATAAAGAATTGCATCAGTTCACTTTATTCAAGGAAAGAAAAAAAAAAAAAGCAAAAACAACTGTCACTAACATCTGATTGACAGCCTGGTTATTCAGCAGGTGGAGCATGACCATTTTATCTCCCTTTCTTCCTTGCCTTGCCCAGCCACCATCCACATCCCCCTCAGCCCCACACCAAGAACACTTTGCCCCCTAAACTAATCCACCATTTTTTCCTCACCCTAAACACAAGTCAAATTTGAATGCCAGTAAGTGCAAATTTATGGGTAGCTGGGAGCTATTGCTGGGCTAGATTTAGACTCCAGATTGTCATACAAAGCAGATTTGGAATGTAGCTTTTCCCAGGTTGGTAATTATCCCTAAAGGCCAGGAAGAGCAAGAATACCTTCTACCAAATTTTAAGAATGCTTCGATAGGGCTTCCGTAGTGGTAGAGTGGATAGGGATCCGCCTGCCAGTGCAGGAGATGCGGGTTCAATCCCTGGTACAGGAAGATCCCACATGCCTCGGAGCAGCTAGAGCTTGTGCACCGCAGCTACTGAGCCCGTGCTCTAGAACCCAGGAGCCTCAACTACTGAGACCTCTCACCCTAGAGCCTCTGCTCTGCAAGAAGATAAGCCACCGCAATGAGAAGCCCACGCACCACTCTGAGAGAGCAGCCCCTGCCCTTGGAAACTAGAGAAAGACCACGCAGCAGCAAAGACCCAGTATAGCAAAAAAAAAAAAAGTAACCTATATCTGTAAAGAAAAAAAAAGATCACTTAGATAAAAGTCTACTGGGGAACCTAAACACCATATTAAAAAGCAGAGACATTACTTTGCCAAAGGTCCGTATAGTCAAAGCTAGGGTTTTTCCAGTAGTCGTATATGGATGTGAGAGTTGGACTATTGTTGTGCCCAGATCCCTATCTCCACAAACCACCAGGAGGCCATTTCCCCGGGCACGGTGATTGGTCGTGTCTAGGGTGGTGACCTGGGGGTGGGTGAACTTGGGTGTTGCCTTCTATCGCAAGATGGCGGCTCCCTTTTTTTTTTTTTTTTAAAGACAGAGTCAGTTAGGCTCTACACTCTAAAGAAAGTTGAGTTAAGAAGAATTGATGCTTTTTAACTGTGGTGTTGGAGAAGACTCTAGAGAGTCCCTTGGACTGCAAGGAGATCCCACCAGTTCATCCTAAAGGAAATCAGTCCTGGGTGTTCATTGGAAGTACTGATGCTGAAGCTGAAACTCCAGTACTTTGGCCACCTGATTCGAAGAGCTGACTCATTGGAAAAGACCCTGATGCTGGGAAATGTTGAAGGAGGGAAGAGAAGTGGATGACAAAAGACGAGATGGTTGGACATGAGTTTGAGTAAACTCCAAGAGTTGGTGATGGACAGGGAGGCCTGGTGTGCTGCAGTCCATGGGGTCGCAAAGAGTCGGACACGACTGAGTGACTGAACAGAACTGAACTGGGGAACTCAAGAAGTGAGGGCACAGATTCTGTCAAAACAAAGGACATTCTCAGGCTCAGTAAAGCAGTGGGTTTATTTCAGTTGTTTGAGAGACACTAGGATTCGAGAGGGTCTCGGCAACCTCCTCGTGTCGTCTTCTTTCCACTATACCTTCCTCTTACGGAAACTGAAATAATCATGTGTTACTGATGGGCTCAGGTAATTTTGCTGATACAGCCAGAGTTCCTTGGGAAACTATGACCCAAACTGACTTAAGCAAACGACTGACTGAGCAGTCTCTCATGGCTCCACCTTTACAGCCCAGTGAAATAAGGCCAAGAATGTGGAAGAGCAAGATACACAAGTAAATTTCTTTCTTTGACTCTCAGTCTTGAAATATCATTTGTTTTATAACTGCCTGATTACTATGATGGTATCTCAGTTTGGTCTGGGCATTTACACTGATGCAGATCAAAGGTGAAGATGCTCAGGTTCTTCCAGGACTGAAACAGCCTTTACCCTCAGGGTTCTGACTTTGAAGAAGAGCAAATGACTTAGTGCTCACAGGCAGCAGTACCTGAGCATGAATTGCCCTGGAACTGCCATGCGGTGTGAAAGATGCATGAATGTACGCATCGTGACCTCTTTTCCCAGCCTCAATAGCTTATGCAGATCAAATCACATGTTAAAATGTAAGACGCACTTAACAATGACCAGCAATAGTTACTCTTTCCTTCCACTTGGAGGAGTGAATCCACACGTTATAAACATCTATTATCTTTGCAGTTTGTTTTCTCGAATTTCAGTTGTCTTTTGTTTTACATTCTACTATCAGAAAAGCATGTGAAGTATCAAAGTGGACCCTCTGTCAGAGGCCAACCAATGAGTCCTCAGATCGATACAATGCCATATGCTAATATCATGATGCATTTCTCTTCCTGGAACTTTGTCCTCACACTCTGTCCATTTAATCTTGTAGATCACAAAGACATCTTTCACTTTGAATGTTTTTTTTTTAAGTGGGAGAGTCTTTTACTTTGAATACACTCTTATCTGGCACTGCTGCTCTGGGTATTTTTCCTTACTTATTACCTATTACAAGCCAGTCATCATCCTCCAGGGGATCAGCTGCGTCATTTGCTGGCTGCTGCTCTTGTTTGGCCAAGGAGTCAGGACCATGCAGGTGCTGGAATTCTTCTATGGGATGGCCACCGCCACCGAGGTGGCCTACTGTGCCTACATTTACAGCGTGGTCAGCCAGGAGCGCTACCAGAAAGTGAGCAGCTACTGCAGGAGTGCCGCGCTGGTGGCCTACACGGCGGCCTCCGTGCTGGCCCAGCTCTTGGTGTCCCTGGCCGGCCTGTCCTACTTTTACCTCAACGTCATATCCTTGGCCTCTGTCTCTGTGGCCTTCCTCTTCTCACTTTTCCTACCCATGCCTAAGAAGAATGTGTTTTTTCATGCAAAACCCAGCAAAGAAGCTCCTCCATAGACACCAGGTGTGAAATTAAAATACCTCCTGACATATCAATAAACAAGAAATATCACAGCCATCGGTGACTTCTGGCCTCCAAATGTGAGTGAGGGCTCCCCAAACTGAGATCCAGTGTATGCTGCCACCTTGCTGAGGAGCTAGGGGAATGCCAGAAGCAAGGTGAACAAGGAAACAAGACTGGCCCCATATAGCTGAGGAGTATATATGAAAGGAATAAGTTCAGTGAGCCCAGAGGCTTGCACCTTCCCATATATATAATGCTAAATTCCTTAACTTGATACCTTATCTTTGATGTTCAGACTGCTTGATCCCATTGTTGCAAACTTGTGTATAGCCTGATAGCCCTCCTGCCTCCTAGGAGCAGTTTCCTCAGAGCTGCTGAGATGCTATCTCCCAGGCCCAGAGTCTGAAACATTCTCACCAAATAAAATAACTACTTTCAGATCGTGACTATATTATTTAGTCGACACAGGAAAGGATGCTGTCCCAGAGTAACATCAAAAAGATCACAAAGCAGTGGGAAAGGAAGTATTCACTGATTTAAGGAACCCCGATGGTGGCCAGGTAACCAACCCAAAGCCATTAAATGTAGCTCTGAGTGTGTCCACAATAGTTCTAAGTCTTGAATGAGTATTACTCCTCTACTCATCATTTTTACTGATCCCAATCGGGTGCACTTTCTCCATAGCATGTTTTAACCAGGTTCTGAACTATGTTCAAATCCTGTGAGATTACAAGGCACCATCCCAGAGTTCCATGATACAATATGGAGCAATAGAACCCCTTACGAACTGGGGATAAGTATAGTTTATATTTGGGGCTATGTATAATTATCCTATATAATTACCCTATATGTACCCCCAAACTATAAACTATACTTACCCCCATAGTTTGCAAGGGTTTCTACTGTTCTATTATATATTATGGAACTCTGGGAGGTCCATATAATCAAAGCTATGGTTTTTACAGTAGTCATGTATGGATGTGAGAGCTGGACAATAAAAAAAGCTGAGCGCCAAAGAATTGATGCCTTCCAACTGTGGTGCTGGAGAAGACTCTTGAGAGTCCCTTGGACAGCAAGGAGATCAAACCATTTAATCCTAAAGGAAATAAATCCTGAATATTCACTGGAAAGACTGATGCTAAAGCTCAAGCTCCAATACTTGGGCCACCTGATGTGAAGAACTGACTCATTGGAAAAGACCCTGATGATTGAAGACAGGAGAAGAAGATGACAGAGGATGAGATGGTTGGTTGGCATCACTAACTCAATGAATATGAGTTTGAACAAACTCCAAGAGATGATAAAGAACAGGGAAGCCTGGCATGCTGCAGTCCACAGGGTTGTGAAGAGTTGGACATGATTGAGTGACTGAACAATAATCAATGTGCAAGAAATGTATTCTTTTAAATTGTATTCTTGGATAATCTTGTACTGATTTCAACACTGAATACCAGCTACTTTGAAAAATAAAAGAGTTTTGTCACAAAATGTAACAGAGACAAGGAATATAATAAAATGTTTTGATGAAGCTAAACATGAGTTTCAGTCATCTCTAAATACAGGGGCTGCAAATTGGTGTCCCACTGGTCAAACACAGTTTGGCCATGGCGAGTTAGATGGTTTAAGGTCAAACTATCCAACCTCTTTCCTCTCTTTAACCTTTTAGTAGCTCTAATCTTAAACTGTGATTTACAAACCATTAATATGAGGTGGGAAATGATGGCCAATGGGGTACCATAGCTAACAGTTTTTACACCTTTAAAACATTGTAAGGGGGGGAGGGTACATCCCTAGTAGTCCAGTGGTTGAGAATTCTCCTTTCAATTCAAGGGACTCGAGTTGGAGCCCTGGTCGGGGAACTAAGATCCCACAACTACTGAGCGCTGCAACTACTGAGCCTGCGTGCCGCAATTAGGGAAGCCTGCGCATTGCAAACAAAGAAGAGCCCACAATGAAAGATCTTGCATGTCACAAGTAAGACCTGACACAGATTAGTTAATTAAAATAATAAAACACTGAAAGGGGGAAAAAAGAATATATGACAAGAGTTGTGAAAATAAACAGATGCCATTTAACAGACAAGCAAAAACTAAGAAAGATATGTGGCCCAAAGCCTGAAATACATACTATCTGGCTCTTTACAACATACAGATCTTGAAATCAAGTTAGTGGATTTCTAACCAGAATAGAATAGACTGGAGCATGTCAACTTGTAAGGATGAATTCTGTATTGTGACAGTTCAGTCGACTAATGCATATGTACTAATATGTAAAATATATTTCTTTCTCAGGCTATAGTCCAAGAAGTTTGGAAGTTACTGCTCTAGGATCTGTCTTATCATTTCAAAGATTCCCAGTTGATGGAGTCTATTATACAGAGTGAAGTAAGCCAGAATGAAAAACAACAATACAGTATACTAACGCATATATATGGAATTTAGAAAGATGGTAACAATGACCCTGTATGCGAGACAGCAAAAGAGATGCAGATCTATAGAATAGTCTTTTGGACTCTATGGGAGAGGGAAAGGGTGGGATGATATGGTAGAACAGCATTGAAACATGTAAATTATCATATGTGAAATCAATTGCCAGCCCAGGTCTGATGCTTGATACAGGGTGCTCAGGGCTGGTGCACTGGGATGACCCAGAGAGATGGAATCAGAAGGGAGGTGGGAGGGAGGTTCTGGAAGGGGAACACATGTATACCTATGGCGGATTCATGTCAATGTATGGCAAAACCAACACAATAATATAAAGAAAATAAATAAATAAATAAAATTAATTTAAAAAAAAGATTCCCAGTTAAGACATATGAAATGATTGTATCTTCCCCTCACTATACATTTAGGGATTTGCTGAAGTTTTTGCCCTCTGTTAAGATTATTTTCCACACCCAGCTATCCCCTTCCCTGCCATATCCTGATATATGCTAGAATAAAAGTGAATCCAGCCTGGATTCTAATAAATTTCCATCCAGTCTCGTCTCCATAGCCAAGTTATTGTGTTATCCCATATACTTGTCTCACCAGCCTTTCATTCATATAATACTTTCACTCAATTGTCATTGGTAAGAACAAGGACACAGTTGCCCTTAGCAAATAAACTGTAATCTTTGATTTTTGGTGAAAATGGCAGCAGAGGACAAGCAGCATTCTAGAAAGGGTAAGGCCCTTTAAGAGGACATGGTGAACCTGAGTGTTTGCAGCTTTTCCTTGAGTTGCCTGATACATGTCTGTTTCATCCTTATTTACTACAGACAGATTTCTGACATTGCGTCTTGGCCAGTAGAAAGAAGCCAGGGAGACCAAGTGGCCTGGAGAAGTCTTGGGAAGGTCTCTAGGGGGTGGAGGGCCTCCAGATTCTGTTACTGGAGGGGGTATTACCTTCCACCCTTCCTGAGCTTTTTGTTTTAGCAAAACTTCCCTCCTAGCTGAGAAGCTATGGTCTTTAGTGGTTTTAGATGTGTATCAGACACCCTTCCTTGTTCCTAGAACATATTGTGAAATTTGAAACACTTTTCCAGAAGGAGTAGTGTGCAGAGAGAGAGGGAAGGTGGGCTGATGTGGGACTTAATATCCTACAGTCTGGGCAGAACCCAAAGCCAGCTTTGAAATTAGCCCAACAATGCACATGGACCTTCCTGAAGAAACAAAGCCTTCACATCAAATAAGACTTTGAAGATAATTGTTTTTGAAGTTGGGGTGTTCCACACCCACTTATTTATTGAGCATTTCAGGGTCCATTGTTGAGCTCATATTCTTCTCATTTCCCTTTCTGGAAATTCTATTTTGACTCCTAGAAAACTGTTCTGGTTGGTTCTCCTCCACTTATTTCCTCTGTAAGTACTTGGTCCTGGGGAGAAGCAGAGGGAAAAAATCCTCTTCTCTCCAGGTAACATACCCTTACTTAGGCCACATGTACAAAAGATAAAATTCTCATAAAATATATTCTTTACAAGCCCATTAAACACAAACAGTCTTTATAGTCTCTTGGTGATAGGGAAGACCTTACTTAGTGTCAAACTTTTAGGCAAAACTAAGTGAAGTAGGATTGGGTTGCTGACCTAAGGATGCATGTAAATTAAACCACACCTTTAAGAAAGAAAGCCTTCCCTGGTGTCTCAGATAGTAAAGAATCCACCTGCAATGTGGGAGACCCAGGTTTGATCCCTAGGTCAGGAAGACTCCCTGGAGAAGAAAATGACAACCCCTTCCAGCACTGAAAGGTTACTGCAGAACCACAAAAAGATGCTGGGATTCTTGGCCTCTGGAGGAGAAGAATTCAATCTGGGGCCAGAGATGAGGCTTGATCATTCAGAGCTTTTGTGTAATAAAGTTTTATTAAAGTATAAAGGAAATAGAGAAAGCTTCTGACATAAGCATCAGAAGGTGACAGAAAGAGTACCCCCTGCTAGTCTTCAGCTGGATGTTATATAGTCACTAGCAGTTTGCTAATGAAAGAAAGGAATGTTTTAAAACTCAGAATAGCACCAGGTCCCTCATCCATGAGATGTATTTTGTGATAATATTGGCACCTGAAGAGTCATCCGGGGCCATAAAATGATTGACTTGAATCTTGTAGAGGGCAGATTACCATACAAATAGTTTCATTTACATACATTAGAGGAACAATGTCTGAGTATAACATATTGGTTTGTCAAGTAGGTTCTGCTTCATTAGGCAGGACCAACTTCAAGACAGAGTTTGGGGTAAATGCACAGTACATTGGCAACCCATTCCAGTATTGTTGCCTGGAAAATCCCATGGACGGACGAGCCTGGTAGGCTGCAGTCCATGGGGTCGCTAAGAGTCAGACACAACTGAGAGACTTTACTTTCACTTTTCACTTTCATGCATTGGAGAAAGAAATGTCAACCCACTCCAGTGTTTTTGCCTGGAGAATCCCAGGGACAGAGGAGCCTGGTGGGCTGCCATCTATGGGGTTACACAGAGTGGAATATGACTGAAGCAACTTAGCATACATGCACACATCACTAATAAGTGGAATCTAAAATGTGACATGTTATCTATGAAACAGAAACAGACATACAGTCATAAAAAACAGACTTGTGGTTGCCAAGGTTGGGGAGGAGGTGGGGGAGGGATGGATTGGAAGTTTGAAATTAGTAGATGTAGACTATTATATATAGATTGGCTAAACGACAAAGTCCTGATATACAGCACAGGGAACTATATTCAATATCCTGTAATAAACTATAATGGAAAATAATATGAAAGGTAATATATATATACATGTATAACCAAGTCACTTTGCTGTACAGCGGAAATTAACACAACATTGTAATCAACTATAATAGATTTCTTTAAAAACTACAAATTTGTCTCATTTTCCCAGTAAGCCGTATTATTTTTAAGAGCAAGAGTCAGCTCTGTAAAGATCCAGCGAGGTGGGATTAGGGGTGGGAGGAAAGTTCAGGAGGGGGGGATATATGTATAGTTGTGGCTGATTCCCACTTTTGTACAGTAGAAATCAACAAAACATTGTAAAGCAATTATCCCCCAGTAAAAAGTAATTTTTTTTTTTTTTTTAGAAAAAAGAGCCAGAGTCCATAGTTTAGCACCACAGTTTCCCATAGAGAAGCTCAAAAATTCTTGGTGGGCAAATAAGTGAATGAAGGAGGACGTGGACAAATAAAGAAGAAGATGAACAAACACACAAGCACGGAAGAAGTGTATAGACAGAGTTCTGGAAGAGAAGTTTGGTGTCTGCTGGGGATCTTGACGAAATAGTTTAAATGATATTTCAGAGGTGATAGAGAAAAGTAGGACCAAGGGCAAAGAGAGAGGTCATACTTGCTAGAGCATGATCACATGGCACCAAGGAAGGGTGTGCTGGAATGAGCTGACATTTCAGTTGAAAGTCTTGGCACCTCACTGGGTCACATAGCATTTACAACTGTCCATTTCTTACCTATTGCTTTTTCTTGACCAAACTTTAATCTGGCTCCTCTCTTTCCTGCAGGTCCCTACACCCTGCACGCCCACAACCCTGAGCAAGGACAGAAGACATGTGGATCGCGCCCAAACCCTCCGCCACTGCCCACCCCTCCTTATCAGCTTCTCCCGGGAATTGGCTGACCGCAGCAGGACACCTTCCTGTCAGACTCCACTGGTCACTGGTCACTTCCCCTGGCTTGTCCAGCTTCCCCTCCAGAGTTCTGCCTACCTCTGCTTGCCAATAGCAAAGGATTATCTTTAAGAAGCAACTCCCTTGTCAGATTGATTCTAAGACACTTGCAGATTCCAATGATCGCAGCAGTTCTCCCAGTTTCAGTAGTTTCTCTCATCAATAAGGCTCTCCTTGTGGAAGTCTGGATTTGCTTTTGTTTGACACTGGATATCTAGCCTGAGTTTAACTTCTAGCAAAGAGAAGAGAAGAGGAGAGAAAAAAATGGCCTCTATGGGTCCTTTCCAGTCTACGATTTATGGAGACCCAAATTTCAGTGGTCTATTTCAAATGTTAAGAGGAAAAAGCTATGTGCAGTTCTCAGAGTTGGATCAAGTGATTTTTCATTCAAAGTTCACAAGTCAACCTTCTGTACCATAGCCTAGAAACGCTTCAGTGCTCATACAATTTGGGTTTTGGCAAAATGGTGCACTAATTTTTCATGCAGAGAATAACGGGGATGACTGTTATTTCCTCTCTCTTCAGGGACAGAGGGCAGTGGGCCACGTGAGTGTCAGCTGGAACCTCCTGGGAGAGTGGGCTTTGGGAATTTCTCTGCAGCTGATGCAGGAGCTCTTTTTCTCAACCGTCCACAGCTAATATTTGTGTGTGCTCCACTGTTTTTTTATACTCAAGTTACAAGCTTCTTATAACTAGCAGCTTAGGTATTTATCATTTCTTTATTTAACCATGTAAATCCGAAGCAACAAAATACATTTCTTTCTTTATTCTTCCAGTTTCTCTGCATAGCATTTTTCATTATTTATATATAATGCTTCACATAAGAGACGATGGAATTATATTCCTATGTTTAACCAACTTTCTGTTGGGACTTATTGTTAATTAGACAAGAAAATTCACAAACAGGGACATACATTTTCAGGTTTTGATTTTTTATCATTTTGGTATTCTATTTATTTATTTGACAGAATTGTTTTATTGATTTTTTTTATTTCATAGTGCTCCCCCATTTTTTTGGTAAGAATACTTAACATGAAGTCTGTCCTCTTAATAGATTTTTCAGTATACAATACAGTACGGTTACCTATAAGTACAATGTTGTACATCTGCTCTCTAGAACTTTATTCATGTTGCATTACTGAAATATACATGTTTATATTACAGTTCCTCATTTAAATATACCTTTAAATTCCCCGGTTAAATATACAGTTCCTCATTTTCCTCTCTACCCAGCCCTTGGAAACTGCCATTTTTTGCTTCTATGAGTTTGATATAAGGGAATATATCAGAATAATGGAATCAGGCAGCATTTGTCCTGCTGTCACTGTGGTATAATGTCCTAAAGGTTCATCCATGTTGTCCAATATTGAAGAATTTCTCTTTTTAAAAGCTGAATAACATTCTATTGTATGTATATACCTTATATTCTTTTTTTTTATTGTCCCCAATTTTTTTAAATTGTTTTTGCCATACAATGTCATGATATCACCATGGGTTTACATATGCTCCCCCTCCAGAACCCCCCTCCCTCCTCCCTCTCTCGCTGTACCAGCCCCGAGCATCAATCCTGGGCTGGCGATTGATTAGACATATGATAATTAACTTGTTTCAATGCCCTTCTCCCATATCATCCCTTATATTCTTTATCCATTCATCCTTCAATGGACACATAGGTGGTTCCCATATCTTGGTTATTGTGAATAGTGCTATAATGAACATGGTAAAGCTCATAGCTCTTCAAGATCCAATCTCTGCAACTACACTCATATCTAATGGTTACACTAACTTCTAAGCAAAATTTAAAATGAACTTAACAAATGTAGGGTATTAAGTGTATCTCTAATGCAAAGGGTTAGTGTTCAGGTTTGGAAGACAGTCTGAAAGTCATTGACCATGGTTTCAACCATCACATAAAATAATTGTGTTTCTTCTATAAAAATATATTTACTTCCTATTTCTTTTTCATGATACAAAAACTGATAAATTTCCTTCAATATTAGACGAAGCAATTATCTAGTACCAATTATTCTCTGATAGCCTGTGAAGTCTGTGAGGGTAGAGTCAAGCTTCTGCATGATTAGACACCTGATGTTTACCCTGGTTCTTGTTCCACAGTGAGTACTTGACTAGCATTTCTAGAGGGAAAAAAAAGAACAAATACACCATTAAAAAATAAAAGTTTGGGCTATTGAATTTTTAAACATTCTATTTTCATATAAGCACAAATTGATGTTCTTTAGTGCTTTAGAAAGTGTTATTACTTTCCTTGAAGTTACAGGGTAAATTGGTAAATGTCAATCTCATGATTCCATAATACATGGGACATAAACAACCAAGTAACAATTCAAGGTGGTTCTACCTTTTAAAGTATAGACTATCCCAAAGACTCATTGGTATTAAGTGCTAAATGCCTAACAGAAGAACATGAAAACTACTCTTTTTCCAAGAACTTATTAGCCAGGACCAGGTACTCTGCCTGGTAGCTTTATGGTGAATAAGCAGGTGCCATTGAGAAATGACCCAGCAGGAATTTTGAAATAAGGTCATAGACAATATGATTAGATATGCGATTTCGGGTATCTGGAAAAGTCATTTCTGGGTTTAGACTGAGAGATCTTAGGAGTCAATGCCACGCTCTGCCTGCCCTCAAGATTGTGTTTTCTTCCAAATCCGCAATGTGTATAGGTCTTATGGAAAATCACTGACAGGCTGTTTAAGCATCTGTACAAGTGAAATCAAGATTCCAGCCTGGAATAATTTACATTCTAAATGGGAATCTGCCATTTGATTTAATCTAGGTTTTGAAACATCAATCTAGTGTAACATTTGGTCAAGGGAAAAAAACTTTAGCTGAACAAGAAATACCTGGAATTTTAAGGCCCATTTGTGTTCTCTTTGTGGGACCTATGATTATTTATGGTTTTACTTATGTTTACTTGGTAGTTCTTTGCACTGAAGTAGTGCATTTTCACTGAATCACATAATTTTTAAATGCTTACAGTTGTTTTTCAGTGTGAGAATTTGGGAGGGGATATAAAAAGTTAAAACTTTTCATTTGGTTTTATATTTTTAAACAGATTCAAGTTACAAATGTGTGAGCTGTCTTACATGGAAGAAATTTAATTCATATACACTAGCCTTGTCTAACTAAATTTAAAAGCCAATACAATTGCTACATTGTATCACCTGTGAAAGGTAATAATTTGTGAGTTTTTCAGAGAAAAAATT
The DNA here is from genome assembly GCA_007570785.1 of Antilocapra americana. NCBI lineage: Eukaryota > Metazoa > Chordata > Mammalia > Artiodactyla > Antilocapridae > Antilocapra > Antilocapra americana. Next base: position 15,268,351 of record ML660197.1, read on the forward strand.
CACCTTTTAGACTCTGAAACTGCTAATTTAGACAATCAGTGATACAATAAACAGTCTCCAAAGAAGTAAATGTTCATCAGTTGACCTGTGTTTTCACTCACTGATATGGCTCATTTAAAAAACGACTAATACTCTTTAAGGGGCTTCCCTGGTGGCTCAGATGTAAAGAGTCCACCTGCCAATGCAGGAGATGTGGTTTCAGTCCCCAGGATGGGAAGATTCTCTGGAGAAGGAAATGGTAGCCCACTCCAGTATTCTTGCCTGCGAAATCCCGTGGACAGAGGAGCCTGGAGGGCTGTAGTCCATGGGGTTGCAAAGAGTCAGACATGACTTAGCGACTAAACAACAAATACACTGTGATGGCCCATATGGGAAAAGTATCTTTAAGAGAGTGGGTATACGTATTGGTATAAAAGATTCACTTTGCTGTAATATGAAACTAACACAGCTTAGTAAATCAATTATGCCTCAATAAAAATTGAAAAGCTAAAAAAAAGTCTTTAAAAAGTGATGGCTGAACCTCAGCTACATCACATAATGTTCATGTTCTTATTTTCAGAGCAGTGGAATACTTGGCTTAATCTTAGAACAAGTTAACTAATTAAATTCTTACCATAATCTATCATATCCCATGGAATGTTAAAATACAACATTTCACTATTCCATTTATCCTTTCCTTCTCTGCTAGAAGAGTTCTTAACAAGAAACTGTCAGCAAAAGCCTGGGCTTCTGAGCAAAGCAATACCATTTACTGCTCTGTATTTAAAAGCTCACATACATGCTTTTTCGAAACTCTTCCATTTGTACCATGTGAGATTTCAGATCCCTGTTAATCTCAGCATGGAACCCTCCTCTCTAGTGTTGGAGGTCATGCTTTCATTGCTCTGCTGACCCAAACCGTCCTGACGTGGCCATGGTTGATAATCAGGGACCTGGGCTTCCAGCCAACATTCAGGTGTCTGGGTCCACACTGACACAGAGGCATGTCTTTTAAAATACATATGTTTTTAAAAATCAGATTTATTTATTGAGGGACTTCCCTGGCTGTCCAGGGTTTAAGACACCAACCTGCCAGCACAGGAGGTGTGGGTTCTATCCCTGGTCAGAGAACTAAGATTCCACATGCCACATGGAAAGGCCAACAAACTTTTTAAAAAAGAAAAAAAGATACTCTAGATGAAGGGGTAGCATTCAGCAAGCTTGTCCTTTTGAATACAAGTCAGACTTAAAAAAAAAAAAAAGTCCTAGAAATAGAATCACATATTCTACAATCTTTTGTTTCTGGATTCTTTCATGTCGCATAGTGTCTTCAGATGGAATAATTCTGTACTGAGAAATAGAAATAGAACGTACTTAAGACGCATTCTGTTTCTTAAGAATCTTTTTCATTAAACAGGTGAACTTTTTATTCAACAGGTGAAAGAATTAGAAAAATAGAGCCATAAAGTCACACCAGTCTAAGTGGGTCTCATTACTTAGGGAGTTTTTTCCTTTTTACTTATTTCCATTACTTACAAAGGTGTTTCCTTGTCTTGGTTAAAGTTCATTTGTATTAAAGCTTAGTTCACAAACTCTGTAAATTTACTCAATCTCATGAACAAAATGGTCAATCTTACATATCTCTATAAATGTTTACTTCAAAACATTTAGAATATTGAGCCACTTTGAAAACAAACAGGTAAAATCAATTCATAAAGCACAATTAAATAAAATAACATCAGAATATTTTTAAAAATCTATTTTAATCCCCCACTCATTCAATAGAAGAAAGGATATCTTTAGTTAGTAAATATTAAAAGTAAGGTTCATATAGATTCAATAATATTTGAGACAATAAAGCAAGCAGTTTTTACTTTCTAAAATTATTTTTGAATTCCCAATTTATTATCCAGCTGGAAATATGCTCCCCTGTTTTTCAGAAATTATTCAGTGTGTGATGGAGAGAATACAAGCTTGAAACGAGAAAACTACAGATTTGAATCTTCAAGCTTGTTAGTAAGTTTTTAAAAACTTCTCATTGTGGAAAATTTCAAATACATTTTAATAGAATAGACAACATGGTGAAACCTCACTCAACTTCAATCATTATCATTTTGTGGCCAATCTTGCTTCATCTGTTCTCCCTACCCAATTCCTCATCTTTTTTAATGTCTCAGTTTTCTCATCAAGAAAATGGAGAATGTAAAATCTACTTCATGAAGTTTTGCAGTCAAAATGTCAACCTGTTAAACACGATTCCTGGCCCACAATGTACTCAATACATGGTGCATTTCTCTGATTTCCTAACTGAATAAATATTCATATTAGTCACACTGCTAGAATGCACTTATTTTTTTTTAAGGACACTAATCATCTCCAGATATTTCCTTTATTTTTTCACAAATCCATTGTATCTTAATTTGAAATGAATGCATCCCTATGACTGAAGTAGGCAAAATAGAACTTGAGATGGAAATTAACCCATCAATCTCTCTATCCGCCTTCTGCTGCTATTTTGTATAACTCGATTGAAATGCCTGCTTTGTTAGCAAATCATGTTGCCCTTCCTGAGGAGTTCACGCAGGCATCAGAGACTCAGAAAAAAATTAAATTGGGCAGAAAAAGTCAAGGTTCACCTTATTTCTCCTGATAATTCAGGATTTTTAATCTTTTTAACGTCTCAACTAAGGGAAATATAGATTTTTAGAAACTTCTCCAAAATCTTCCTTTGTATTCCTGTAATATATTCTCTAGTTTCTGTCAACACCTCAGTGCTAGAACAACTTTCACTGAGATCTTTTCCTTGAAAGTTACTTTAAAACTCAGCTCCCAAAGGAAGGACTTTACCCAGGAGCCAGAGCAGAGTAAGAAAAAAAAAAAAAAAAAAACCACAGTCCAAAGGCACAACAGAAAACAAATCCTATTTCAATAAAATACTTCCCTAGACAAAAACGTGTTATCGCGAGCTCCTGGTTTTTAAAAGAAAACTTCTTCAAAATTGATTTTTGGTAGGAATCTAATTAAATGCACTTGAATTAAACTTCTAAGTGCCAAGACTATAGAGACACATTGATTAATAACTCCCCAATCTCCATCATAAACATTCATTTATCATTGATTATACACTCATGATATCCCATGAGCTCTTCAATGTAATGCCATTTTAAAAGATTGGAACAAAAAAAACAGAAAATATGATGTCAGCATTTTCACATGACACAGAGATTCATCAGCTAGAAGATTGCATTGAAACATCCTAAAGTATTTTTTCTATTTTCTCAGCATTTCTCAAATCATAATCACAACATAAGCTATTTATGAACTTCACAATTTAGAAAAGCTATGCATAGCTTAAAAAGAGATTTCAAACACATCTTTGAAGATTAATGAAAGGCTAAGAGTGGGGAAGGCCCATGAGAAAAGCTAAAAATAAAAAATCTTTTTACCTCATCTAGAAAAAGCTAAGGAGTAATTCAATATCTTTAAATATACAGCCAGTTAGGCAAGGAGTGCCACTATAAACTATCTTTACTGAAAGCACAAGAATATATTGTTCTATACAGATGATATGAGATAATTTTCTGGGGGAATCTTGTTTTTAAAAAAATAGATGACATTTCTAAGTTTAAAATATGGGCTGGGGGCAAGTATTGTTGGAGAGTGAAGAATCACACAACCTCTCAATAAAGTAAATTTCTTAAAATAACTCTTTACCTAGGCAAATGAAGTAATAACACTTCACGTATCACACCAAACACCCAGCTATTGACAGATTGGTTGCCTGTTACCATCTTTCTCACACACACATGCAAACATACACACGTATACACACACACCCTTCTACCCTCCACTTTGCAAAGATACCCCTCTGAATGGGAAACAGATTGGTTGAACATTCGTTTCTTGATCAAGGGAGTTGACAGTAAGAAGATCCTTCCAGACATGAATCTCATTGCCTTCATGGTCCTCCTCCCTGAATGGTTTGGAGACTTGAGCTACAAAAAATCAACTGTGTAGTTTTATAAAGTTATTTTTTCCTCCTACCTCCTTTGGTTCTCAGCTGAGTCTCTGTAACAAAAGACATATTAACAAGAGAAAAGCGTACAAATTTATTTGCCATAAATGTTATGTGACACCAGAGCCTTCATGAGGAAATGAAGACCCAGAGAAACAGTTAAACCCGTATGCCTTTATCTTAGGTTTGATGAAGAGTAGAGAGTAATGAAAAAATGTGATAAGACAGAAAGGATATGAGCTAAGAGCAGTAAACCGAGGCAAACTTAGTAAGGCCTGGTCATTCACATTCCTCTCTGTGTCTCTTGGAGGTAAGGAGTCTCCTTTCTCTTGAGTGGAGGGAGGGCATCCCTCACAGGAGTGTCTTATGACCTGCTCCAGGGGAAAGTCAGTCTTTCCTGCATGTGCAGTGTCTCCAAATTCTATTAAAAAATATTTAGTATGTCAAGATGCCATATTTGGGGGTAGCATGTCCTGAACCCCATCACCACCAAGTTTGGAAAGTACACATGAAAAAGAAAAGGGCAAGACCAGCAGTGCAGAGTGGCCCCTTGATGTCAGGAAAACCACAGCTGCTGTGCGGCTCTGTCTTCCCTGTCCTCACTGGGAAATGCAAAGTGATCCTTTCTATCCATCCTGGCAGGAAGCCAATGCACTCAGCTACCCTAGGACCAGCCAGATGGTTCCTGATTATACTGTCCATTAGGTTATCTAGCTCGGGTAACTGGTGCTTTCGTCTACCTTAAATTAAATAAAAATTAGAATCATGAAAATGGCTTTTTAGTTGTAACCTCCAAGGGCTTAGTAAAGGAAGGGTCACTGTAAACAGATTATCTCACAGAAAGTAGAGCAGCGATGCTGTTATTTTAAGTGCATGAAACAAGGATGTGTGCAAATCTGGGGCAGCCTCACATACACCCACAACTGAAAATTTTCAGATGTGTTTAAAGCACATAATATTTGCAAAAATCCAGATAGTTCAGACAAGTATTTTCACCTCATACCCATTCATTCAAACCTGTGATGTATGCAGTTGCTCAGCCTCAGGCTTCACTACTTCATATGCTATTTTGGGATCAACTCAAAGTATAGCTGAAGTTGAAAGCCAGATTTTCAATTTCAAACAAAATAATAATATATATGGAGTTTCAATAAGTTTGGCTCCTGATCATTAGGACAATTTTTTTCTTATCTTTCTATTCTCATGGAGATGGGCTCATTACAGTTATTCAGGAAAATAGGATTGAGGGATTGAACTTGAAGAAGGATAAGAGAATTTAAACAAATTTCAACAAGTGCTTTTTAAAAAGTCATTTTTAAAAAATGTTAAAATAAGAAAGGCTTACTTCCATTAAGGCAATGATAGACTAGATATCAGAAAAATCCTTACACTACAAAACACCTAAAACTTGTGGATATAGTTTTAACTTTTTAAAATAAAAATCTGAGTTGGTGATAAGTAAGAAAAATTCTTGGAGGCCAAAGCAAGACAGGAAAGCAGATAAGGAAGCACTGAGTCATCATGTACTCAAGGCATCTGCTGATTCAGCGGCCTGGAGTCTGTCTCAGTGGCATCCCCAAAAGGCTGCACCTTCAGTAAGTGGTGAAATAGGATAAAACGGAATTGAGGGGAACCTAACGAAAAAGATTAATTTGGATACAGTTGGAGGAATTTAGGAATTTGTCTTTATAATCTAGCACTCCTAATTCTGGAGCCCATTTCCCTACAAGCTAATTTTCTTTTTTTTTTTTGAAGCTGAGAATTCAGTGTAAACTGGTGCTCAGTGGCAATGGCCCTATGTACATATATGTATTAAAAGCAAATACTCTCTGAAAGCGTCTGTCAAAACAAGAATCAAAAAAATTGCCACAGATGAAATTCCACCAGGTAAAGAGTTTATGATAAAAAATCCAAAATCACATAAGGATATAAAATATCATAAGCAAGTCAACTGAAATAACAAACAGCATAATCAAACCAACAAGGATTTTAGAGTAATTATCAGTGTTAAAAATATAAAATGATATGCAGTATGTTTTTACACAGAAGGAAATAATAGCAAAAGAGAGAAATATGATTCATAAAAAATGATCATGAAACAAAGGGGGGAAATAGAATTAGTCAGAATTTAAAACTTAATAAACATGTTAAGAGCAGTGTAGACACATACAAAAGGAAATTATAGAACTGGAAAAATATCACTTAGAATGAAGCACTATTTTAATGAGAGATAAAAAACAGAAGAATTAACACACATGGAGAGTAAAGTAAGAATGTTTAACAAATCCCTCTTTGGAGTTCCTAATAGAGGTGATAGAGTGAGGAAGATTTTAAAATTACTGAAGAATTTTTCAGAAGTGATCAAAGCTATATATTCTCATGCCTTTGTTTACTTCTGAAAGTAATCAGAAGTAGTTACTTTGGGGAAGCCCCCAAAATCACAAAAAAAATAAGAAAATAAGTGAAAACAGATTCATATATAAGCACACTGGTAAAACTGCAAAAAACCAAGGAAAAGACAAACACAGAAATGAGAACTTCCACTACAAAGAAATGACAATTAGATTGACAGTTGATTTCTCAGTGGCACATAATGGAAGCCAGAAAAACAATGGCTTCGAAGTGTTAGAGAAAATAATTGCCAGCCTTCAATTATATGCAAGGAGAAACTACATTTCAAAAATGAGGGGGAAATGAAGACATATTCAGACAAACAGAAATGGAGTGACTGTACTATCACCAACAGACCTTTTCTTGAAAGCAGCTTCTAAAGGATGCCCTTGAGGAAGAAGGCAAGTTATCCCAAAAGGAAGGGAATCCCAAAAGAAGGAATGAAAAAAAGGAGATTAACAAAACAAACACTGACTCTGTTTTTTTAAAAGATGACAAAAAACTGAACAACAATATATTAGTCAAAGAATGTTCAAAATTAAAGATTTTTGTATTGTTCTGAAGGAGGGCAAAAACTACACTGACTAGACACTGTTAGGACTGCATGCAAGCTGGGAGTCGGAAAGCAGTCCACGTGGCAGGGAGGCATTTGTTTATCAGCATCATTGTTTGAAATTGCTGATTCATGGCAATAATAAAATGTAGACAGAGTTTTCATTTTTGCTTTCAAATTCTCTGCAGACAATTCTCCCACTTACTACCTGTACCCAGGGCAGACAACTCCCACCACCATCATTCTTATACATCCCTGCTTCATTTATTCAAGAATTACTATGTTCAGTGTAACTGCCAAAACCTTAGAGATAAATTACATAATATATAAACAGAAGGGAGGAATAAAACATATGGGAAATGTTAACACTGAAGAACTCAAGAAAGGAATGGGAAGATTAAGGAGCATGAAAAAATAGGAAACGAGTAGTAAGAAATAAGTGCAAATAATAAACGTGCTCCTAGATTGAACTACCAATTTACAGAAAACAGAGGGAATAGAAGGAGTCATTAAATGACATCCAAAGATATCACTCAGAAACACCAGAATTTGGGTAAGTATGGCTTCTTTCAACAAATGGAATTTGAGGGGAAAAGAAAAAGAGGTTGACACTATCTTAGGAGCTCTATCTATCAGTCACCACGTGTGAATCTTGTTTGAATCCTGTTTCATACCAAGAAACTAAAAATATGAGATAATCAGGACATTCTGAACACTGACTAGAGATATTAAAGAATTACTCGTGTTTTTAGGTGTGATAGTACTTGGTGGTAAGGCTTTGCGTGTGTGCTAAGTTGGGTCAGTCATGTCCAACTCTTTGCAACGCCATGGACTGTAGTCTGCCAGGCTCCTCTGTCCATGAGATTCACAGGCAAGAATACTGGAGTGGGTTGCCATGCCCTCTTCCAGGGGATCTTCCTGACCCAGGGATCAAACCCGTGTCTCATGCCTCCTGCATTGGCAGGTGGGTTCTTTACCACTAATGCTACCTGGAAAGCAGGTGGTTATGCTTTAATAAATCCTTATTTTTAAAGATATAAACTTGCAATCATGAGCCAAGAGACCAGCCAATACTCTACAGAGGTGGTTTCATGAGTCACCTGGAGGCAGGAATCATGGGCACCATCTTAGAGGCTCCTACTATAAAGAGCTTTTGAAACTTATTTTCAGGGAGGTGTTTTTGATATTATATTCATCTAGTTCTCTTCTTGCCCCAATGCTCCACTCTCTTTGCATCTTCCTGTCTAGAAGTTTTGTATTAATAATTATCTTTCCTGCCCCATCTCATAGTAGTTATGGGATAGCATAGGTGATTTTTGAACAAGATTGTTGTTCAGACACTTAGTTGTGTCTGATTCTTTTTGACCCCATGGACTGCAGCATGCCAGGCTTCCCTTGTCCATCACCAACTCCCAGAACTTGCTCAAACTCATGTCCATAGAGTCAGTGATGCCCTCCAACCACCTCATCCTCTGTCATCCCCTTCTCCTCCTGCCTTCAATCTTTCCCAGCATCAGGGTCTTTTCCAGTGAGTCAGTTCTTCTCATGAGGTGGCCAAAGTATTGGAGTTTCAGCTTCAGTATCAGTCCTTCCAATGAATATTCAGGACTGATTTCCTTTAGGATGGACTGGTTGGATCTCGTTGCAGTCCAAGGGACTCTCAAAAGTCTTCTCCAACACCACAGTTCAAAAGCATCAAAACCAGTGTCTCTGTTGAACAGCAGTTTAGAAGCCATAGCCCCAGTCAACAAAGAGCAGTAGATAATTTTGAAGATTCAAGAGGACCCACCCTGGCACTTAACCTCAAAAAGTGAGCCTGACTCTGGTGCCCATAAAAAAATGAGATATATTGGCTATACTATCACATCCCCACTCTCGTTTAGCCCACTGACAGGCCCAGAACCCCAAACATGCCACCCCATATTCTGCATTTCCATTCTGAGTCTCCTCCACAGAGATATTTGTCTTGATTTTGAGCCCAACTTTACTGTTAACTTGTTTTATTTTTCTGTTACCCACACTGAATTTCTTCCACTGTTTTGAACATAGAGGTTGCATCAAAGTAAAAAGAGTGAACTATTATGATCCAAGATCTCCTCAGCCTCCCATCTCTACTGCTAATAAAACAGCAAAATCTCAACAACTGGAAAAAGTTGTAGAAAATAATCAGACATGATTGGGTGCATTCAGGTTGATATGGCTGTAGACCACAGAAAATAATCAGAAAAAGAAAAAAGAAAAGGAAAAGCAGATAAAAGGAGAGGGGAGAGAAAGAAGGGAATAGAAAAGGGAAGGGGGGGAAGCAGTTACCTTGTTGCTTTTAATGAAATTTAAGCAGTGGAAGAAAAAACTTCCTCCTGGAAAAATGCATTGAAAGTATCCTTTCCCCTTGATGTCCTTTCATCCTTTCTTTCCTTCATTTCATTTATTATTTTTGCTAAAGATAATTGAGAAGATAGAGGCATTAGAAGAGTTTGTGGCAATTTAATGTGTTTTATTTTTAAATATTTCAGTGTGTTTTTATTCAATGTTGCAGTGTACTGAAAAAAGAAAACACAAAGAACAGGAAGAGACAAAGAAAAAGATTGACTGTATCAGTAACAGAAACCCATCAAAAGCTCAGATAGTCTTATTCCCACCATTGAATTCTGTATTTGGGTCCTGAAGAAAGTGGCCATGCTTGGCTTGCAGAGTAGCTGCTGATGGGCCATGTCGTGTTGAATCAATAAAACAGAGGAGTCGATACACTGGGGTATAAGGAGAGAGGAGTCATAGAGGCAAAGTGATGTTTCACTGGGAAGAGTGGTTGGTCCTGCTAGACCTGGCAGAGCTTCTTATTTGACCTTTGCTCGCAATGCTGCCACTAAAGGAGTTAAAGTCTTTATACAAGATAAAGTCTCTCTGAAGTTTCAGAACAGACAAACGAGGATTCAGTGTGCTCAAAATACAATGAAGACAAAAAGACTGCTTTCTTAAGGGTATCTAGTTTTTATTTTATTAGGAAATTTGGACAACATTATGGGATAACTAAAAACACAAAAGGGAAAAAAGAAAACCATGCCTGCAGACAGGGAAAAGAAGATCAAGGAAGGAGCTGACTGGCAATATTCAGCTGGATGTATTCATATCCATTAAACCAAACGTTAGGAATCAAGATTTCCTTCAGCTGAGTTTACTCATGTGCGTGATCACTCAGGTGCTGGGCTGCATACAGAATTTTTCCATCAGATGTTTCCTTTTAGTTGGGAAGCTTTCCAGATGAAGGGATTCGTGGTACCAAAGAAAGCCAGGAAGAGGGTCCAGGACCACAGAGTAGAGGAAAAACAGGTGAGAAGGAGGGAAATCTTACCAGCAGAATGGGTACGAGCAGCACCCGAAGAGCAGCGTGCCTAGCGGCAGCACTGCTTCTGGCAGCTGCACTTCTGCTGGCAGCAGCCCTTCCCACACGAGTGGCAGCTGCAGGTGCGGCGGTGGCAGCAGACCACGGGGACGCTGCAGCAGCCCCCACAGCAGCCACAGCAGCAGGGGCAGCAGCTACTGCAGCAGCCCACCCGGTAGCACCTGCAGCTGTTGCAGCTGTTGCAGCCGCCGCAGCCACCGCCGCAGCCACCGCCGCAGCCACCGCCGCAGCCACCGCAACTTCCACAACCACAGCAGCCCATGGTGTCAGTAGAGAGGACCCAGGAGAGGTGAGGAGGGAGACTCAGGAGGGCAGGGAGGTCAGGTGTCGCCTTCTGCTGGCGAGGCCCTTATATACCATCTTGGGAGACAGGAGAGGGAGTGACCCAGGACTCGTGACCAGTGGTCACTTCCTCCTTGCTGCCATTACAGCTCCCAGATAGGGTTGTCTAGGCTTCTTCCTTGTTCACATACTTACAGACTACATTTAACCCAATACATTTGCTAATTTTAGCTTTCCTCTTTAAAGACATTTCAGAAACAAGCCAAGAAATGCTAACATGCTGGAGGGGATCTTTGCAGAAGCACAGTTGAGTCTAAGATTCTCAATTAAGAAGGCCCTGGATTGCTACGAGCTCCTGTTCTGTTTCCCCTTAGTGGTTTTCTCTCCAAATAGTTGAAATCACCCTGCTTTCACAGAAACTTCAAGAGGCAGGCAAGTCAACATGAATGCCCACACTGAACAAGTCATTCTCTTTCAAAAATTTCCCCTTTGTTAGTACTGTGTACTTTCTGCCTCATTACATTGGCCATTTTAGTTCTTATGAAGATACATGTTCACAGCTCTATTTCCAAAAATTGTTTTTAAATGAAATTAACTTCTTTCCTTTTTGTAACCTCAAAAATTGTCTGCTAGAAGCCTTGATCCATGCTCTCCTCTCTCACTCTACACTATCTCCCTGAATGTTCATGTCCACACCCATGGTTCCCATTTCCCCATGTATATGCCTGAATTTGTTCCTCGGACACGCACATCCAGCTTGGAATCTTCTTCAGATTCCACACTTAGCCAACTTGCTGTCCACCTTCTCCCTGCAGGCATCTCAGAGGCACCTCCAGTGTCATGTGTCCCAGACTCAAGTCATAATCTTCCCTGACTCCCCCTCCCCCCAATATGTAAATTTCTCCACAGTTCCTTACCCATCAAGTTGGCAATCTGTTTAAAAAATCACCTTTGGAACATCCTTGGTGGTCCAGTGGTTGAGAGTCTGCCTGCCAATGCAAGAGATGTGGGTTTGATCCCTGGCCTGGGAAGATCCCACATGCCCGGGGCAACTAAACCATGAGCCACAACTACTGAGCCCACGTGCCCTAAAGCACATGTTCCACACCAAGAGAATCCACTGCAATGAGAAGCCCACACACCGCAAAGAAGATAGTCCCTGCTGGTTACAACTACAGAAAGCCTGTGCACAGCAGCAGAGACCCAGCACAGTCATAAAGAAATAACGAAACAAAATTTTTAAAGTCATCTTTGAATCTTTCCTTTCTCTCAGCCCATATCTAGTCTTTTACAAAATTCAGTTGATTTTTGTCCCTTTAAAAGCTCTCACAGCTGTTCACCTATCTCTGTCTGCTCCACTGCCCCCTTCGCCCCAGATGAAGCACCCCCTGAGCAGCTGAAATGTGCTTCAGCCCACATACAGAAATGGTCTGTGCTCATTGATAACACCACCTATCAGCCCTGGGGCTATCACAGCATTTCCTTTCACTCAAATTCCCGAAGAACAGTCTCACCAAATTGACAATGTGGATTCTGAGCAGCAAGCCTGTTGCTAGAGAAGCTCCGGGAGACAGTCAGCCGGCAAACATGCCCACCAAGGTCTCTGGACTCAGTGATGGCAAGAGATGCCCTGCATCAGCTTGTGTGATGAAAAGGCCACGGTCGCTCTTGTTTTTCCTTCCTTATATTTTTACAGCCTCCATGTTGGACCCCAGCGCTCGCATCCCACCAGGATCCATGGCTACACGCATCACCTCATTGCTACAGACTCCATTCTTCCCCTACTCCTCTGGCCTCTGTACCTGTACTCCTCAGGTATCCGCCCTGCTCTCAGAATCACCTAAGTCAGCCATTTAGCCCAGGGGTGCTTCTCTCAGACATCAACTGATGTCATATCATCAAAAACAAAATCAGTCCCTCATCCAAAGCTACACATGCCAAGAATTACACTATCAGAATGCAGACTCTTCGGAGGATCTGTTGGGCTGGCCAAAAACTTCGTTTGGGTTTTGTCATGGGAGGTTACAGAAATATTAGAATGAACTTTTTGGCCAACCCAATATTTCTGTTTCTAAAAGAATCATTACAGCCTGGCTGTGGGAAGACAAATCACAGTGGTACACTTCATTGCGAAGAGGTGAAGAATGAAAACTTCTAGCCTCAGTAGTTCTAGGCTGTCTGATCACAACATCGGGCCTTGTTTGGAATTTGTGGCCATTTTCACATCCCCAGCTTCTAATGCCACTATATTGCAAACTCTTTGAGGTCAGGGATTGTACCTTAAACTTCACTGTTTTGACCCCCTTGGAAGCTCACAGATTACCTGGCCTCGGGGCTGTCCAGTGGCAGGTGTGGGCTGCAGACAACCCCGCCCAGTGCTCACACTCACAGTGATATTCCCCTGTATTGCAGGATGATGGAGAAGTCTGCCCATTCCCGTTGACAGCTAGGTTCTCAGCATACTTCCCTGGAACATTTAGGCCTTTTCAAATTGCATTGGAATATAGCTTATGGGGGGAAAAAAACATTGAAAATCGGGTAAAGACAAAGATATCTAAAAGGGAAGTAAATAAAAGATGATGCAGTCTTTCATGTAAATCCAGACAAATAGCAACAGGGAAGTGGTCACGTGCCTTCCCTCTCCTGTCCCCAGGGCTGGTATATAAGGGTCCCCTCCGGCAGAAGGCGACACCTGAGCTCCCTGCCCTCCTGAGTCTCCCTCCTCACCTCTCCTGGGTCCTCTCTACTGACACCATGGGCTGCTGTGGTTGTGGAAGTTGTGGTGGCTGCGGCGGTGGCTGCAATAGTGGCTGCGGCGGTGGCTGCGGTGGTGGCTGCAGCCGCTGCAGCAGCTGCAACAGCTGCAGGTGCTACCGGGTGGGCTGCTGCAGTAGCTGCTGCCCCTGCTGCTGTGGCTGCTGTGGGGGCTGCTGCAGCGTCCCCGTGGTCTGCTGCCACCGCCGCACCTGCAGCTGCCACTCGTGTGGGAAGGGCTGTTGCCAGCAGAAGTGCGGCTGCCAGAAGCAGTGCTGCCACTAGGCTGCCAGCCTGGCTTGTGGGAAGGGGCTGCAGGGAGCCATGTTCTAGGTAAGACTCCCCTCTCTCTTTCTGTCTGCTCCTCTTGACTTTTAAGTCACAGCATGGCTGGATCCTTATCATCAGTCCATGGAAATCTCACATTTCTGGAGTTTCTGTTTTCCTGCCTGCGTTTAATAAACACCAACCAAAATAATAAATGTGCAGTCTTCTCTGTTTTGCGTGTGTGTGGTGGGGGTGCCTTCAGTCGCTCAGTCATGTGTGACGCCTTGTGACCCCATGGACTGTAGCCTGACAGGCTCCTCTGTCCATGGGATTTGTCAGGCAAAAATAATGGAGTGGGTTGCCATTTCCTACTCCAGGGGATCTTCCCAACTCAGGGATCAAATCTGGGTCTCCTGCATTGGCAGACAGATTTTCTACCACTGTGCCACATGAGAAGCCCCCCTTCTCTGTCAATTACTGTTCACATCATGTTCTCAACAAAACTAAGCCAAGATAGTTGATGTTCCACATTCTCAAAATGCCTCTTTGTGTTTATTTGTGTCCTGTTTTCACCATTGCATTGGCATCCCTGTATACACAAAGCAACTGTTATCTTAATAAATTGCATTAGTGTTAGTTGTGGCTTCCCTGGGGGCTCAGAAGGTAAAGATTCTGCCTGCAATACAAGAGACCTGGATTTGCATTAGAGTAAGACCCATCTCTTTTTTCTTTCTAGTCTCTCAACAGTCTGTCAGGAGAAATGTGCGTTGATCCCAATAGACAAGGCAGATATTACCTAAGTAAAGGCAGTAATGAATCAAAAACTAGATACATTTTTTGGTCATAGATGTAGTTAGTGAATGAGTAATCCATGTGGGTTTATAAAGAAACAAGGGATTAGGGGCACATCATCAGTGCTAGCACTTCAATGTGGTACACTAGATTCTCCCCAAATCTCTCCCTGGGTAGAGTCTTAGCAGCAGGAGTCTTAGTGCATCAGTAAATATTTGTACAGATCCTGCATGGTCATGGGGTCACTTAGGAGCATGGTCACGTTTAGGCTCACGTTTATGATGATCATTCTTTGTCTGCTCACATAGTTTCCTTCTCCTGCATTTTGATCATAATTTTCATGCCTCATTACTGAGAATAAAATGGCCACCCACTCCAGTATTCTTGCCTGGGAAATCCCATGGACAGAGGAGCCTGGCGGGCTATACTCCAAGGGGTCTCAAGGAGTTGGACATAACTTAGGGACTAAACAACAACAGCAACTCCAAAAGGCAACATAAATGGAGGCGTTGGGTCCCGCACGTTCCTTTGCCACTAGCTCTATAGTTCACATGTGCTTTCCAATGAGGCATCCCCCTCACTGAGCATCCATAGCCTCCAGCTCAGACCTCCCAGAGCCAGACCACAAAGTTCAGCTCTAGCCAAGCCTAGCACCATGGATGTCTGAGAGCAGCCTCAGCAAACAACAAGATCAGCCCTCGGTTATAACGTGAGACGGTGAGCATCAGAATCTAAACAATCAGAAAGGGCAACTTCCATGCACCCCGTTCCCTGAAGAATCCATATACATGATAAAATGTGTCCCCAAACACCCCTTCCATCACTTTCCCATACCTTTTCTTGGCCCTTTTCTGTGAACTCCAGCTGTTTAATCCATCATGGTTGGTTCAGGGTTCCCAGCTGGGTTAGACAGGAGAGTCAAGCCTGAGGGAAGCCAAGCACCTAGGAAATGTCTCCCAGAAGGACATTCTGGCACCAACCCCATGAGGTTCACTTGGGGCGTTTTCTTGTCCCTCTATACAGAGCCTGACACAAGGCAGATGTTTAAACAGGTTGAACTGACCAAATGGAATGAAATAACCAAAGGAGACATGAGTGAAGTAACCATGTCAGGAAAGACTTCCAAAGGAGGTCTTCCTTCTCAGCTCCTTGAAATCAGAAGACAGCATTTGATGAGGGGGTGTATCTCCCCAAATTCTAAGTTGACGGGGTAGGTTTTGGCAGCCATCTGACTCTATTTTTGTGTTTTCTCCCACCTCCAAGAGCCCTGAATCTCTAGTTCTCTCTGGTTACCCACCTCCCCTTAGTTAATCTCAGCCTCAAGGATTTATCCCCAGGACCCCCACCCTCTGACTCATCCTTCCAGTCCCACACTCCACCCTTAGAGTGGCGATCATCACATGGCTCTTCCCAGCTAGGAGGGCATGGTCAAGAGAGAAGCCCCATCCATCTTTCTTATCCAACTTTTCTTCACTGGGGATCCTTGAGGCAGTTTCCCCACAAAGAAAGGCTGAGCAGACAAATTCTGGAGATACAGCCACTCCTCCCATGGAAGATAGAGCCCTTTTTAGGCTGTTGGTCCCTTGTCCCTCCCATTAGACATGTACTTTTTCTTTCAGTCACTGTAAATGAAAGATGTGAGGCTGTCAGGATGAAAGAGGTGTCACATTCACCACTGAACTGGTTTGTGAGAAAGGGACCCAGATGGGCAGTCAGCCACTGACAGCTACTGAACGTTTATTTGCCAGGCATGGAGCTGGCTTTTACGGGGGGATACCAAGGAGACACCATTCCCTCAGTTAGACAGGTGACAGTTTGATATAGAAAAGAAGATATGTGTAAATCCACAAAGACTACAGAGAAACACAAAGCAAAGCAAATGTAGGTCACTAGCAAAATCACAAGAATGAAGGACATGTGATATGATATCTCTAGGTTATGTTGCTCTTTTGTTATGAGTTGAACTGTGTCCCCCACTCATGCTCAAATCAATACGTTAAAGTTAAATCCCTAGTACCTTGGAACCTGACTATATGTAGAAATAAAATATTTAAGAAGGTAATTAATTTAAAAGAAGATCATGAAAGTGGGTCCTAAACAAATATGGCTGGTGCCCTTCTAAGAAGAGGAAGTAAGGACACAGAGATGCCCAGAGGGAAAACCATGTGAGGACATGCAAGATGGCAGCCATACAAGATGGCAGCCATATGTAACCAAGGTGAGAGGCTGCAAAAGATTTAACCTGCTGACGTCTGCACCTCAGACTTGCAGCTGAGGAACTTGAACTTGATCTTGGACTTGCAGCCTCCATAACTGTGAGAAAACATTCCTGTTTGAGCCACCCAGTTTGTCCTTCTTTGTTATGGCAGCCCTTGCAAACAAATGCACTCTCTCGATAATGCATGATGAGTATCAGCCACATGTGTTTCTGTGAGTGTTGAGCTATAGGCCTAAAGAGATGGTGTGACTCAGGTGAACCTGTGTAATGAATCATTCTTGATATTTACACAAAAGAAACATGCTGCTGTTGTATCCATGATGTGGTCCAGGTATGCAGCCTGGTTCCTGGCTTTCCTTGACATGCTCTGCTCTCTCCCTCCTTCTGAACAGGGGCCACACTAATTTCCATCACATGAAACTGCCAAGAAATTCACAAGGAAGTCAGACTCTATGCATGGACAGGGTGGGAAGAGGGTGTGATGAGGGTTGGAGAGTGTAAGGGAGCACTCTGAGTTCACACATTCTACACCATACCTCCACTGATGAATAGTTTGCATTCTGTAATCCTACTGAGAATCTGGATCTTCACTAGGTTATCTGAATAATTGGCATAAACAGTCTGTGTGCTCTACTGTGGGAAATGGATAAGCAGAGCCCACAGAAATTTGCAAATCAAGTGGGAATAATATCAGATTGAAAAATGAAAAGATTTGCTGAGCTCAACTGAGCTACAGAAAATATTTTTTCTTACCCATCACTTTCTTCTCATTACTTAGTCCATCTGAGAAACTCATGCCTGTGGCAAAGGAATGAGGGAACTTATGCAAAAACAATGATGCTGACCACCCCATCTAGGGACAACAGCCTCTGCCATTCTCTGGCGATTGTCCAAACTGGATCACATGTGATGGAAAAAACATACACTGAAAAGGTCATGTGGAACAAGAAGCCATACAGTTCAGTGTAATGAACCTGTTCTGTGTGTTTGTAAGAATGGTTTTCCTACCTCTGATGGAAACACCTACAAGGCCAGGCATCACACTTAGCCTTAGGTTATAATTATTTGTGTGCACATCCATCCCCCGCAAACATTCCAAGGCAGAGTCTGCTCCATCTTTGAACTGGCATCATCTCTTTAGACCTATCTTTATACCTAGGAGCCTTTCAATGAACATTTGTCAACAGAAAGTAAACTCTTCTGAAATATTCAAATCCTTCTAAATACTATCATGGTTTGAATCATAAAATATCACTTGTATTTCAACTTGCATTCTTCAAAGTAAATGATGGTTATTGAGGATTAACTAAGGTCTAGTTTCCTCTAGGAATGAGAGAGGTAGATCTTACCCATATAATGATTTTCCAGCAGGAAAGGACTTCCAACAGTCTGGCAAAAGGACACAGATTAGATGACTGCTCAATAGGCTTAAGAGTCTAAGAAATGGAAATAAATCCACAAAAGCATAAATTATAGCTTAAGCTATTAAGACCTGATACAAATTAGAAAGAAACCCTAAGTCTTAACAATAAACCCCAAGTGAGGGTAATTACTCAGTTGGTCAAAAAGTTTGTTCGGGTTTTTCGTATGATCTTTCTTTTGGGGCAATCCAATAATATAAACAGAAAAGCAAGCAGTAGTTCCTTGAAAAGAACCAGTGGGGCCTAAGGCTGGTGCAAGAGAACTAACATAACATAAATACCACATCCACCAACGCCAACTAATGGCACAACAACATTAGCACAACCTGATGGTATTGATTTTTGTAGTTGTTTTGTTTGTTTCAGTCACTAAGTCACGACCCACTCCTTGCAGCTCCATGGACTATAGCCCCGCCAGGCTCCTCTGTCCATGGGATTTCCCAGGCAAGAATTTTTTTTTTTTTTTTTAAGAACAAAAAGAAAGAACATAACTTCTGTGACACTGTAAAATATATGGTGGTGTGTGTGCTCAGTTGTGTCTGACTCTTTGTGACCCCATGGACTGTAGCCCACCAGGCTCCTCTGTCTAGGGGATTTTCCAGGCAAGAATACGGGAGTGGGTTGCCATTTCCTACTCCAGGAGATCTTCCCAAGCTAGGGATCAAACTCGTATGTCCCACGTTTCCTACATTAGCAGGCAGATTCTTTTACCACTGAGCCACATAATGGTGGTAAAATATTTTCCCTTCCCTAACAGTGACTGTGGAGTTGCTCTGTGGGAATGGAGATAAGTTGGTTAGGTTGTTTTTCTGTTAGATTTTCTTAAACCATCTTAGGGAAAAGAAGATAATTTATTGGTTTATATAACTTGAAAAGTACAGGGATTCACTGCTTCAGACATGACAGTCCCCAGTTACTTAAATAATGTTGTCAGGCGTCTGTTTCTTTTTTACTGGAGTGGGTTGCCTTTTCCTTCTCCAGGGGATTTATTCCCAACCCGGGGATCAAACCTGTATCTCCTGCATTGGCAGCCATATTCTTTATGACTGAGCCACCAGGGGAAGCTAAACTAATAATAGCAAAATTCTAAATGTGCACTGCTGCCTGAATTTATAAGGGGAAAATAATGAAAGGGCCTACACTGCAGGGGTGGAGCTCTGCCCTCCAAGCAATGAGTAAATGGCCCCAGTGGATGGAAATCCTAAGGCAATATAGTCATCCATATTTTGGTAGTAGATGTATTTATGAAAACTTTGTTTAAACTGGTTCTTTGTGAGTAATACAGGACTTTTAATAAATCAGGGAAACTTCCTTTTGTAAATAAAACTGTTACCTCAAAACTGAATTCAAATTGTGGACAAAGCCACACTTTCAAGTATGTTTGTTCTGCTTGTGTTGAAACTGGAGTTCATAGTCAGTGGAGACAGAAAAACTGCTCTCATGGTCCTTCTTGGCTCCACTACCACTGCCCCTCCAACAAGAGACTTTTAAGAGACTGAGCTATTCTAGGAGGTGGAATATGATTAAACTAAAACAAAGGCTAAGAGAAACTTCTACATGATACATCGAATTATTTTATTAGGAAAGTTAGAAAACAGTTGTTGATAAACAGGAATACATGCTAGAAAAGGTACAGAGATAAAAGCACGTGACTGGGAACGAAATGGTGCATCTAAAAGATATTGGGAATCATGATCCTATTTGACGGAGCTCAGTGATGTCGACTCTTCTTTAGGAGTCAGGTTGTACTTGGGCCTTTATTTTGGATGTTTGTGAATCAGTTGGGAACTTTTCAGAGAGGGAAACTGAAAATGCCCAAAGCAGAAGAGATAGGAATCCAAATCCAGGAGCAAAGTTGCAGCCCAGGGAGGTAAGTCCCAGAATCCCAGTTGATGTCAGGTAGGGCAGGTGAACAGGGTAGAGAGACGTCCAAGACAGAGGCTGAGCTGGTCACCTAGTGGCAGCACTGCTTCTGGCAGCTGCACTTCTGCTGGCAGCAGCCCTTCCCACACGAGTGGCAGCTGCAGGTGCGGCGGTGGCAGCAGACCACGGGGACGCTGCAGCAGCCCCCACAGCAGCCACAGCAGCAGGGGCAGCAGCTACTGCAGCAGCCCACCCGGTAGCACCTGCAGCTGTTGCAGCTGTTGCAGCCACTGCAGCCACCACCGCAGCCACCGCCGCAGCCACCGCCGCAGCCACCACCGCAGCCACCGCCGCAGCCACCACCGCAGCCACCACCGCAGCCACCGCCGCAGCCACCACCGCAGCCACCACCGCAGCCACCGCTGCAACCACCGCAGCCACCGCCGCAGCCACCGCCGCAACCACCGCAGCCACCACCGCAGCCACCACAACTTCCACAACCACAGCAGCCCATGGTGTCAGTAGAGAGGACCCAGGAGAGGTGAGGAGGGAGACTCAGGAGGTGAAGGTCTGATGCCTGCCTCCACCGAGGGCCCCTTAAATACCATTTCTGGGGAGAGAAGTGACTGAAGCCTCGACGTCACTTCCCTGTTGTTGATGCAGATACCCACAGTGGAATCTCACATGGCCTTGTGCACTTCCTTAGTGGATCCTTCTCACTTTAAAAATTGCCAAATTAAGCTTTCACTTGTCTTTTTAAAGCCACCTTTAAAAATAGAACAGGAAACAACTATTAACCCCTTTTTCTCGTTAGGGAGTTGTAAAGGTCTGAACAGACCAGAATTCTCTTGGCTGCTTTTACATCTCTCAGCCTTGTCAGCCCAGGACACAGATTGTTCATTCCTGATTACCAGGTTGCGAAAACATTGTTTTGGGGGAACATTTTGAACTTGAAAGGGAAATGGGATCCCCGGTCACATTATTTCATCCTGGGATAATTCCTCATCCTCTAACACAGGTTAGGACTCTGATTCGGAAGAGAATGATCCTGTGTTATCAGGGGTTACTCCAGGGCATGCTTTCAGTTAATGTCAGATGATAGAAGCATATCCTAAGAAGAACATTCCCAAGTCACCTGCCAAATTTAAGGGCACTTCTGCTATCATCAGCCTGCTCAAAAAGGACAAGCAGCAACAGAGACGCAGACACAGAACAGACTTGCGGACACAGTGGGAGAGGGTTGGACAAGTTGAGAGAGTAGCATTGAAACATATGCTTTACCATGTTTGGAACAGATAGCCAGTGGGAATTTGCTGCATAATGCAGGGGTCTCAAACCAGTACTCTGCGACAGGCTAGAGGGGAGGGAGGTTCAAGAGGGAGAGGACATGTTTCAGCCTATTCCCTGGTGGCTCAGATGGTAAAGAATCTGCTGGCAATGTGGAAGACTCAAGTTTGATCCCTGGGTTGGGAAGATCTCCTGAAGAAGTGCATAGCAATCCACTCCAGTGTTCTTGCCAGGAGAATCCCACAGAAAGAGGAGCCTGGTGGGCTACATCCATGGAAAAGAGTTTGACACGACTGACTGATACATGGCTGATACATGTTGATGCACGACAGAAGCCAATAAAACATTGTGAAGCAATTATCCTCCAATTAAAAATAAATAAATAAAAAGAAGGACAAACCAAAAAGCAGGTTTCTGACATCTCTCTGTTGCTGGGGTGGTCAGGGACCATCCACGTGGAATACTCACTTGAAATCATTACTTTCACATGGTTGTCACTGCACAGATCACTCTTCCTGTTACAGGCAATCACTAGAGCCTGCAGGTCAGGTTCTATTTGCCATTCTCAGAAGATTAAAACACTCCTATGGGTCACCCTCAGAGAACTCTGCAGTCAAGGAGGAAAATACTATTTTTCAGTAAATGAAATTGAACTCATGGGCTCTTCAGTTACCTTCACATACACCCAGAGGACTAAAAAGTTTCCTTATCCAGTGACTGTATCTTTTTGACTCCAAAGAACATGCAGTTACTTCTGTAGTGCTGGGCTTCATCAGTTACTTGTGTATTAGTATCAGAGCTTACTACAAGGTGGCGGAGTAGAAGGGAGTGTGTTCATTTCCTCCTGTGAGAACTCCAAAATTAAAACTCACTGCTGAACAACCATCGACAGGAGAATGTTGGATTCTACCAAAAAAAGATACTCCACATCCAAGGGCGAAGGAGAAGCCCCAGCAAGACGGCAGGAGGGGCAAAATCATGTTTAGAATCAAACCCCATACCTACCAGAGATGCTAAGAGGGCTCAAATATACTTGTGTTTACCAGGACCCAAAAATCCCACCAAGACTAGGTCAGAGCTGTGTCTGAGTGTCTCCTGCAGACGTATAGGTCAGCAGTGGCCTGCCACAGGGGCAGAGGCTCTGGGTGCAGCAGACCTGGGTATGGCATAAGCCCTCTTGGAGGAAGTCACCATTAACCCCACTATAGAGCCACCAGAACTTACACAGGAGTGGGGAAACAGACTCTTGGAGGGCACAAACAAAACCCTGTGTGCACTAGGACACAGGAGAAAGGAGAAGTGACCCTACAAGAAACTGACCCAGACATGCCCATGAGTGTCCAGAAGTCTCTGGTGGAGGTGTGGGTCGGCAGTGGCCTGCTGCAGGGTGGGGGCACTGAGTGCAGCACTGCCTGCATGGGACCTTTTGAAGGAGGTCCCCATTATCTTCATTACCTCCACCATAGTTTGGCCTCAGGTCAAACAACAGGGAGGGAAGACAGCCCCAGCCATCAACAGAAAGTTGGATTAAAGATTTACTGAGCATGGCCCTGCCCCACCACTGCTGACCCATACCTCTGCAGAAGACACCCAAACACAGTTTCAATTCAGTCTCTGTGTGGTCTCTGGGTCCTAGTGCACACAAGGTTTGTTTAAGCCATCTGAGCATCTCTGCTGGGTATGGGGTTTGATTCTCAACATGATTTCGCCCTTCCTACCATCTTGCTGGGGCTTCTCCTTTGCCCTTGGATGTGAGGTATCTCTTCTTGGTGGGATACAACATTCTCCTGTCAATGGTTGTTCAGCAGCGAGTTGTAATTTTGGAGTTCTCACAAGAAGAGATGAGTGCACATCCTTCTACTCCACCATCTTGTAGTAAACTCTGATACTACAAGACACAGACTCAGACTACAAGAATAAGACTCAGTTTCCCCCTCAGTCTCTCCCATCAGGAAACTTCCATAACTCTCTTATCCTTATCCATCAGAGGGCAGACAGAATGAAAACCATAATAACAGAAAACTAAGCAAACTGATTACATGGACCATAGCCTTGTCTAACTCAATGAAACTATGAGCCATGCCATGTAGATTCACCCAAGATGGCAGGTCATGGTGGAGAGCTCTGACAAAACGTGGTCCACTGGAGAAGGGAATGGCAAATCACTTCAGTATTCTTGCCATGAACAGTATGAAAAGGCAAAAAGATAGAACACTGAAAGGTGAACTCCCCAAGTTGCTAGGTGCCCAATATGCATATGCTACTGGAGATCGGCAGATAAATAACTCCAGAAAGAATGAAGAGATAGAGCCAAAGCAAAAACAACACCCAGTTGTGGACGTGACTGGTGATGGAAGTAAAGTCCGATGCTGTAAAGAGCAATATTGCATAGGAAACTGGAATGTTAGGTCCATGAATCAAGGTAAATTGGAAGAGGCCAAACAGGAGATGGCAAGAGTGAACATCAATATTATAGAAATCAGTGAACTAAAACGGACTGGAATGGGTAAATTTAACTCAGATGACCATTATATCTACTACTGTGGGCAAAAAACACTTAGAATAAAAAGATGAGCCATCAGAGTCAACAAAAAAGTCTAAAGTGCAGTACTTAGATGCAGTCTCAAAAATGACAGAATGATCTCTGTTCATTTCCAAGGCAAACCATTCAATATCACAGCAATCCAAGTCTATGCCCCAACCAATAATGCTGAAGAAGCTGAAGTTGAACAGTTCTATGAAGATCCCCAAGACTTTCTAGAAATAACACCCCCAAAAGATGTCCTTTTCATTATAAGGGACTGGAATGCAAAAGTAGGAAGTCAAGAGATACCTGGAATAATAGGCAAATTCGGCCTTAGAGTACAAAATGAAGCAGGACAAAGGCTAACAGAGTTTTGCCACGAGACACACTGGTCATAGCAAACACCCTCTTCCAACAACACAAGAGAAGACTCTACACATGGACATCACCAGATGGTCAATATCGAAATCAGATATTATATTCTTGGCAGCAAAGATGGAGACGCTCTATACAATCAGCAAAACCAAGACAGGGAGCTGACTGTGGCTAGATCATGAACTCCTTCTTTCCAAATTTAGACTGAAATTGAAGACAGTAGGGAAAACCAGTAGACCATTGAGATATGACCTAAATCAAATCCCTTACGATTATATAGTGGAAGTGAGAAATAGATTCAAGGGATTAGATCTGATAGACAGAGTGCCTGAAGAACTATGGATGGAGGTTCATGACATTCTCCAGGAAGAAGTGATCAACAATCCCCCCCCAAAAAATGCAAAAAGGCAAAAGAGTCTTCTGAGGAGGCCTTACAAATAGCTGAGAAAAGAAGAGACGCTAAAGGCAAAGGAGAAAAGGAAAGATATACCCATTTGAATGCAGGGTTCCAAAGAATAGCAAGGAGAGATAAGAAAGCCTTCTTCAATAATCAATGCAAAGAAATAGAGGAAAACAACAGAGTGGGAAAGACTAGAGATCTCCTCAAGAAAATTAGAGATACCAAGGGAACATTTCATGCAAACATAGGCATAATAAAGGACAGAAATAGTATGGACAGAACAGAAGCAGAGATATTAAGAAGTGGCAGGAATACACAGAAGAACTATACAAAAAAGATCTTCACGACCCAGATAATCAAGATGGTGTGATTACTCACCTGGAGCCAGACATCCTGCAATGCAAAGTCAAGTGGGCCTTAGGAAGCATCACTACGAACAAAGCTAGTGGAGGTGATGGAATTCCAATTGAGCTATTTCAAATCCTAAAAGATAATGCTGTGAAAGCGCTGCTCTCAATATGCCAGCAAATTTGGAAAACTCAGCAGTGGCCACAGGACTGGAAAAGGTCAGTTTTCATTCTAGTCACAAAGAAAGGCAATGCTAAAGAATGGTCAAACTACCACACAATTGTACTCATCTCACACACTAGTAAATTAATGCTCCAAATTCTCCAAGCCAGGCTTCAACAATATGTGAAGCATGAACTTCCCGATATTCAAGCTAGATTTACAAAAGGCAGAGGAACCAGAGATCAAATTGCCAACATCTGTTGGATTACCAAAAAAGCCAGAGAATTCCAGAAAAAAAATCTACTTCTGCTTTAAGCCTTTGACTATGTGGATCACAACAAACCGTGAAAAATTCTTAAAAAGATGGGAATACCAGACCACCTGACCTGCCTCCTGAAAAGTCTGTATGCAGGTCAAGAAGCAACAGTTAGAACTGGTCATGGAACAGATTGGTTCCAAATCGGGAAAGGAGTACATCAAGGCTGTATATTGTCACCCTGTTTATTTAACTTATATGCAGAGTACATCATGAGAAATGCCGAGCTGGATGAAGCACAAGCTGAAATCAAGATTGCTGGGAGAAATATCAATAATCTCGGATATGCAGATGACACCACCATTATGGCAGAAAGCAAAGAACTAAAGAGCCCCTTGATGTAAGTGAAAGATGAGAATAAAGAAGTTGGCTTAAAACTCAACATTCAGAAAACTAAGATCAAAAATAAAAGAAAACTAAGATCATGGCATATGGTCTCATCACTTCATAGCAAATAGATGGGGAAACAATGGAAACAGTGACATACTTTATTTTTCTGGGCTCCAAAATCACTGCAGATGGTGATTGCAGCCATGAAATTAAAAAACACTTACTTCTTGAAAGAAAAGCTATGACCAACCTAAACAGCATATTAAAAAGCAAAGACCACCTAATCAAAGCTATGGTTTTTCTAATAGTCATGTATGCATGGGAGAGTTGAAGTATAAAGAACGCTGAGAGCCAAAGAATGGATGCTTTTGAACTGTGGTGTTGGAGAAGACTCTTGAGTCCCTTGAACTCTAAGGAGATCAAACCAGTCCATCCTAAAGGAAATCAGTGCTGAATATTCATTGGGAGGACTGATGCTCAATCTGAAACTCCAATACTTTGGCTACCTGATGTGAAGAACTGACTCACTGGAAAACATCCTGATGCTAGGAAAGATTGAAGGCAGGAGAAGAAGGGAACAATAGAAGACGAGGTGGTTTAATGGCATCACTGACTCGATGGACATGAGTCGAAGTAAGCTCCAGGAGTTGGGGATGTACAGAAAAGCCTGGCATCCTGCCCTAACCCTAACCCTAACCCCATGGGGCCTCAAAGTATCAGACAGGACTGAGCAATTGAAATGAACTGATGGGTCACCCTCAGCCTGTACAAGCAGCAAACAGCTGAGGAAAGCCCAGGTGCCCCTTCAGCCCTCTCTGGGGCCCTGAAGGAGAAGTTTGTAATTCCCCTGGAATAATGTTATGATCTGGGTCTTTAACACAAGCTCTCTTCAGGTTAGTTTTTAGTTACTTTAAGAAGTCTTAAAGATACCTTGTGTTTTCTCCTTAGAAAGCCAGAAAGTTAATCAAGTGGTTGAGAGCTCTAAACACAAAACCACTAAACCCTGCCTACACTCACCTGACATTAGTCATTACATTTTCAGGACAACCCCCAAGTAAAATAGCCAGTTCATTTCTGCTGATATTTTTTGGCTGACATTTTGGAATGTAATAATTTCCTATGAATGTCTGGTAGTTTTTCTTTCCTGTAACAGAGAGAAGACAGAACTGTAAAATTACGTAAAGAGCTATAAAGAAAATTACTTAAAGAAAATACAGGATGAACAAGCATTTCTTTCATGCCTTCAGCTAGTATACAGTTCTTTCCAACTCTAATCTTCAGGGTTTGTCTATTTTTATTAAAAGGGCATATGAACTTCTGCTTTAATGCATCATAATACTTTGCCATCATATAAACTTAGAGGAAGGCAAGCGTAAGCTTAATAAACAGTTGTTGAGTTACTTCTCATCTGAGGAAGTGGCTCTGCATGGCACTATGAGAACTTGTGGTGGTGGTTTAGTCTGAAAGTCATGTCCGACTCTGGCAACCCCGTGGACTGTAGCCCACCAGGCTCCTCTGTCCATGGGATTCTCCAGGCAAGGACACCAGAGTGGGTTGCCATTTTCTTCTTTAGGGGATCTTCCCAACCAAGAGATCAAAGTCAGGTCTCCCGCACTGCAGGCAGACTTTTACCTGACGGAGCCACCAGAGAAGTCCATGAAAACATAACAAGATGAATCCACAAGCTCTTTGTTTTGTAAAAAATGCATATAAAGAAATCTCAATGCAATGTGTGACAAGAACTAGAATAACCTTGTAAATAGACTTTCTTAGAGGTATGGAGTTGGAGGGTCTGGGGGTGTTGATTCTAAGTATATGTGAGAGAAGGAGAACTGGATGACTAGGAGGACTGTGACATGAAAGGCCTCCCTATGTAAGAGCTGCAGTAAAGACTGGAGATGGGGAAATGTGAGGGGTAGTCAGGCAGCAGCTGCTATAGGTCTATGGGTGGGACTTGCAGGATAGGACTTGAGAGAGGCCCAGAAGGCTATAAACAGTGAGGACAGAATCTGGGGACAAAGGTACAGTCTAAAGGGAGACATCCTTGGGTACCACATTGAAGACTCACTGGAAGTGTGGAAGTCAGTAAGAATGTTACCAAGGCTGTTGCCCCTTCCTTGAATGGAAACGAGCTATCCTTATCTGGGTTTCAGGCTCAATGATAAAAAGGAAGCTTCAAAAAGCAAAAAATAAGAACTGGCTTGAACTAACTAAGCTCAAGGTGGTGGAAGACCGGACTCCCAGTAGACCTTGGGATTCATTAAACGCTCCCCGTGACTTCCTAGGTGGTTCAGTGGTGAAGAATTCTCCTGCCAATGCAGAAGATACAGGAGATGTGGGTTCAGTCCCTGGGTCTGGATAATTCCCTGGAGGAGGAAATGGCAACCTATGCTAGTATTGTTGCTAGGACAATCCCATTGACAGAGGAGGCTGGTGGGCTATAGTCCATGGGGTCAGGAAGAGTTGGACACAACTGAGCAACTGAATACACACGCACACACACTCACTGCAGTGCATTAACAAACTAAATGACACACCTACTTGAGTCCTGACAGTTGCCAGTTGCCATGGCAACAGTGGGGCAAACCCACACAAGAACTGAAAAGTAGTATTGCCTCAGTTCTGGGTCCCAGTCACACCCCTGTTCCTGGATAAGTCATGGATATTCCTCCCTCTCTTTACTCAGTTCCCTCCCTTTTACCTCCACCTTCCTATTTATACAGTGCCTATGCCCGGATGGAGTTGAGAAGTCTATATGTGTACTGTGCCCCCAATTCTCTGTTCCTTGGCCATTGAGTAAAGCTTCCCATCTCAGCTTCAGTTATACTATCGGCTATGCAAATCTGAGCAGAAAAAGAACGTCTCCAACTAAGACAAGGGATCCCAGCCTGGATTAGGACCCCGACACAGGCCCAGGCAACCAATTTAATAACAGAAAATGAGATTCATGTTTCAAGAAAGTGACTAGCAGCAAAACCAGGACTTGGGAAAGATGAAACTGAACACGGGAGTGAGTTAAAAGATGTTTGCAACAGTCCTGGCCAGACAGAGTGTGGCGTCCAGAGGGCAGAAGCTGGGGAAGCAAGGGAAGGAAAGAGTGGTAAACTGGGGATGGAACGTTTCCCAGGGGAGCATCACCACAGCAGAGAAAACAGGATCACAGTAAGAGTAGCAAACAGTGTTTTACTAGACCTGCTGTTAGTCACTTAGTAAGTGGCCGATAAACACTTGTTGAATGTGTTGATCAATTGGTTGATTAACTAAATGAATCCACCTTTATGCTCCATGTGGGTCTTCTCACCCTCTTCAAAGTCCTCCTGCTTCAACAACCATTAATCCAGGCATCCGTGTGCTCAGGAGCACAATACACTCAGCTGTCTTATGGACCAGCTCTTTCCTTTGCTTCATTTTCTACCCTGCACGGTCTCCCAGGCGAGCGGTGATACAACTCCGAGGCCTTTCAGCAGGAAACACCATGAAATTACATGGTGGATGTGACCTCCTGCAGGTACCAGACGAAGGTCCTAAACTGGAGCCCACCAGTGTCACCAGCTACCAGACAGTGCTTTACATGCTGCCATGGCAACACTCCTGGCCACATCTATGGCCCATCACCCTGCCCGGATGTCACTCTGCCACAGTGGAAAGAATGTCCTGGCCCCAGTTTTTGCCACATTTTGTCATGTGGTCCCAAAATGCTGACTCCCCATGACTCACAGGGAATTGTTCTCACTGCCTTTTCTCTGCATCATCAGGTTCAAGTCCATAGTGGAATACAACCATTATAGTTCCATGACTTGGATTACTCAAAAGATCTCCAGTAACTAGGACATTGTCATAAAACCAAGCTTCATTGTTGTTGTTTAGTCACTAAGTGGTGCCCGACTCTCTGCAACCCCATGGACCATAGCACACCAGGCTCCTCTGTCCTTTACTATCTCCCAGAGTTTCCTCAAATTCATGTCCATTGAGTCGGTGATGCCATCCAACCATCTCACTCTCTGCTGCCCACTTCTCCTTTTGCCTTCAATCTTTCCCAGCCTCAGGGTCTTTTCTAATGAGTCAGCTCTTCACATCAGGTGGCCAAAGTATTAAAGCTTCAGCTTCAGCATCAATCCTTCCAACGGATATTCAGGACTGATTTCCTTTAGGGTTGACTGGTTTGATCTCCTTGCAGTCCAAGGGACTCTCAAGAATCTTCTCTAGCACCACAATTCAAAAACATTAATTTTTCAGCACTCAGCCTTCTTCATGGTCCAACTCTCACATCCACACATGACTATTGACTGGAAGAACCATTGCTTTGACTAGATGGACCTTTGTCGACAAAGTGATGTCTCTGCTTTTTAACATGCTGTCTGGTTGTCATAGCTTTCAAGCTTCACTGTCTGACTCCTTTCCTTTAAAATAACTTTACTTGCTTTCCTGGCACAGTGGGGAAGGGGATGGTGGGATGAATTGGAAGATTAGAACTGATATATATACACTACCATGTGTAAAATAGATAGCTAGTGGAAGCTGCTGTAAAGCAGAGGAAGCCCAGCTCGGTGCTCTGTGATGTCTAGAGGGGTGTGATGGGGGTGGAGATGGGAGAGAGGTTGAAGAGGGAGGGATATATGTTTATGTATAGTTGAGTCACGTTGTTGTACAGCAGAACTAACACAACATTGTAAACCAATTATATTCCAATTAAAAAAATAAAATAACTCTACTTGCTTTTGTTTTTATTTAAACACTCCTCAGTCTTCATCTCAAGGGGCTCCTGGCAATCCCCTTTCACCATTTCTCTAAACCTCACGAGACACATCAGCGCTTCCAGACCAGCGGAGCTGAAGTTCAAGCTGGATAGTCACTGGTGTCAATGACATCATGGGAGTAGAACTGATAAAAAATCTGTGGGTATTTGAGAGACTTTCCATTTTGTACACACAAAGAGGGTATGCACACTGCCCCAGAGGAAAGACCAGAAGCTGAGGGCTGTGGCAAGACGGTGTGTCAGAGACACTTCACAAAGAGTCAGAGTCAAAGAGATGATTGAAAGGATTATACATCAAGAAAAGGCAGATAGAGGCTAAAGAAATAAGGACTCAGAGTACACCAAGGTCACCCATGGATCCTGGACCATCCTATTTAATCCTAACAATACCTTGCAGTGCAAAAGAATGCAGGAGTCCCTGTAATCACCTGAAGACTAAATTAGACTTCCAAATAGATGCCATATAATGGATTCATTGCTTTACTTAAATTTTTTTAACCAAACTCAGAAAAAAATAATTTTGGGCAATAATCAAAATACATTCAATTCACCTACATACAGAGCCATCACCTTGGCCCCACTCTGTGGGGACAGACAACAATCCCAAACCCCATTCAGCCAACTTGTATGACAAAGGTCATTGAAAACCACAGGGCATTCAAACGTGTGGCCCATTTATCAGTAGCACAAATGCCTGCATAAAGCATGGCTCCCAATGTGTAAGCGTGCCTGTTAAAAATAACCAGGTGTTGCTGACCTAAATATAGGCAACTGTGTAGCATATCTATCATTTAACTTCCTGCTTACAATAAACACTTTAGGGACTTCCCTAGAGGTCCAGTGGCTAAGTCTCTGCCCTTCCAATACAGGGGACACAAGTTCAATCCCTGTTCAGGAAACTGAGATTCCCACATGCCTTACAGTGCAGTCAATAATAATAATAATAAACTTAAACATCTTTTTATTAAAAAAAAGAAAAACACTTGAACCAAAGCAAACCAAATGAACAAATATTTGTATAACCTCTGTTATGTGCCAGGCTACACAGGTGATACAGGGAAATGTATTTCTAGTAATAAAAATTCCAAACTAATAAGAGAGATGAGGAAAAAACAATTGAGTAAACTGTGAAAAAGAAAAAAAAGACTTAACCAATAGTTCAATGAAAGGGTTAAAGTACTGGCTGATTAAGTTCCAATTGAGTATTACTTTACATGAGCTCCAAATGACTTCCACTTGCATATAAAGAAAGAAACTGAAGAAGGCAGAGCTTGAGCTGCCTCTTGAATGGGAAACTGGACGTTAGCAGGTGAATAGGTAGAGAGGAGGAAGGAGAGGAGGGTGGAGGATGCTGTCCAGGGTCATGTGCACACGCTTTCTCCCTCCCTCTCTAGGTGTGTGACCTGATCCTTCTCTACCTCAATTTCCTGATGAAAATAGTAACATCCTAATACCCATAAGCAGACTCCAGGAGATAGCGATGGACTGGGAAGTTTGGTGTGCTGCAGCCCACAGGGTCACAAAGAGCTGGACATGACTTAACAACTGAACAGCAACAACAATACCCATATGGGGCTTCCCTGGTGGCTCAGAAGGTAAATAATCTGCCTGCAGTACCCATAAACCCTAAATCATAGTGTTATAGTGAAATGTAAATATGATAACATATAAAGCACTTAGAGTAGAACTTGGGAAATAGTAAGTGCTCAATAAATGTTAGCCACTGTATTTCAAGGAAGGCTACAAGTCACAATGGAAAATACAAGACTTATTCTCAGGAGACAGAAAGGAAAGCAAATTTGCCTACTGTGCAACGTTTATTCAGGGAGTTAAGATATTGAAACCGGAAATAAAAGTTGAGACTAGTTATGAATTTTAGGGTGTGAAGACTTTGGTGTTTCAGGAAGAAGTAGCTGGAAGCAGCTTATAGGATACATTACAGATGGAATTGGTACTTTGATCTCACAGGCAGAGAGGAAACTCAGCCAATGCTCTTAATCCAGTGTCTAAGGGTTTTGGGGCTTCACAGGTGGCTCAGTGGTTAGGAATTCACCTGCCAAGCAGCAGACGGAGGTTCGATCACCTGGAGGAGGAAATAGCAACCCACTCCAATGTTCTTACCTGGAAAATTCCCATGGACAGAGGATCATGGTGGACTACAGTCCATGGGGTCACAAAGAGTCAGACACACAACTCAGCAAGCACACACACATGCAGATGGTTTTGTTGAGAGGCCCTAGGTCCCAGAAGAGAGAACTGACAGGATGCAGTCTTGGGAGGGAAATGAGACGTGAGTCAAACCATGAGGAATAAGGAGAAAACCCACTCCCTGAAGGAGTTCAGGTCCCCTGTGTGGTCCTGCCATGATCAGCTCTCCCAGAACATTCAAGCACAAAGAATGGGTTTTTCCCAACTACAGAGAGAATCAAATCCATAATACAAGTACTTCCTGCATACTGCTTAACCTTCATTGGTTCTCAGTGCAGATATTTTTGAGCTCTTATAATGTTCCAGGTATAATTCTGAGTATTTTACATGTATCATTTGACTCACTTCTTGCAGTAACTTTCCAAAGAAAGTACTGTTACTACTCTCATTTTACAGATAAAGAAAAAGTAAGATTCTGGAACATTCATTGCCTAAGTTTCTAAAGAAATTGGAGAATCAGGAAACAGGCCCTGTATCCTGATCTCTGAACTGACCGTCTTAACCCCTATGCAACTATTGTATTTGGTATCTCCAGAGTTCAAAGTCTAGATCAGGGATCCACAGACCAAGGACCACTTTTGATCTGCCACCTGTAAGCTTTTATTGGAACAAAGCCACTCATAAATTTGAGGGATGTTTGTGGTCCTTTCAAGTCTTCCCAGGTGGCACAGTGGTAAAGAATCTGCCTGAAATGCAGGAGACCTGGGTTTGATCCCTGGGTCTGCTAGATCCCCTGAAGAAGGAAATGGCAACCCACTTCAGTATTCTTGGCTAGAGAATCCCAAGGACAGAGGAGCCTGGCGGGATATAGTCCATGGGGTCACAAAGAGTAGGACATGACTGATCATGCCTGTACGCAGTGTAGAGAAAATACTGCCAAACACGGGTCTGGATCCTGCAGAATGATTAGTCAGAAAGGGATCTTTGAGTACAAGCAAACTGCTTTTGACCTGATATACTGCAATGAGCTGCTAAGTGAGTGTGGTGCTCTCCTCTCTCCCACCTCTAATCAGTCACACGTTGGTCTGAGCATTTTCCATTGACTCCCCTCTTAGGTGGAATCTGTTTGCTCCTAAGTATTAGGATGACTTTCCTATTTATTCCTAGTCCTTAAGGTCACTGATGCCAGGTCATGGTCTGAGTGCAACCAATTTGAACTAGTCATTCTCTACAACAAACAAGCATCATTCTATGTAGAAAATCTATTTAAATTCTCATAGAAATAACAGTAGTGGAATGGGCTGGGATTACTTGGACCACTATAACATTTCTTTCCTTCCACAGCCAGGTTTAGGGTAAGGTAAATGAGGTGCTCTCCTGGGGAGCAAAATTTAAGGTGGCTCCAGAAACCTCAAGCCATCAAGATAAATATTTTGATGCCATATTTCCAAAAAATCAGTGCAAAGTATCTATGATGACATACGAATTTTATAATCTACTTGCCAATTTATGCAAAAAAGGAAACTGAGTTTTTAATAAGAAACCTTGAAACTGTAGAACAATTTGGGGAGTTCTGCCATCTTGACAGTATTAAGCCTTCCAATTTATGAGCTTTCAATGTCTCTCCACTTGTCTAGGTCTTTAGTTTCTTTCAACAGTGTATTGTAGTTTTTAGTGTAAAATTCTTCCACTTCTTTTGTTAAATTTATTCCTTAGTGTTTTTTTTCTTTTGGATGCTCCTGTAAATGGAACTGTTTCCTTAATTTCATCTTGGGTTGTTCATTGCTAGTGTTTAGAAATAAGTGTTTGTGTGTCTTGATTCAGTGTCCTGCAACCTTGCTGAGCTCATTTATTAGCCCCCATAGCTTTTTTTTGTTGATTCCTTATGATTTTCTATATACAAGGACACGTCATCAGTGAAAAAAGATGGTTTTGCTTCAAAAAAAAACCTATGATGAACAAAATATCAAAATTTTAAAAAGAGATAAGACTGAACCCTGAACTGGCTTGACTCA
The DNA here is from genome assembly GCA_007570785.1 of Antilocapra americana. NCBI lineage: Eukaryota > Metazoa > Chordata > Mammalia > Artiodactyla > Antilocapridae > Antilocapra > Antilocapra americana. Next base: position 15,302,947 of record ML660197.1, read on the forward strand.
GCCTCTCCTAGTTCCAGCCCTGCTTCTTGCTTTACAAGGGTTTGGCCCAGTTTGGTGGTACAGTGATAAAGAATCTGCCTGCAATGCAGGAGACACAGGGTCGATCCTTGGCTTGGGGAGATCCCCTGGAGAATGAAATGGTTACCCACCCTAGAATTCTTGCCTGGAGAATTCCATGGCATGACAGAGGAGCCTGATGGGCTATAGCCCCTAGGGTCGCAAAGAGTCAGACATGACTGAGCAACTAGGCACACACGAAGCACACATGCCTGAACTTAAGGAGATAAAAGAGAGAAAAGAAGACATGAACAAGGCGATAGGTCTAAACTTCTAAAATCACTACAATATAGAAAAGAGATTGTCAGATTTGGTGTCAGAGAAGCCTGGGATGAGGATTTATTACTTGGATTTCTCCAGGTTAGTTTCTTAACTATGCCCTCACTTCTGTCACTTTACCTGTAAAATGGGTCTAATACGACCTCCATGGTGAAAGATTGGAACAGAAGTAGTCATGTGTGTAAAGAGGGGTCCAAGCCAGCTCACCACTCACCCTTTCTTACCCAGATAGATTTGGGAGCTAAGCAGGGTGCAAAGGAATTGATGGGAGCCCCTGCTGCTCTACTGGGGGAACTAAGCACTGTGCCACCCCCACTTCTGCCTAGCCAGTCTAACGAGCCCACTCGGTCAGTAATGGAGAGCATAGGTCTCCATCCTCAAGGGTGGGCCCGGTGCGTTTACCACACAAAATCGCCAGAAGCAGAGAAAGAATACACCGATGTGGGAGGCAAGGCCAAGGACATCAGCTAAAACAAGAGCCTTGCAGGACCATCCTCGGCACTCAAGCTGGCCACCCCGACCAGGAATTCCCAGGCTCTTCAGAAACCACCAGGCTCTGCAGGGGGGCTGCTGTGTGAGTTCTGCCTTCCTTTGGGGCCCATTTTTCATCTCCTAGATTTTACCAAAGAAACCAAGACCCACCACCACCACCACCGCCACCAGTTCCCACTCTGGAAAAGCCTTGGGCGAGTCTGAGTACCAAGAGAGCCAGGAAAAGAGGCATTACGGGGCAGCATCAGAGGCGGCTGAGCTGATAAACGGCCCTGGGAGCGGGAGCGGGAGCGGGAGACGCCACACCAACGGAGGAACTGCTGACACACGTGACTAGTGAACAGGCTTGTGCATTGAGTCATTTTATTAGACAGTGTGAAACAGCAAGTGTACACACACAGCAGCAGGAAAGCATCCACACAGGCAGGAAACGCCAAAATGACCCAAACCCAGGCCTGAATGGGTTGAAAGATTAAACGACACAATCAAATACCCTAGGGTTTATTTGTAAATGAGGGTTCTCTGCAAACTTGGGCTTTGCCCAGTTATCTCGTCATCAGCTCTTTGTGGCATATTCGTTTCCTGCCGTGTTGTGTGGTTTGTGGGCAAAGGAAGATCTCAGAAGGATGAGGCACGGAGCACGTGAAGGAGGAGAAGAAAAGCTGGTGACGGAGGCTTTAGGGGAAAGCAATGGACTGAAGAGGGTGAAGTAGCCTTACCAGCAGGAGAGGGCGTGTCCTCCGCAGCTCCTGGGTGGAGCCGGGCGGTCACCTAGTGGCAGCACTGCTTCTGGCAGCTGCACTTCTGCTGGCAGCAGCCCTTCCCACACGAGTGGCAGCTGCAGGTGCGGCGGTGGCAGCAGACCACGGGGACGCTGCAGCAGCCCCCACAGCAGCCACAGCAGCAGGGGCAGCAGCTACTGCAGCAGCCCACCCGGTAGCACCTGCAGCTGTTGCAGCTGCTGCAGCGGCTGCAGCCACCACCGCAGCCACCGCCGCAGCCACCGCCGCAGCCACCGCCGCAGCCACCGCCGCAGCCACCGCCGCAGCCACCGCAACTTCCACAACCACAGCAGCCCATGGCGTCAGTAGAGAGGACCCAGGAGAGGTGAGGAGGGAGACTCAGGAGGGCAGGGCGGTCAGGTGTCGCCTTCTGCCGGAGGGGACCCTTATATACCAGCCCTGGGGACAGGAGAGGGAAGGCACGTGACTGCTTCCTTGGAATTGTTTGTTTCCATTTCTCTAGGAAAACCTTTTCCTCCTTCTGCTCATTTTCCTTCTAGACACCGTTCATCTCATTAAGTCACATCTCTTCAGTTTAGCTAAACTTATCTTTGTTTCACCCAATGGGAGCATTTAGCAAAGGACCTGTCCCTATTTTCAAATAGAGCCAGTGTTAGCATAGGTAAACTGGGAATACCTTGCTGCCCACTGGCGTTTTCCTTAGTCACTAATATTTTCCCAGGGGAACTGTGTATTTCCCCTGTCACCACTCCAGGGAAAACTCCTAGGGGTCCTTTCAGTAGGAGAAAGAGAGTACAGAACCTTAAATAAGGAGGATAATTTTCAACATGGTTGTTGCCATCATCAGTCTGAAAGTTAGAGATCCACATGTATATAAACTAGTGGATATGTCTGTTTCTCTACCTGGGATAGAAGCTCTGGTTACAAATGGTGAACTCAGTCAACAAATTATAAAAATCACCCTCTCTGTGGGGAAGCCCAGATCCATCTACAACACCTCCTAACCCTCACATTTTTGTCTTGTAAATAATACTTCTTGCATGAGTCACATATGTAGGTCCAGTCTTAATCATAGAGCAGGTGACAAGACAACCATGAGATGAGAGTTCACAAGCCCTAGGAAACTCCTTTGTCCCCTAAAAGACCTCCTCCTCTGATGGCTGACTTCAGCAGTGGCAGCTCAGGACTCACATTAGATCCTTGGCTAGAGAAGGGCTATACTCAATGTTGAAAAAAGAAAGTGAAAGTGTTAGTCGCTCTGTCCTGTCTGATGCTTTGCGACCCCTGTGGACTGTGGCCTGCCAGTCTCCTCTGTCCATGGGATTCTCCAGGCAAGAATACTGGAGTGGGTTGCCATTTCCTTCTCAAGGGGATCTTCCCAACCCAGGGATCCACCACATGTCTCCTGCACTGCAGGCAGATTCTTTACAGTCTGAGCCACCATGAAAGATCCCATACTCAACATTGCACTTCCCAAAATGTGTTCGGTAGAACACTAGTTCCACAGGATGTTAAAACTTACAACACAAAAAAAGATTCAGTTACATTTGAAAAGTAATCCATTTAAATAAAGCTAACCGGATATTTCCACTGTAGATCATCTCAGAGCTTCAATGGGTCATGTAACTCTCAACAGAGCAAACCTACTAGACCACGGAGCCTATTCTCAGCTAAAAAGCCCTGCTTTCCTTCACTCTTCAGGTGCGAGAGCTCCCAGGACAGTCCCAAGTTCAGGTTCTTATGGTGAATTTAGAAAAATGTTGACCACAGGGAATGGAAAGGGTAGAACAGTGGTTCTCAAACTTTTTGGTCTTGGGACCCATTATGCTCTTAACAAGCACTTATGACCCCAAAGAGCTCTTGTTGTATGACTGGTATCTATTGCTACTTACTATATTAGAAATTAATACTAAGAATTATGGATTCATTTTAAAATAACAATATAATCGCATTACTCGCTCAAATAAAATAACACATTTTGGGGACAAAAACACTTTTCAAACAAAGAGAAGTATTTAGTGAGCACAGTGGCATTTGTTTCACATTTTTGCTCATCTCTTTAATGTCTGGCTTAACAGATGGCTTAGAGTCTGCTGGGCGGTCACATCTAGTTCTATGTTGACTCCATCGAACTGTGTTGTTCTTATTGAAGTAAATAAGGAAAACACAGTCTCACACAGACAGGCAGTTGAAAAAGGAAGATAACCCAAGGATCCTAGAATCACACTTCAAGGATTGCTACAGCAAAGATTCAGAAACTTAGTTCCCTATGGAAACAACCTATGTAAAAACGTTCCCAACTATTGATTTTCGTTTCATCAAGGATACATTTTATGCCATTTTGTGGAATTTTAATGATTCTATATTAAAATAGTTACCACATGCTGCCATATTATCTAGTGGCATTTCTAACAGTATTTTCTAATGCATTTCCCACTCAACAATCCTGTGATTGTCTTTGTCTTTAAAATAAACCTACGACTCACCAGCAGAACATTCAATGCCCTCAACAATCTGGTTTCAATTGGCCCTTACAGCCTAATCCTCTGTCCAGAGTTCCAGGGGGACCCAAGACTATCAGAGAAGAGAGAAACTGGAACTTAATACCATTACTAACGGCTTCCCTGGTAGCTCAGTTGGTGAAGAATCCGCCTGCAGTGCAGGAGACCCTGGTTCAATTCCTAGGAAGATTGGCTGGAGAAGGAATAGGCTACCCACTCAAGTACTCTTGGGCTTCCCTGGGGCTCAGCTGGTAAAGAATCTGCCTGCAATGCGGGAGACCTGGGTTCAATCCCTGGGTTGCTAGGATCTCTTGGAGAAAAGAGAGGCTACCCACTCTAGTATTCTAGCCTGGAGAATTCCACGGACTGTATAGTCCATGGGGTCACAAAGAGTTAGACACGACTAAGTGATTTTCACTCACTCACTCACTGGAGTAATAGTCAATCTTCATGGTACAAGTACTAGGTACTGAACACAGTACTAAGCACTTATAAATATAACTGAGCAGGTTCTTAAGACTTCCTGGGACAGAACCCCACCCCATGTCCTCCACCTGTCTCTTGTATATAGAAAAGCTTTAATCTCCCAGGCCTCCGAGAGATAATGATTAGAAGGATGTGAACATGTAGTAACAAAAGACGGCAGTTGGACCAGGAGAACTGGTGACAATTTAAACAGTAGATCAGCCATATCATAGAGTCACAGAATCTTTAGTTCCTACCTGAGGGATACAGATAAGAGGGTCTGATGCACACACCTGAGTTCTGCAGACACTAAAACTACCACCAGACTGTAACCATGATAAGCTGCCCTATCTTGAACGGTACGGGATCTGAGGCTTGCACAGTTCCAAGAACTGGCCTCAAGGAAATGCACATAGACCAACCTTGCAGTTAAAGATCAACTGCACTTAAGCAAGATGACGCTGACCATCACATGAGTTCAGGATGACTATTGGAGCTGACCATGCTGTTCTGCACGTAGCCCCTGGCCACACTCCCCAGAAACTTCCTGATTTTCCCTTTTCCCTCTAATGGGGAACTTGAAGATGGTTTGGGGGACACCAGTGCAACATCTCTCCAGGGTTGCCTACTTCCTAAATAAAGCATCTCTCTTTTCCATCAACCCTTGTCTCTTGAACATTGACTTTTGAGCAGGGCAGCCAAGCTTGAGTTTGATTCCGACTCCAGCCAGTGACAGAAATGAAACGGAGACAAAAGCAAGGAAACAGGCGGGACTCAGGCAGTAACACACACATGAAGGAACAGTGTCAACAGAGCAAAGGTGGTGAAAGCAGGGCAACACTAGATCACGCCTGTGACGCAGATCTTTTTTCTCCCATGAAAGAAACACCCCAGCCACATGGTCACACCTTGAACTTTTATACTCCCATACCTCCCTTGTGGCTGTGCTTTTAGCTGAAAATGCCTTCTTCCACCATCAAAATTCTACTCATTTTTAAAGATGCCTTTTTTGTCCCACCTGTTTGGGTTGTAGCTCCATCACATTCTAACAGAGGAAGGGAAGAATGAGAGCAGGGAAAAGAGGAGGAAACGCTGTTGTGGTAGCACCACTACCATCGTGAATGGCATTCTCAACATACACACAAGGTAACTATGCAAGGTCATGGATGTATTAATTAATTATGGTAATCATTCCAGAATATATGCATATAATAAATCATCACATCATATACCATAACTATAAATACAACTGATTTTTAAATTATATTTCAATAGAGCTAGAAAAAATATTTGTTTGAAGGAGATAGATATGTTAGGGAAAGATCTGAGTATAACGCAAATTTTGCGTTTGTTTATGTGGTGTGAGAAACATCAGGTAAATGCAAAAAGCTGCACCCAGCTAACACACACATGCACACACACACTTCAAACAACCACCAGCTACCTGTGTGTCCTATGAGTTAAGAGCGTCACTCGTCCACACCTGTAAATACAACTTTCCCTCCCATTTTGGATACACCCTCTTGCACCAGTTGACAATAATGCAGGCTGCAACCTTTCTCAGGACCACTTCCCAAAGCAAACTTTAGGTCCTTTTCAAGGTAAAGTACCATATTTATTGTGCTTTCCTTATGGCTCAGCAGTAAAGAATCTGCCTGCAATGCAGGAGACATGGGCTTGATCCCTTAGTCGGGAACATCTCCTGAAGAAGGGAATGGCAACCCACTCCAGTATTCTTGCCTGAAGAATCCTATGGACAGAGGAGCCTGGTAGGCTACACTCCATGGGGTCACAAAAGAGAAGGACATGATTTACTGACTAAACAAACAAAAGACCTGTTTATCATAGGATTTATACTTTTTAAACATATCGTGTATAAAACTGTGCACAATTTTTATTGTTTCAACTCTGTAAACAAGTCACTGATGAAGTTTTTGAGTGCTCTTCCCCAATACCATAGCCCTGTGGTTTTTACTGCATGATCTTGTAGAGGGCCATGTTGTGTCAGAACACCTATGTTGTGTTATAGCCGAACTGTGAGTACCAAAAACCATCTCAGCAGTGAGCACACCTAGCACCTAGATCCTGGACTCTAAATACTAATCTCCAATAAAAGAGACAGACTCTGGAGAAATGAATGACTTCAGATCTAAGGCTGGGAAGGGATGATACAGACCTTGAACATCTTGTGCCAGACCCTAAGTCAGTGCTCAAAAAATAGCGGAGATATTTTTAAAAGCTACAGAGGCCAGCTTGCAGGTATGGCCCCAGGTAAAATCTGGGACAGCTTTGAGCATCAAAGTAATGACAGTAAAAGACTGTGATTCATTGAGTAGAACAAGATTATTCTATTAACCCACAATGATATAAATGAATAAACGGAAGCAGGCACATGTTCCATCTGGCCAGATGCTGCTGACTTGCTCTGCAAAGTGGTGAGAGTGATTTACACTCTAGCCCAACAGTGCATGACAACTTCAGCCACTCGGCATCCTCACTAATATTTGGTATCACTAGTCTTGAACATTTTGATCAACATGGGAATAAAACATACCACATTGTGGTGTTAATTTGTGCCTTTCTTAATTAGAAGAGGTGGCAAGAATACACAGAACTATGCAAAAAATATCTCCACAACCCAGATAATCACAATGGTGTGATCACTCACCTAAAGCCAGACATCCTGGAATGCGAAGTCAAGTGGGCCTTAGGAAGCATCACTACAAACAAAGCTAGTGAAGGTGATGGAATTCCAGTTGAGCTATTTCAAATCCTGAAAGATGATGCTGTGAAAGTGCTGCCCTCAATATGCCAGTAAATTTGGAAAACTCAGCAGTGGCCACAAGACTGGAAAAGGTGTTTTCATTCCAATCCAAAAGAAAGGCAATACCAAAGAATGCTCAAGCTACCACACAATTGCACTCATCTCACAAGGTAGCAAATGAATGCTCCAAATTCTCCAAGCCAGGCTTCAACAGTACGTGAACTCTGAACTTCCAGATATTCAAGCTGGTTTTAGAAAAGGCAGAGGGACCAGAGATCACATTGCCAACATCCGCTGGATCATCAAAAAGGCAGGAGAGTTTCAGAAAATATCTATTTCTGCTTTATTGACTATGCCAAAGCCTTTGACTATGTAGATCACAATAAACTGTGGAAAATTCTGAAAGAGATGGGCATACCAGACCACCTGACCTGCCGCTTGAGAAATCTGTATGCAGGGCAGGAAGCAACAGTTAGAACTGGACATGGAACAACAGACTGGTTCCAAATAGGAAAAGGAGTACGTCAAGGCTGTATATTGTCACCCTGCTAATTTAACTTATATGCAGAGTACATCATGAGAAATGCTGGGCTGGATGAAGCACAAGCTGGAATCAAGATTGCCGGGAGAAATATCAATCACCTCAGATATGCAGATGACACAACCCTTATGGCAGAAAGCAAAGAAGAACTAAAGAGCCGCTTGATGAAAGTGAAAGAGGAGAGTGAAGAAGTTGGCTTAAAACCCAACATGCAGAAAACTAAGATCATGGCATCTGGTCCCATCACTTTATGGCAAATAGATGGGAATGGAAACAGTGAGAGACTTTATTTTTGGGAGCTCCAAAATCACTGCAGATGGTGACTGCAGGCATGAAATTAAAAGACGCTTACCCCGTGGAAGGAAAGTTATGGCCAACCTAGACAGCATATTAAAAGGCAGAGACATTACTTGGCCAACAAAGGTCCATCTAGTAAAGGCTATGGTTTTTTTCAGTGGTCATGTATGGATGTGAGAGTTGGACTATAAAGTAAGCTGAGCGCCAAAGAATTGATGCTTTTGAACTGTGGTGTTGGAGAAGACTCTTGAGAGTCCCTTGGACTGCAAGGTCCAACCAGTCCATCCTAAAGGAAATCAGTCCTGAGTGTTCATTGGAAGGACTAATGTTGAAGCTGAAACTCCAATACTTTGGCCACCTCATGTGAAGAATTGACTCATTGGAAAAGACCATGATGCTAGGAAAGACTGAAGGTGGGAGAAAGGGATGACAGAGGATGAGATGGTTTGATGGCATCACCAATGCAATGGACATGAGTTTGAGTAAAGTCCAGGTGTTGGTGATGGACAGGGAGGCCTGGCGTGCTGCAGTCTATGGTGTTGTAAAGAGTTGGACACCACCTAGTGACTGAAGTGAACTGAATGGAGATGAGCTTCTCCTATGTCAAGCTTTGTTCTCTGTAACCCATCAATTTATATCCTCCTTGCACTTTATCTATGCATCTGCTGACCTATCACTTCCCCTAAAATATCTGTATTTGTCTGTCCATCTCTCTCTGCACATGTGTATACACACACATGCACATTATGAGGATGTGTGCATGCTCAGTCCCTTAGTCATGTCTCGCTTTGCGACCCCATGGACTATAGCCTGCCAGGCTCCTCTGTATAGGGGATTCTCCAGGCAAGAATACTGGAGTGGGCTGCCATTTCTTCCAGGGGATCTTCCCAACCTAGGGACCCAATCCGCGCCTCCTACATTGACAGGTGGATTCTTTACCACTGAGCCACTGGGAAGCCCTAACCCTGAGGATGGATCTTCTTTATTCAGTCTACTGATTCAAATACAATTCTTTTCTAGAAATTCCCCCACAAATACACCCAGAAATAATGTTTTACCAGATATACAGGCATCCCTTAGACCAGGGAAGATGGTCAAAATGTCTTTTATCTATTGAAACTTTCCATTCACAAACCTAATATATTTTTCTTTTTTGTGTACTTCAACATTTAATAAATTCCTCCATAAACATCCTTGCATATCATTAGATTTATTCACTGTTATATTATGATTTCTGTTGCTCTTAGGAAGGTGTTCTTTTTTAAATTCCATATTCTATTCTATGAGTAAGAAATTTCTTTATTGCTGAATACTAATGTTTTTAAGGGCTTTTTTCCCCTCCAGGATTCCTTATTACTTCTGGGATGCTTTGTCAATTTCCCAAATGGAGACATAATATATAGCATTTCCTAGGCTTATTTGACTAAAAACTCCATTTTCACAGACTCTGTATATCTAATTTACTGTTTGTTAAATGTGAGTAGATGACATAATGCACATAAAATGTATCTAAGTACAGCAGACTAAAAGACGAATCAGATTAGAACCGATCTCTTTCCTCTGAGGCTCTTACCAATCTGTGCAAGCAGAGAGAAAGCTTGGCTGGCCTTGACTTAGACTGTCTAACACTCAGCAGGAGAACTGCATGCTCAGGCAGTCATACTGGGAAAATGCAGTGTTTTATTAAATATTTCAGTTCTGATTCCATTTGTGAAGTAGAAGTGTATTTTGCTAAAACTGGAAAACAATCAAGTTCTATGTGTATTAACAGGAAATAAGCATTTGCCATAAAAACTGGTCAAAAGAACACAGAAATGACTGCATACCATGTGCCAAGCCCCCAGATGGACTATTTAACGGCCCCTGAGCAGAGCCAAGCATAGTATCTCCCTCTTCTCCTGAGTCCTCTCTACTGATACCTGTGGTTGTGGAAGTTGTGGTGGCTGATCGCGGCTGCAGTGCTGGCTGCAGTGGTGCCTGTGGCAGCTGCAACAGCTGCAGATGCTACCAGGTCGGCCGCTGCACCAGCCGCTGCACCAGCCGCTGCCCCTGCTGCTACGTGGTCTGCTGCCACCACCGCACCTGCAGCTGCAACTCATGTGGCTGCAGCGGTGGGAAGGGCTGATTGTCAGCAGAAGCCAGAAGCAATGCTGCTGCTAGGGGGCCCAGTCCAGCTTCTGGTAGCATTTGCTGAAACTGGGCTTGTCTGTTGGTAAGTCTTTCCTACAACCCTCCTCATCTCTCTTTCTGTGACCCAGAAGTCACTGGTGTGCACTCAAGGGCTGTAACTGGGTATTTTCCTTTCTGTCACATCACAAACTGTTTTCATTTCATAAGACCCTGCTACCGAGATGAAAGCAAGAACTGGGCCAAGACGACACCCCAGCCACTGAAGACAATCCACATATTGAACAAACTTGGAAATTGAATCATGGTCATGAACAGCTTTGCTTTTCTGAAATTCTTTGACATAACTTCAGGGCCCGCCCTTGTTCTCATTCTGCCCACACGTTACATGCCATTTCCTCTGTATTCTTCTGTCCAGCAGTGCTGTACTGTTGAAAACGAAATCATAAATAGAATAAGCACCATACATTGACATTTAAATCTTTTTTAACTTTTATTAAGTGTCTTGCTATGAAAGGACCTTCTCTATTCTCTAAATTCGGCAAGCCAAATAAAGAAAGCCTTGTTGGGAAGAATCTCCCCAGTTGTCAGATTCACTTCTTTTATGATCACAGTTGCCCTGAGATGCATTATGGCAGAATCACAGACAGGTCTCAGAGCAGCTTAACTTGTCCATGTTCCGTATCCTGATACCACTGTGACACCTTATTTCTTAGAAGTCAGTGAAAGTGAACATGTTAGTCACTAGGTCATGTCTGACTCTTTGTGACCCCATGGACTGTAGCCCGCTGGGTTCCTCTGTCCATGGAATTTTCCAGGCAAGGATACTGGAGTGGGTAGCCTTTCCCTTCTCCAGGGGATCTTCCCAACCCAGGGATTGAACCCGGGTCTCCAAATCTGCCTTAAGTCGTTTCTTTTCAAATCTCAATTGGAAGTACATGGCTTTTGACATCAGAGGCTTGTCACAGAGAGTTGTTCTTGGAAGACGTACTGAATGGCTCGGGCAGGCATCTGGCTCTTAGGCGGCAGTGGCCTGAGGACAGGGTGTGTGGCGATGGATTGGGAGCAGGTGTTTTCAGGTGCTTTCAAAGTTCACTGACCCCAAGTTAGGCCTGCCCCTAAAGATTTAGGTCCTACTCTCTTTTACTCTGGTACTATTCTTGGGAATGGTGAACATGTTTTCATTTTGTATTTGACAGTTTCTGAAAGCGATTCTTCACCCCATTCTTATGAGAAGGATAAATACAATCAGTGGGCCAGACAGAACTAAGATGTTGATCAAGGATCCACTCCCCTACTCTATTTATGCACATTAATGTGCAAGAGGATGAAGATTTTTAAGATCTCTGTGTGATACAGGGATAAAAAGTCCCTGCATGAGTCTTTGCCAAACCGTAACAGGAACATACCATGAGTCCCTGACTGGCAAGACCCAGGAAAATTCTCCTTGTGTGTAACTAATGCAGGTCTAACAGAGAGAGAAAATGTCTATAAAATCAAAGAATTCAGTGAATATATTTATGTTTAGAAATGAGGGAGAATTCATCTACACTGACTTTGTGCCATTATCATACATTTTTAGAAACTTGATCATTTACCTTGAAACAGGAAACTTTCAAAACAATTCAGAGCAAAGAATGGCCTCTGGCCTTAAGAAGGACTCTCAGTATAGAAAAATCCATGCTCTCCACCGTTGGCTTTTCCCACTGTAGCATCACCCTGGTTCTTCATGTCTCCCACAAGTACAATTGGAATCTCCGCTGCTTTCTCTGCTTTTGTGTTTCTCCTTGTCCACTGTAGACCTAAAAGTAACATCTAGGAGTCTGCTCATCAAAACTCTCTACAGATTGGAGGACAGTCTTCAGGTTTTTTTTTTTTTTTTTTTTTTGCAATAACCAACAACCTCAATTTTCTTAGCATGCAGTAGAATTAGAATATATTGGTCTATCTCAAGGTGTAACTCTTGAGCCAGCAGCATTGGTATCACACGGGAACTTGTCAGAAGTTCAAATTCTCAAGACAGTCAGACAGTGAAGCCAGTAATCTGTGTTCTAACAAGTCCTCCAGGAGATCCTGGTGCATGCTTGAATTTGAGACCTTTAGACTGTATCAGTATAGGGGAAGAAGCTTTTTTTTCACCTAGATTTGGAGATCTATCTCACAGTAATAGGAATCTAGTCAAATATTTCTATCTCATTTTTTCCAGTGAATATTTTTTTAACAAAGAAGAATCTTTGGAAACCAAGGCTAGATGAAGAGTTCTTAGACTGGACACAAAAAACAACAGTAAAATTAAAAATTGACAAATTGGACCACGTTAAAATTAAAAATGTTTGCTCTGGTAAAGACCTTGTCGAGAGGATGAGGAGACAAGCTACAGGGTTAGAGAAAATATTTATAAACCACATATCCAGCAAAGGATGTGTATCCAGAGGACATGAAGAATCCTTAAAACTCTATGGTTAGAAAACAACTAGCCACTTAGAAAATGGGCAAATGACATGAACAGGCAATTCACTGAAGAGGATCTACAGATGGCAAATAAGCACATGGAAAGGTGTTCAACATCATGAGCCAACAGAGAAGTTCAAATTAAAACCACAATGAGATATCACTATATACTTACCAGAATGATCAAAATAAAGAATAGTGACAACCCCAAAGCTGTCAAGGATGCAGAGAAACTGAGTCATTGTTAGCAATAATAAAAAATGGTACAGGTATTCTGGAAAAGTATATGTTACAAAACCAAATATATGTTTATAATACAATTTAGCAATTGTACTCTCAGACATGTATCCCAGAGAAATGAAAACTTAAGGTTCACCCAAAAAAACCTATACATAAATGCTTATGGTAGCTTTATTCACAATAACCCAAAACTGAAAACAGCTCAGAAGTCTTTCAACAAGTGAAGGGTTCAACAAGCTATGGTAACAATATATCCATCCTTGGAATACCACTCAGCCATAAAGGAGATTGATACCTGTAAAAATTGGATGACTTCAACAGAATAATGCTGTATGCGAAAGCCTAGCTCAAAAAGATATATACTGTATAATTCCATTTATATAACATTTTTTATTGGCATATAATTGCTTTACAATATTGTGTTAGTTTCTGCTGTACAACAAAGCGAATCAGCTATATACATATATCTCCTCCCTGTGTGGGAGGCTTCCCTTATATCTCAGTTGGTTAAGAATCCGCCTGCAATGCAGGAGACCCCAGTTCGATTCCTGGGTTGAGAAGATCCACTGGAGAAGGGATAGACTACCCACTCCAGCATTCCTGGGCTTCCCTTGTGGCTCAGCTGGTCAAGAACCCACCTGCAATGCTGGAGACATGGGTTTAATCCCTGGGTTGGGAGGATCCCCTGGAGAAGGGAAAGGCTACCCACTCCAGTATTCTGGCCTGGAGAATTGCAAAGAGTTGGACATGACCTTCACTTCACTTTCCTCCCTTTTGTACCTCCCTCCTACACCCTCATTCCACCCATCTAGGTCATTATAGAGCACCAAGCTGGCTAGAAGGAATCTGCTATATAATATTCTTGAGATAACAAAAGTACAGAGATGGAGAACAGATCAGTGGTTACTAGGAGTCAGAGAGGAAGAGTGGGAAGGGATTGTGACTGTAAAAGGGTGACATGAGGGGTCCTGGTGACGGAACTGTCGTGTCTTCACTGCTGTGGTCACACACATCTAACCATGCAATAAAAATGCATAGAAATAAGTGCATGCAAGTAAGTGCCTGTAAAACTGGTGAAACCCAAACAGTCAATGTCACGTTAGTTTCTCAGGCATGATTCTGTACTATGTAGCTATGTGAGATGTTCCTGTTGGGGGAAACTGGGTGAAGGTTGTTATGATCTCTCTGTATTACTTCTTACAAGTGTGTGTGAACTTACAACTCTCTCCAAATAAAAAGCTTAATAAATAAATGTCACTCGGTTGTGTTCAACTTCTTGCAACCCCATGGACAGCAGCACACCAGGTTTCCTTGTCCTTCACTGTCTCCCAGAGTTTGCTGAAATTCACGTTCGTTGAGTTGGTGATACCATCCAACCATCTCATCCTCTGTCACCCGCTTCTCCTTCTGCTCTCAATCTTTCCCAGCATCAGGGTCTTTTCTAATGCATTAGCTCTTCGTTTCAGTGGCCAAAGTTTTGGAGCTTCAACATCAGTCCTTCTGATGACTATTCAGGTTGATTTCCTTTAGGATTGACTGGAATTTTGCTTCTCCGTTGGCCCTAATTTATTGCTTTTCTCTCTCCCCCTGTGAGAGCTGAGAGCCTATCTATTTATACAGTGCTGTGGGCCTGGTGCCCACAAAAATGCAGGGCACAACCTCAGTAAATACTCACTTAAAGAAATAAAGCTCTGGAGGCTTTTTATGCCTTCCTCTGCATCATTCACAGAGTCAATTACTCTCTCACCTGTGCGAGCAGCTGCTTTTTACAGAATCCCACTGGTACACCAACACAATCACGCACATGCTTGTTTACAAGACCTTGAAGTTCTATTAGGGCAGGAATCACGCGTTTTGAAGTCCCAGGTCCTTTCAGAGTATAAGGTCTCAATTAATATGTGATGAACGAATGACCTTACCCTCTTTTCAGGGGATGACAGCAGGTGGTCACATCCCCAAGAATACATTTAAAGCCATTTACAAGGCCAGTGATGATGGGTATTGAACAGTGTTTCACATGAGGCAGGAGGGTCAGACCCAGAAGATTGACACTTTCCTTCTCAAGTATGCAATTCAGCCATGCCGTTAAACTTCTAACCAAAGATATTCTTCACAGAAAACTCACAAAATAAAGGAGCAAAGCTGAAAACCAAAAGTACAAATGCATCTTCTAGAAAGATTTTGGGCTTCCCCGATGGCTCAGTTGGTAAAGAATCCACCTGCAATGCAAGAGACCCCAGTTCAATTCCTGGGTCAGGAAGATCTGCTGGAGAAGGGATAGGCTACCCACTCCAGTATTCTGGCCTGGAAAATTCCATGGAATGTATAGTCCATGGGGTTGCAAAGAGTCAGCCACAGCTGAGAGACTTTCACTTTTTTCAGAAAGGTTTTAAATTGGAACACTTTTTTAAACAGCAAATCATCTAAACACCAGGAAAAGGAAAGCTCCATAATAGTAATACAACACAACTAAATCACTGATTTTCTTTTTTCTTTTTTTTTTTTTAAGAGCTTTATTGTTATCGTTTAGTCGCTGAGTCATGTCCAACTGTTTGTGACCCCATGGACTGTAGCCCGCCAGGCTCCTCCATCCATGGAATTTCCCAGGCAAGAATACTGGAGTGGGTTGCCATTTCCTTCTCCATAAATCACTGATTTTCATAAGGAATGCCCAACTGACCTTGCTTCTGGGAGGTCACCAGAGATTATGGAAACTCAGAGGTTAAAGTTAATTTGGAACCAAGTATTCCTTTTTTTAATCCACCCTAATATAAGATCATGCTAAAGCCCTTTTTAAAAGGCATTTTTGTTGCCTGTTACAAAGAAATGTAGTAATTAGATACAAGCAAAATTGAGCAACCAACAAAAAATATACAGGCCTTGTAACTGGACAACAAAAAGAAAACCTTTGGAATGAGGTACCTAAAGTGTCCAATCTATGTGGATACTTCACTACACCCTCCATCTAAGTGTCTCAGTGGGTTTCCAACAGGCCAGAAACACAGCTTCCCTAGGGAAGACTTATCCTGGATGCCCTCCAATGCCTCCCACTTGAGGACCATGCTACACCAGCTCCCCTTCCCCTAGCCCCCCCCCCGGGGGGCAGGGCCTTTGATCAGTTTAATCACCAGCCTCTCAAGGCCGCTCAGATGGTTAGTAAGGAATCCACCTGCAATGCAGGAGACCCAGGGTCAATCCCTAGGTCAGGAAGATCCCCTGGAAAAAGGAATGGCTACCCACTCCAGTATTCTTGCCTGGAGAATTCCATGGACAGAGGAGACTGGTGTATAGTCCACGGGGTCACAAAGAGTCAGACATGACTGAGCGACTAACACTTTCACAATCTTGGAGTAAATCAAGGCAAGAACAGAGATAAGCCTAATTGCCTGGGACCCAAGATCTTCAAAATGGCTTTTTTTTTTTTTTTTTAACTATTTATCAAGAAGGGTGTTCATGGATATTCCTTACCCTTTGAGCTATTCTGACACAGAAAAAAGAATTAGAAACTAAGAGCCACTGAGGGGAACATAAGAGGTTTCTGGGACACATCATTAACCCACCAGGAGCCAGCTGCTCTTGTTGTTCAGTCACTAAGTCTTGTCTGACTCTTTGAAACCCCATGGACTGCAGCAAATCAGGCTTTCCTGTCCTTCACTATCTCCCGGAGTCTGCTCAAACTCACGTTCATTGATTTGGTGATGCCATCCAACTATCTCATCTTCTGTCACCCCCTTCTCCTCCTGCTCTCAATCTTTCCCAGCATCACGGTCTTTTCCAATGAGTCAGCTCTTCACATCAGGCGGCCAAAGGATTGGAGCAGGGGGTAAGGACTAAAATCTTCACCAAACACTTCTCAACGAAAGCCATAGAACACAGGACCGAGTATTTTCACCCAGGAAATAACCAGCTCTGTAACTGTTCATGAAACTCTGGGAATACAATGTGGGAGGCTGTTAATGACCACTGATGGCTCTGTGACACCTTTTAAACTTGAGGTCAGAATACAGCCTGAGTGCTATAAGGTTCATAGTCTAGGATGGGTAGGGAGGCTGCGAAAGACGTAAGATGTATATTGATTGAACTTGGTGAGCTCAAACAAGTAGTTGAAGGGATAATACTAGGTAAGACCTTTAAGGGCAAGTGACCAGCATCACTATTCGTCTTTTTCTTAAAACAGGAATTGGTACCTTGGGATAAGCATTAACTGGGAAGGATGGGCAGTGCTATAGGGTTTTGTCCACATCACAGGGCAGCTGTTTGCCTGTCCATAAGTCACTAAACCTCTCTAAACAGCAGCTTTTTTTCCCCTTGTAATCACTGAGCTCAGACTCTCCCAAGGGTCCTTCCAGCTCTTAATTCGTCAATGAGTTCAATAATACAGAATGATCCATTAAAACTAAAAAGTATTCTGTAACTATATGCTCACAAAGGGAATTACTGAATTATCTAAAGAGGGCAGAAGTGATTTTTATTTGATGTGGATTGAAGGTTTTGTTTTTTAAACTTGATATATACAATGAACTGTGAGGTGATTTCAAATTTATTCATACGATGAGGTTAAACAGGAAATGCTAGAACTGTGATTTAAATTAATACGAGCATATAAGCCCAAATTTTCTTAAAAAATAAGCCTGATCTAAAAGAAATTTCGACTCTGAACAAATAAAAACTAGAAAATAAAACCCATGATGCTAATAAGAAGATACAATAATCCTCACCACTTACAGAGGGCATACAGCCATCAGTCTAATTCTGGTGGTAACCCTGAAGGGTCAACACCCTGAACCACCTTTTCAAAGGGAAAAGCTACTGTTTCTCAGAAAGCTGCCCAAGGTGCAAGGCTTTCTAAGATGTGGAGCTGGAATCTGAATCCAGATTGAGAGCTTCTACAGGTGGCTGGTAAACAAACTAGGGCAAATTGTGACCAGATGCCTTCATGTATTTTAGTAGGAACTGCCAACAACGTTCATTCTCTCTGGACAAAGACAAACAATTTATCGAGACAACTAAAATCTTTCTTGATGTGAGCTGTGTCAAGTGCCCTATCACATTAAAAGCAGCAGAAAAACCTAAATATCACATTCTTCCCAAGCTGAGGACAGGATGATTTTCCCTTTGTACCTTGGCTGTTCCACATCTTGTTTTTCTCACCCACTCATAGTTTCTCTTTCACTTCCTATGCTGCCTTAACCCACAAGGGGCCCAGTAAAAGTCATCAGATATTTCATCACAGACACAACCCACCCCATCCCTTCATCCATGTTATCACAGCATCCTATTAAGAAATCTAAGAATACCTGTCAATAAAGTATGGAAACAATTATAACCAGACTGCTCATCACATCACTTGAGTAAGCGGATAATATTTGCTAAGTGGCTGATGGCAAAAATCATTCCAGGAAGGGAAGCAGTGGAACCACCAGCCACATCAGCAGCAGGAAATGAGACACAGGGACACATTTCATCACTCCTGGGACATGAGTCAAAAGATTTCAATTTAGGATGACGTATGTACTTAGTTCACTTGTTGAAGTGCTCCAGAAACAAAACAAAACCCACAAAACCCTATCACTTGCTAGCACTGGTTTGGTGTGAGAGATTCAGAGAAGTCCCCATAGTCCAATTAGGAGAGAGTAAATTTGAATATGAATGACTAACTCATGCATACAGTCCTTTTATTCTTGCATTTTCAATTGTGATATCATTCATATAATTTTTCCTTCTGTGTGTAGATCAATAATTTTTATATTTTCACAAAATTCTAATCTATTGTAGACCATTTTTGCATACCCCAAAGAAACCCTATGACCATTAGTAGGTCACTCACTCTTTCACCATCCCAAGCCCTGGGAACCACTCTTCTTTCTGTCTCAGTGGATTTGCCTGTTTTGAACACTTCATATAAATGGAATCATACATATGTGGTCTTTTGTATCTGGCTTATTTCATTTAGCATGTTTGCAAAGTTCATCCATGTTATAGCATTCATCAATACTTCCCTCCCTTTTAATGGCTGAAAACTGCTCCTTTGTATGGTCATACCACATTTCATTCATCCATCTACCAGTTGATGGACATTTGGGTTGTTTCCACTTTTCATCTTTTATGGAAATGCTGAAACGAACATTTATGTACAAGATTTTGTGTAGACATGTTTTTATTTCTCTTGGGTATATACTGAGCAGTAAAATTGCTGAGTCATATGGTAACTCTATGTTGAATTTTTTAAGGAACTGCCAAAGTGTTTAGAGGAACCAGAGATCAAATTTCCAACATTCGCTGGATCATCAGAAAAGCAAGAGAGGTCCAGAAAAACATCTATTTCTGCTTTGTTGACTATGCCAAAGCCTTTGACTGTGTGGATCATAATATATTGTGGAAAATTCTGAAGGAGATGGGAATACCAGACCACTTGACCTGCCTCTTGAGAAACCTGTATGCAGGTCAGGAGGCAACAGTTAGAACTGGATATGGAACAACAGACTAGTTCCAAATAGGGAAAGGAGTACGTCAAGGCTGTATACTGTCACCCTGCTTATTTAACTTATATGCAGAGTACATCATGAGAAACGCTGGGCTGGAGGAAGCAAAAGCTGGAATCAAGACTGCTGGGAGAAATATCAATAACCTCAGATATGCAGATACATCACCCTTATGGTAGAAAGTAAAGAACTAAAGAGCCTCTTGATGAAAGTGAAAGAGGAGTAAAAAAGTTGGCTTAAAACTCAACATTCAGAAAACTAAGATCATGGCATCCAGTCCCATCACTTCATGGCAAATAGATGGGGAACAATGGAAACAGTGGCTGACTATTTTCCGGGGCTCCAAAATCACTGTAAATGGTGATTGCAGCCATAAAATTAAAAGACGCTTACTCCTTGGAAGGAAGTTATGACCAACCTAGACAGCATATTAAAAAGCAGAGATAATACTTTGTCAACAAAGGTCAGTCTAGTCAAGGCTAAGGTTTTTCCAGTAGTCATGTATGGATGTGAGAGTTGGACTATATGGAAAACTGAATGCCAAAGAACTGATGCTTTTAAACTGTGGTGTTGGAGAAGACTCTTGAGAATCCCTTGGACTGCAAGGAGATCCAACCAGAACATCCTAAAGAAAATCAGTCCTGGGTGTTCATTGGAAGGACTGATGTTGAAGCTGAAACTCCAATACTTTGGCCACCTGATGCAAAGAGCTGACTCATTTGAAAAGACCCTAATGCTGGGAAAGATTAGAAGCAGGAGGAGAAGGGGCAACAGAGGATGAGATGGTTGGATGGCATCACCAACTCAATGGACATGGGTTTGGGTAGACTCAGGGAGTTGGTGATGGACAGGGAGGCCTGGCGTGCTGTGGTTCATGGGGTCGCAAAGGGTCGGACTTGACTGAGCAACTGAACTGAACTGGAAGTGTTTTCCAAAACAACTGCATCGTTTTAAATTCACACCAGCAACATATGAGGGTTCCAACTACATCCTCACTAACACTTGTTATTGTCTGTCTTTTTTACTATAGCCATCCTAGTAGGTGTAAAGTGATATCCACTGTCTTTTTGATTTGTTTATCCTTAATGACTACTGATGCTGAACATTTTTTCATTTGTTCATTGGCCATGTGTAAATTTTTTAATAGAAAAATATCTATTCAGATCTTCTGCACACTTTTTGGTTGGGTCATTTGCCTTTTTATTACTTAGATAAGAGTTGCTTCAAATAGTTAAAACTACAAAAACGAATGTATTACACTACACTCATGTTATACCAAATGTGAAATATATGTTTAAACAAACTCATATGTAGGTATATTTTGTTTGCAATTTAAGTAATATTTATGAATATTTAGAAAACTAAGTTCTATTGTTTTAATAAAAAAGGAAAATGTAAGAAGTACCAAAAGCTCTACCAACTCTTAAACAGACAGTAACAAAAAGTACCAAGTAAATTTAGATTTTATTATACGAAAACAATTTCAATACTTGATATATTCATATTATTAAGTCACATATTAAGCTCTTCATTTGTAGACTGGCCATATTTTTTCCAATAACAAGAAAAATTACCAATGGTTGCCAGATGTCTCCATCAATAATTATTGTCTTCATTTAATTTGAACCACAGACTGTTGTTCAAATTAGGTAACACGTTACCTCAAGATTCAAAGACAAATGTCATATACATTATATTTTTTACAATTTAAAATGTTTCATCAGGAATGTAACAATTCCTAAGATAGAACACCTTCCTTGCATATAATTTTCAACCTTCTAATATTTCAGAGATTGTCCTATCTTGGAATCTTAGCCGAAATCATATCAGAGTTTTAAGACGGTACTTTTTTTTCTCAAGCACCTTAAATGGGATTTTTAAATATTTTATTCTATAGATAATTCCTAATTTCCCATTATGGTTGAGTTTTACGCATCATATCCACTACCCAGGTCCTGATTCCCAAGTGAGTCCAGACAAAATATAAGGCAGGGGCTACCCTTTGGGAGAACACAGCGATTCTTTCCAGGGTCCAGTCAGATGGGACAAGAATTTGTTCCAAGAGTCCTTGAAGATGCACTAAACCAAGGACAACACACTTGGAAGGAAGCCAAGATCAAAGCCAAGACAGAGTGCATGGTGTGCCCAACTAAAAGCACCAGGTGAAGATGGAAAGT
This sequence comes from Antilocapra americana, assembly GCA_007570785.1. Lineage (NCBI taxonomy): Eukaryota > Metazoa > Chordata > Mammalia > Artiodactyla > Antilocapridae > Antilocapra > Antilocapra americana. The sequence continues at coordinate 15,324,563 of ML660197.1, forward strand.
TGCTGGAAAGCTTCACTCTCACTAGTATAAACTCCATGAACACAGGGGTCTTACTTTTTGTCCACCTCCATACATAGCATCATGTAGGCATGCTGCGAATACGCAATATATTATTTGCTAAACTTATGAAAGTAAAGTTTGGAGCTTATGGTTCAGGGGCTGAAAGAACATTGAGTTCTCCCCTGTGTGTGCTGAGTGCCCTGGGGAGAAGTGGCCAAGAGCCCAGTCCACATGTGCTGAGATCAGTGCAAGCAGGAACACCAAAATGAGTGGGGAATAAAGAGTTCATCAATGAACATGAATCTACATCTGAAAGAACTGCCAGTCCTCCTCTGGTTGACATGCTGCTGACATTTCTCAAGTACAGTCAATTTTCCTACTTCTTTATGTATATCACGGGTTGGCAAGCTATGAGTTGCTGGTCAGATCTGGAAGGTAACCTGTTTAATCAAGTTGTATAGGACTAAAACTATGTACAGTTTGCATATTATCTGTGGCTGTTTTCATAATATAAGGGCTGCCCTTATCAGCCTTGTGCATACATAATTCAATCAGATATATAAGTATTTTTAAAACTAAGTTTGAGTTGCCCACCATGAAATCAACTGGAGCCTGTGCACAGGCAAAGAGCTATAGAAGCAGGAAATTTAGTGTTCCCGTCTTCCCATTGTCAACTCAGCTCTCAGTATAGCAGTTTCTGCCTGCTATTGCTTGCTCTCCAATGCCTTCAGATACATACATCCAGTATTTTTCCAGAATCCATAATTATTTCTGGGTTGGTCACACAGGAATTATTCAAAGACAGAAGTTCTTTCCTACATTCACTTCTAAATGCTATTAATGTCCAGACTCAAGGCTGTATCTCCAGCTGAGACCTTTCACTTGAGTCTCTGAAACAACCTATAGGTTTTATCTGCATATTGGACTCAGTTTTAAACTGACCTTAACAGCTTTTCATCCAACTACTTCAACAAATGTCACTCCCATTCATCCAACTGTCTGAGCCAGAAGTCTGGGAATCATCTAGGTTGTTCTTACCCCTAGAATTTACACCATCTCCCCATTATGCTGGCTCAGGTCACTATCACTTCTCACATAAATTACTAAAACCCTCTTAATTGTCTCCCTGCTTCTACTTCCTTTCTTCAGTAAATTCATTCTTCACACTGCAGGCTAAGCCATATTTCTAAGCAAGTCTGATCACATCAATCATCTCCTTTAATCTCTTAACATCTAAGCACTCTTATTTCTGAAGTCAAAACCCCTAAGATGGCATGTTAGGTATCTGCATGCTCAGTTGTGACGGACTCTTTGTAACCCCATGGACTGGTAGCCTGCCAGGCTCTTCTCTCCATAGGATTTTCTAGGCAAGAATGCTGGAGTGGATTGGCATTTCTCCTTGAAGGGATCCTCCCGACCCAGGGATCGAACCATCTCCTGTGCCTCCTGCATTAGGCGGCATATTCTGTACCAGGGAAAAGACCTTCAAGACCTGGCTTCTATCTTTGCAATCTGATCTCATCATTTTGACTCGTCTCTGTACTCCTTTTGAGATTCTCTCACATTTCCCCGGATTTTTTGCACTAGGTTATCTCAGTGACTGCATTTCTTGACGCAATAAGCTAGATGATTCTTCCTCCCTCTTCAAGTCTCAGTGGGTTATTTTCATAGAAAACCTTCCCAGTGCTCTACTTTGAGTTAGGTGTTTCTCCTATGTATAACCACAGCTCCTGACTCTATCCTACTTATTTTATCGAACACTTGTGACTACCTCCCCCCACTGCACTGTAAACTTTTATTACACTGTAATTCTAAGTTTCCCTCTAAACTTCAGGACAGGCACTGTTCCTTCCTGTTTAATCCCAGTACCTTACTTGGTTCCTGGTTCACAGTCCCTACTTTCTATGTGCTAATGAAGACAAAATCCTCAAAATGTATGGAGTGGAATTTTTTTAAAGAATTATTATGTTACCAGTGCCAACTCTTAATTTTCTCAGAAGTAGATCCAAGAAACCCTCATTCATCCAAGCAACATTTATTGAACGCTTAACATGTGCCCAGCCCAGCAGTGGATATAGTTATTCAGAGGTAACTGAGGCACAGCTATTGCTAGCTAACAGTTCACACTGCCTAGCAGGGACACAAGTGAATAAAGGAGTGATAAAATATCACACTAAAGCAGAAGTGTACATGAGATACATGAGAAACCTCGCTGATGGTTAGAGAGAGAGATCAGGAATCAGCTTTTGGAGGATGAATAGTTTCCAAATAGGAAAAAAGCTGCATTTACTAACCAATTAAGAAACAGTCTAAGGACACGTCTAGGCAAACTCCTCTCGGCACAACCCCTCCCTCCTGGCTGCAACGCCAAAACAGTTAAGCAGACCAAGCAAATAACTACTAGGGAAAGAGTCCACTTCCGTGGCAAGCTAGCTATTTACAATGCAGAAAATGAGATACTGTTTTTGCTTATAATAATGCCTAAGACTTCTTACAAGTCCCACATGAGTAAGGATCAAGCAAAATAAACATTCACATCCTGATGGTGAGAGTATGAACTTGGTAAAATTTCTTCAGAAGGCAATCTGGCAATGTAAATACTTAAAAAGACCAATGCCCAAAAACCCACTCCTGGAAATTCATCTTTCAAATAGTAACATTATATAATATACACACAGATATATGAATAAGAATTTTAAAAATATTATTTGCAGTAATGCCAATGGAGTGTTGTGGCATTACTTCAGTCTGCAGCACACCAGGCTTCCCTGCCCTTCCCAATCTCCTGGAGTTTGCTCAAATTCATGTCCCTTGAGTCAGGCAAGGGTGTAAGAAAACAATTTTAAACACGAGTTCTTTAAAATCACCATACATTAACCCTCTTCAGTCAGCTTCCTGCAACCTGCGCCATAACTCAGCCAGGAGGGGATGCAACATGCATGCATCTTCGTCCTCTGAGCCACCATCCTTCTGAGTCACACAGTCAATCCAAAGTGGACTGGCATAGTTCAACTACCAGCACCAAGAGATAATTCTGGTGTCCCTGGGTGGTTCTGTTCTGTCTGCAGAGCTGCCTCCTCTTCTCCAGTGATTGGTTTCATGGTGACAATGAAACCTGTGCTCTTCAAATTCATTCTTCATCTTATAGCATCAACCAATGCCTTTATGTGCTATGTGATCAATACTGGTATGTTTCTTTACTAATCCTTCTTCACAAATAGGCTCCGCACTGACTCCTAACTCCTAGAAACATTTAAACTGAACATTCTTAAGAAGGAACTTAATTCAAAAGTGCTTCTACATAATTTCTTATGATGAGCTTTTAGTGTACCTTTTACGATTCTTTTTTTTTTTTTGAAGGTTTTAAAAAAATTTTATTTAGAAAAACTGAAATGATTGTATGCTAATTTGAACAGGCAATCTGTACAAGGATTTTTCAGTTTTGATATCTTCCACATTGGATTCTGTTATGTGTGCTTTGTTCTTCAGATCTATAGGGAAAAAAAAAAATCTGCTTTTCAACCAGTCATTTATTCTTTGCCTTGTTTAGAAATTCTCATGATCCCTCAGACAGTTCCCTCTGGAACAAGCTTTCCTCTTATCTCCCAGCCAGCCCCAGTGGGTTCACCTTTACAGGCTCTGGGACTAGGACAGGAAGTAAGACTTGTGAATATTTCTTCACTGGGACCTTTTACGATTCTTTAGAGTAATTTTTCCAAAACCGATGGACTTTTCATAGATTTTAAAAGCTAAAACAAAAATGACTTATCTAACATAGCGTGCTGCGGTTCATGGGGTCGCAGAGAGTCAGGACACGACTGAGCGACTAAACTGAACTGAACAGAGTACCTAAACCAGTGCTTCTCGATCTTGAATATGCTTACAATTCACCTGAGATTCATTAAAATGCAGATTATGATTACTATCCTGGGATGAGGCTAACAAGAGTCCAGGCAATGTCCAGGCTGTAACTCCGCAAACCAAATTTTGAGTAGCAAGTGACCAAAATCATCTTTAATGGAAAAGGTGAAATATACATGCTTTAGAGGATTCTAAACTAATATTATATAATTTTAAATACAGTTCCTATTATTGACTCCTACTCTGCTTTCCATGTTCTTTCTGCCCTAGGAACCTGCAAGTATTTACAACAAGTATTCTTACACACAAACACACACAATATTCTTTATTATTTGAGGATAAACCTGTACAAAATACTGCAAATAGCTGCTTCTCCAATATGGAGTCACCACAACACATGCTTATGAATTGTGGTGCTGGAGAAGACTCCCGAGAGTCTCGTGGACAGCAAGGAGATCAAACCAGTCAATCCGAAAGGAAATCAACTCTGAATACAGACTGGAAGGACTGATGCTGAAGCTGAAGCTCCAATACTCTGACCACCTGATGTGAAGAACTGACTCACTGGAAAAGATCTAGATGCTGGGAAAGATTGAGGGCAGGAGGAGAAGGGGATGACAGAGGATGAGATGGCTGGATGGCTTCACCGACTTGACAGACATGAGTTTGAGCAAACTCCAGGAGATACTGAAGGACAGGGAAGACTAGCGTGCTGCAGTCCATGAGGCTGCAAAGAATCAGACATGATTGAGTGACCATTCGGGTATAACCTAAATCAAATCCCTTATGATTACAGAGTGGAAGTGACCAACAGATTCAAAGGATTAGATCTGATAGAGTGCCTGAAGAACTATGGACAGAGGTTTGTACCACTGTATAGGAGGCAGTGACCAAAACCATTCCAAAGAAAAAGAAATCCAAGAAGGCGGAATGGTTTTCTGAGGAGGCCTTACAAATGGCTATGAAAAGGAGAGAAGTGAAAGGCAAAGGAGAAAGGGAAAGGTTTACCCAACTGAATGTAAAGTTCCAGAGAATAGCAAAGAGAGATAAGAAAGCCTTAATATGCAATGTTAATAAACAATGCAAAGAAATATTAGAGGAAAACAAGAGAATGGGAAAGACTAGAGATCTCATGAAAAAAAATCAGAGATACCAAGGGAACATTTCATGCAGATGGGCAAAAAAAAGGACAGAAACAGTAAAAGGACCTAACAGAAGCAGAAGAAATTAAGAAGAGGTTGCAAGAATACACAGAAGAACTATACAAAAAAGGTCTAAATGGCACAGATAACCACAAAGGTGTGGTCACTCACCTAGAATCATACATCTGGAGTGTGAAGTCAAGTGGGCCTTAGGAAGCATTACTACGAACAAAGCTAGTGGAGGTGATGGAATTCCAGTTGAGCTATTTCAGTCCTAAAAGATGAAGCTGTGAAAGTACTGCACTCAATATGCCAACAAATTTGGAAAACTCAGCAGTGGTCACAGGACTGGAAAAGGTCAGTTTTCACACCAATCCTAAAAGAAAGCAATGCCAAAGATGTTCAAAGTACCATAAAATTGTGCCCATTTAACATGCTACCAAGGTAATGCTCAAAATTCTTTAAGCCAGACTTCAATAGTATGTGAATCAAAAACATTCAGATGTTCAAGCTGGACTTAGAAAGGGCAGAGGAATCCAGAGATCAAATTACCAATATCCACTGGATCACAGAAGCAAGAGAATTTCAGAAAAACATCTACTTCTGCTTCATTGACTACGCTAAAGCCTTTGACTGTGTGGATCACAATAAACTGGAAAATTCTTAGAGAGATGGGCATACCAGATCACCTTACCTGCCTCGTGAGAAACCTGCATGAAGGTCAAGAAGTAACAGTTAGAACCGGACAAGGAACAATGGACTGGTGCACAACTGGAAAAGGAGAAAGCCAAGGCTGTATACTAACACCTTGCTTATTTAACTTATAATCTGGCCATCTGATGTGAAGAGCCTACTCACTGGAAAAGACCTGACGCTGGGAAAGATTGAGGGCAACAGCAAAGGGGGCATCAGAGGATGAGATGGTTGGGTGGCATCACCGACTCCATGGATGTGAGTTTGAGCAAACTCCGGAAGATAGTGAAGGACAGGAAAGCCTGGTGTGCTGCAGTCCACGGGGTCGCAAAGAGTCGGATAAAACTTAGTGACTAAACAACAACACGTAAAAGCAGGTCAGGCAGCACAGTGGTAAAGAATCCACCTGCCAATCAAGAGACAAGGTTCAATCCCTGGGTCAGGAAGATCCCCTGGAGAAGGAAATGGCAACCCACTCCAGTATTCTTGCCTGGAAAAATTCACGGACAGAGGATCCTGGTGGACAATGGTCCATGGGGTCGCAAAGAATCAACACCACTAAGCTTCTGAACATTCACAGAACACATAAACTCCTCTCCCTCCCATTTCAATTCAGGCTTAGTCCTCAGTCTTACATTCTATTCCTTCAAGGCTGACACTCCTTTATTAGTCTGTCCTACGCAGGACTGAGATCTCTCCTACTCTCCAGAGCCCTTTTCCCTGCCCTTGATTTGCAGGTTATCATCAGTTGCTCCAAGGAACCTGGGTTGGAGTGGTTCTGAATCTCTGCCTTGACAGCTGGGTTTAAAGCTCAGTCCTGCTGCTTAAATTCCTCAAGCCAAGTAAACCACCACCTAGCCTGTTTTGTCTGGTAAAATAAAGTCATTCCTACATGTAAGGTTATGAGGATAACAGGAAATGTTTAAAAAATATTCAGCAACATGGCACCAAATTAAAACAGATTAAATGGAAGGTACTACGACACTGACATACAGCATTCAGCATAATTTCTTTCACATGAGAAATCCTCAATCATTACTTAAAAAGTCAAAACTTTTCTGCATTTAAAAAGATAGCTCTGAATAAAACTGAAAATAGTGGCCATAACATTAAACTATATGGTGGTGTTGTTACCTGTACTTTCAATCTACAAAATACAATAGTTTATGCTCAACCTAACAGCTATTATTATGAAATGTTTAATTACAATTTCCAGAGCTAATTATTCTCTAAACAAATACTCCAAATGGCTGATGGGAATCATGTTTTACCATGTGGAAGAGATTTCTCTTTAAAGCTGGGGAACTGGCATCTAAATTACCTGCGTGAATGCTGGTTAATGCAGAATTTAAGACTGAAACACAGGAAACTTGACTCTGGGTCAGTACCTTTCAATCCTCAAGTTCAGTTTTAACTTAAAAAAAATTAGCATACGACTTAAAAAAAGAATTTGAACCTTTCTTCACCTAGTAAGACTAAACTTTAGTCTCCCTGTAGACTGAGGGGAGGGGTGAGGAGAGTGGTGGCAGTGGAGTGAAACTATTGATTCAGAGGAAAGTAACTTTTCTTCTGGGTTTTGATGATTATTGAAAATAATTTAAACAACCAAAATGTGAAGAATTGGGACACAAAAAATAATGGTGACTACTACCAGGAAATAAGATTAGAGGTATGAAGAATCAAAGATAGTTTACTATGTGCCTTTTAAATTTCAATAGGTAGTAGATAAACTAAAATCTAATTACAAAAACCACTGTCTTAAAAATCAAGCTAGAACAATACAGATTTCCTTTGGGGATGGGGAATCAGTATTGGAAATTCAGTAATAAATATGTGCTTTTAAAAAACAGATGCTCTGTAATTTAAAAAGCAAAGAGAAAGTGGCAGAAGTTGCTGTTAATGTACAACTAATGGAACAAAGAAAGTAAGGTTGGAAGTAGATGCATCATGTGCTTGGCAGGAACAAATGTGCATGACAAAAGGAAAAAATGTTATTCTTCAGTGTTCCAGATGTCTTGTTATGTTCTGTGATCATCAAAGGAAAAAGGCTACTACTTTCAAACAGTCCATAAATTCAGGAGTCTTTATTTTTAAAAAATTCTTCCAACAATGTTTCACAATGAACAATAAATCAAATATCTCTACCATGTATTTGAAATGAAAATTGAAATCAACCTGTTTTTGCTTAATACCTAAGCCCACCTCTCGCAATTAAGACTGGTCTTCATAAATCCTGTCATATTAAAACATCTTCCAAAACATGCCCTGCTGACTAAAAGGGCCTCACTCTTTCTTTCAGATTTCTCAGTTATCTCACCCCCTATTCTTAGCCTTAAGTGCTGATATTATTTCTCTTAATAAACTATTCCAGAAAGCAAGACTTGTCCTTGACTAATGATAAACACAAATAAAGAAATTCTCAACTCTATAATCTTGTGAGGAATGAGAACTGGAACTTTCAGTTCTTATCCAAGTCTTTTCTAAGGCAAAGGGAGTTAATTTTGGAGAAGTAATAAATGAAACACGTGGTTGTGCCAAAAGATTTTGCCAAATTAAATTCTATGTTCTCAACTCAAAAATAAGGTATATTCTAAGCTAATGTAGATAAGGAAAGGCACAATACCAATAAGTAGTAATAGAAAATAGTCCCAAACCTTGAACTTTTGGCAACTTCAAGGGTAATGGAAAATTTAAAATTAAGGTGCTAAATTAGATGTGAACTTGCACAATCTTCAATGAACTGAAGGCCTTCACAGTTCAATTTAAAAGTATGAGATTTTTTAAATATCCTATTTTAAGACAGTCATACTGAATCTCCAGGTGAGATTCAAAATTGAATGATGTCTATTTTATTGAGTTTAGGGCCAGGCAGATTCATGACTAACTTTCATATATGCATAAGGATATTCTCATTTTAACAATGTTTTTAAGTAGAAAAACTCTATAAACAAATATTCTTCAAAAGGGGCATCCATATAATGAAATCTTGGACCTCCAAAGAGATAATTAGAGCTGGATGTGATAATATGGAAAAATAACCAAGTTAAACAAAGAGAATCAAGTCATTAAACCATACATGTAAAATAACAAGAGGCATATATAGAGAGAGAAAGTAGTATATAAAATAAATGTTAACATTTCTGAAAGACTATACAAAAACACAAGTAACTGTATTTCCCTGGGATGTGGGAACAGAGTCACAAGAAGGAGACACAGTCTTCCACTTTATACCCCTTTGTATACTGCATAATTTTTAAACATCATAAACATGTATTATATTTTGGTAACATATAAAAAACTTTTAAAGTCTTTAAAAAACCTGATTGTACCCACAGCATTCTATGAAACACTGGGTAACATTAATTCACAATCCTTTCCTGCCTTTTACTTAATGGTTATTTAGTCAAAATTAGAAGGCTTCTGGGTTGTTTGCTTTCTCTGTCCCTCAAGACTGAGGAAAAAAGGTGAGAATTCAAGTTTTAAATCTCACTGATTAAACTGTAATTTGGATAATATCTATTTAAGATTCCAGAGAACCAATTAAGAAATTAACCAATAAACATCTGAATCACCAATTAAGATATTTTATCTAGGATCACTTTTCCTGGTTACAAAAGCCTGAATCTTTAAACTCCATAGCCCTGTGAGTTCAACAACCCTAGATTTCAAAAATATAGATATGTTTAATTTTCCTCCACTGGCATAAAATAAGTAAAATATATAGAGGCTACCAAGTTTGAAAGGAAATACATTTTTGGCAAGGGTCTTCACCAGAAAATGGCATCCTATATTCAAATCCTACAGAACAGACTTCAAAGTCAGAACAGTTCAGAGCTGGCATAAGAGTCCTTTTATGTCTACTCAGGATTTGCCGATTCAAAGGTGTTAAAACATTTTCGAACGTTTGAGGCTCAGAAAATTGAGAGTGGTAGGCTAGTGGCCACCTTGAGGGTATGAATACCCTTCAAACTACACAAAATTCAAGTTTTTAAAACATTGTGATGGTCAAACAAAACACAACTGCAGAGAGAATTCAGAGTATATGCCATAAATATGCAACGTCTACATTAGAACAATAATTGGACTTTTTAAACCAGGGTTTTCACAACACTTGGGTCTTTACAGATTAAATACTTCAGTGCCTACTACATTTCTAGAAGTAATTACTATGTTTAGTTGTTCAGTCGTGTCCAATTCTTTGTGACCCCATGGACTGTAGATGGCCAGGCTCCTCTATCCACAGGATTCTCTAGGCAGAAATGCTAGAGTGGGTTGCCATGCCCTTCTCCAGGGGATCTTCCCAACCCAGGGATCAAACCCAGGTCTCCCACGTTGCAGGCAGATTCTTTACCGTCTGAGCCACCAGGGAAGCCCTAAGTAAACTAGTGTTCAAATGCTCATTGAATTAACGACACAAAAGGCTCTTCAAATACTACATACAATCACCTAATAACCAGTAAATTTAATGAATTAGGTTGTGGAATTACCCATCAATGCTCTGCTGGAGCTGGCCTGCAAAGTGAGACCTGTGTGCCTAACTCCAAGTTTAATTTAATTAACATTAAACTGGTAGCTGAAATCAGCCATGGTGAGAGTATTAATATCACATATATCAGTAAGCACTACAGAACAGGACACTTTTTCATGAGAGAAAAGCATTCACCAGCACAATATATGACCAGCACATCTTGGTCGTATATTCATTTGTTCAAACATACCACACAAAATTTTTAATGAATGACATGTTTTAAAATATACAAGGAAAAAGTTAACTAATGAATATAAATTCAATACAATAGGCTTAAATAACACATTTTAGTAACAGTACCCTTTCAAAAGTAATTTTACTACTGTCAAGGGCACAGACTTCATAGTTAGAATGTTGCACAAAAAAGAGGAGTTACTGTGATACTTCAAATGTCTCTTTAGTTTAAAACTTGACCCACTATTTAACCCCATGAATTTACCTGTAAAGTTTAAATAAAATCCTAGAGAACAAACTACTGGTTTCAGCAAATTATGAATGGAATCCAAATTAAAAATGATTTTTATTAGGTACATAGGATATAGAAAGAGATTCTCTTAGAATTTCATATGATTTTAAAAAGTCTGCTTACACACAAATGCACGCGCATCTTAATCCAACAGTAAAATACTTGCTCCCCAGAGCGAAAGCCCTGTCACTAGCCTAATGCCTTGCTTCTTTCATCCTTGAAGTATGAGCCCCCTTTAAGGACCATATGAGATAACACATGAAAAGCATTTAGCAAGTTTCCGATACATTAAAACAGCTTAATAAACCACACTCGGTAATACCATCACCATTATTACTTTCAAGTCTTATCTTTCAAGAATATATCTTTATAAGGTTCATTCACAGAGATGAACTTTCTGATATAAATCTGAGACTGCAAGTGGAAGCCAAAGATGAGGGGAGTCATTCTGAGTGCGAGTTTGGAGCAGGAGCACAAACATGAACAAAGAGGCCCAAGAAGAAAGGCACAGGCTGGCCTGAGGACAGCATCACGTTTTACTGGACGCCAACAGCAGCAGCAAGAGGTGGCTGACTATGTATCATAAACTACCTTTCACAAAGTCACTATGTCTTCAAAGAAATTTAAAAACATTCTGTTTAAATGAGAAACAACAAGTATTCTTTCTAAAAATGGACAAGGTATAAAAAAACCACTGGGGGAAAAACCCAGAGCAGATTTCTTGCTTAAAGTAAACAACAACAACAAAAAAGTAAACACATTCCTTTAACTGTAGCTGACATCTTGGAAGGTAATGATTTTTGTTAGAGAAATCCTATTTTCACTCCCCCAATATATATATACACACATACATACACAAAGTTAAAATTCTTGTTAACTAACAGGATAGAGAAATTATTCTTCATTTTTGAACTTTCTTTAGCAAGGTGTAATTTTAAAATGGCTATCTGACACTCTCCCAAAAGAATACCACAATTTCAAAGTGGTCAGAAAAGTAAATAATTCCAAAATAAGGACTAATATCCAAAAGCCAGAACTTGGAATATTCCTTTTAAAAATGAGATATTCACCAATTTCATCATTACTGAAATACATTCAAGTAAAAATCAAAGGAAGAAAATCCAGAAAACGTTTAAAAAGTTTGCCATTTCAACTGAAATTTAAATTTATCCCATCAAGCCAACAAAAACACTCAGAAGTTCAGGGAGGAGTATATTTACCTTACAACTAAACATCGCTGTCACAGAAAATACAAATTTAAAGTGTTGTGCAGTGGTTCTCAAACCACTGTAGTCTGAGAAACCCCGAGGGTCCCCCCAAAAGCCAAAGTCAAAACCATTTTCAGCATACTAAAATGCTGTCTGTTTCACTCATGGTTTCACAAGTGCATGGCAGAGTTACCCAGTGCCTATTCACTATGTCACTTAAAAGAACTGCAATGTAAAAGTAGTATGAGAATCCCACTGCTTCTACTGGGCCAGATTTTTAAAGAGATGTGCAAAATGTAAAACAATGGTCTTCTGTTTGTGGAAAACAGTTATCTGCCTTCAAAAATGGTATTTATGTTGACATGTACTGAGTTTATTATTGTTATATTTAAATGAATAAACGTTTTAAAACTATCTCAGTACTAATTTCTAATACAGCAAATACTGAGCAATAGAAGTTACATAAACAAAAGCTTTTTGGAGATCTTCAATAACTTAAAAGAGTTAATAGTCCTGAGGCCAAAATGTCTGGAAAGCAGCCAGTTAGTTATTCTCTTCATTTTACCAATTTACAAGAACTGTACCCAAGAGGATACACGTTGGGAGCTGGGGCAACTCAGAAGTAAAGCGAGCACTGATGTGCTTCTTCAAATTTACAGAGAGAATTATTCTGCAGAAGCAAGTGACTACCTGATCTCTATCTTCACAAAAATAAGAGTAAAATGTACCTTTAAACTAATCAATAAAGCTTGTTACCCTGAAAGAAAATTTTCTTTCCTGAGCAAACATAAAAGGAGAGAAGATGACTCAACCAGTAAGTTGGGAAGCTGCATCTTCATGTTGCTACCACTGAGTATTTTCTCCTCTTCATTGTTCAATGCAATTCTGACAGTCCATATAAAACCAGAAGCAAATCTGAATATGAAAGTCTGTGGATTCAAATTCACATTAAAGTTGGATCACTTCTTACACTAAGCATTTTGATTTTACAGCATTCAAAGTCAACAAGAGTTTTCACTTAATTACAAACCTCAAGGTTTATCCAGAAAAAAATAGTCTTTAAAATTATTTTAATACAACTGTTTAATTTACTTATTTCTTAGATGGAAAGCCTGGTAGGTTAACTGGGTAATGGTCTTCAATGGTAGAGTACAACTTGGTACAAGAGTTGATTGGGACCCAATACAATCTAAAACATCAGAATTCAAAGACATCTCTTAAGTATACCCCCCATGAGGGGGCTGGAAGGTGACTCCAAAAATTTGGAGAGATTTCAAGTATACACCAGCACACACCCAGACCTTTGCAGCATTCATTTAATTCTAAGAGAAGAGCCATACTGCTCAGAAAGGGGGCAGAGACTTCCCAGTCTGGTCAAAGTAGTTCAGACAGCTGTACATTCAGCTAAATATGCACTGGACAGCAATGCTTGAAGAAGTTTAAAACTCAACACAGATTTTAATATACTACGAAAACAACTCTTGTAGTCACCATCTGAAAAGGTATTCAGCATGAATAATGTTTGAGGAAACTGATATTCACCTCTTTTAATACCAAAGCTCTAAAAACAATTTTAAGTATTGTAAGAAAACTTTTCAAATATGTATTACATATTTACATATGTAATTTCACCTTTTCTTGATGACACAGAGTCACAGTAATAGGCAATTTTCAGAAGATGGTGTATATAGTGATGCCCTCTAAACTGGGCTGGCTGTCCCTACACTAACTAGTCTTGGACAATGTATGCTCGTCATACATTCTATCTCCTTCATTTCAAGCCATAACTTCTGAACTGTTGATATGCCATGGTCTGGGAAATCTAATAATAAAAACTTCACATAAAAACATGAGCTCTAACATATAGACTTTGTGACTTCTGTGGCTGCTCAAAGGCATTAAAAAAAAAAAACACGTATTACAAGTTTTTCAGTTGTGTTCTGTTTTGATAAGATTGCCAGATTATCACTGGATGAATGAGGCATTATATAAATATTTAATCAAGTTCACTTGAATATTAACATAAAGATATAACTAAACATTAGTATCGTTGCCTTTTTAAACAAAGTATTCTATAACTTTAAGGTAACACTGGGTTCCAGTTTCTTTCCCCTAGAAATGAACATAAACAAATGTTCTATTAATATCAGTTTGTCCAAAGAAAAAAAACTGAGGTGCAATCATGTCACAGTTAATGCATGTCTGCTTCCAATACATTCAAAGACAATATTTTTTTAAAAAAAAATCAATAGTTAAAATAAGCCTTTTGCAGTCTGAGAATTCAAGATACTTAAAAAAATTTGTAAATACACATACATGCAAATTCTTCATATATACAAATTTTCACAAAATTAAGAAGTTGCAAAGAAATTAGAAGGATTACAGTGAATCTAACAAGCTACATTAAATGCTTTACCACTGACATATTCCTAAACATAGCAGTCATAGTAGTTTTAATAAATTTTCTACATGGCCTTTTTATAAAATTTGCTTTTAGACATAAAAGTTAGTCACTAGAAGTCTTCTGAAACTCTAATTTAAGAATTCAAGATGTTCTCAATTCACTACTGATATTTAAGGCCACTTTGGTAAAGGCATTGCAGCAAGAACACAAAACAATAGCATATTTTCTAGTATTTATTTTTTTTCACCTGCAAACTGTTGCAAAACATGATCAGCTTTATTATGCAGACAGGTATCCCTCTACATTTTTAAAGAATTTAGGCATGTATAAACAGAAGAGCTCTTCAGAAAGGAAAAATTCAAGAATGACTAAAACCTTCCAATTTTGACTTTGTAACTTTCCAGTAGCAATGGTAAGTGATTTTAGGTCATTCATTCCCAGATATAAGACAGCACCTTAAAAGTGGCTGATCTATTTCCCCAGTAACATTTCTCACATAACAATGTGTTAAAGTTACAAATACTGATATGCACAAATAGCTAATTTCTAAGAAAAATATGTACAGTACTGCAGCATAATGAATCTGGTATCTGCAATAACTTAATATTAGCCAATTTTTAATATACATGATACTGCTACTTTTTTTTTTGCGCCAATTCACAGGTTAAAAGTTGTTACTGGAGCCCTCTGTTTTGCACATATTACCTGGTGTTTAATACACAATGCAGGCTTTTTAAAGACTTCTCTTGTGTTTAAAGCTAAGATCAGTGAAACAAGACAACAGTGCAAGAGGCGGAGAGATGTAATGTGACCATGTAAAAGTTCGTTCCAGTAAAGTGTCTATATAAGGCTATAAGAAAGGATTGGTTGATGAGCTTCCTGTTGGAAACTGTCCTGTTGGTGCACCAGTCTAAAGGAAAACATAAGACAAAATAAATAGACAGACAAGAGTGTGTGGGAAAATAAGAAAATAATATTTTTTAATTAACAGTATTTAGATTAAGTATTATTAAGTGAAATTGCTCAGTCATGCCTGACTCTTTGCAACCCCATGGACTGCAGCCTACCAGGCTCCTCCGTCCACGGAATTTTCCAGGCAAGAGTACTGGAGTGGGCTGCCATTTCCTTCCTCAATTTACATTAGGGTTTTATAATTACTGGCCACCGTATTTATTCATTCCTATTATTAAGGCAGGAGAAGGAGGCAACAAAGGACAGGATGGCTGGATGGCATCACCGACTCAATGGACAGGAGTCTGAGCAGACTCCGAGAGACCACGAAGGACAGGGAAACCTGACACGCTGCAGTCTGTGGGGTCACAAGGAGTAGGAACATGACTTAGTGACTGAACAACAATTACTGTTATTAGCAACATACTGTAACACAACTACAGGTTACCAGGCACTGTGCTGGGTCTTTTATATCCATTACTTCACATAACTCTGTTAACAGATTCCAAGAATGGATCGGTCCTAAAAAAGGCATTTACAACTCAAACCAAATCTGACTCCAGGATTCCTTCTTCACACTGGTCATTAAATCGACAGCCTCTCATAAAGAATTTTGATAAGAAAGCATACAAGTTTCATGTCTACAATACTTTACTGTCAATGTTTTGCTTTCCAGGTGATTAATGTGTTTTCTTAAATCAAAAAGGGATTGTGCACAATGGCTGCCTCGATTTGTACAATCTTGCATGTGGGAGGAATCACATCCTGCTTTTTACACTCTGAAAACAATGCAACGACTTACAAGGTGCTTAAAACTGCATCTCACTTACCATAAAAGGATTACTAGACACTCCAGCAGCTGCAACTTGACCAAAAGGGGTTACCACTGGCTTTGTTTGTCCAAATGCTGCAAAACCTGCACCTTGTTAAAAAAAAAAAAAAAAACCCAACAATTATAACCTATACCTTTGAGAGACAATTTGATGCTTATAAAGCTTCATAAGGAGTTTCAGAAAAATTTCTACCAGAGCAACAATAATTAAGAAAATCAATGTTAACTTCTTGAGTCTCATGTTCTTCAAAATAAGTTAAAAGTTTCAGTGGCATGTCTTAAAGAGCTTACATCAACTCCCCAGAAATGGTTAATTCCAGTCTGTCCCAGCTATGTACGTTGCTGGAAAAGGATTTAATCAAACATGAGTTTGTTGGCTGTTTAAGAGGGGCTATAATCCAGGGATTTCAAACTTCAGCAAACAAACAGCCAAAAACACAAAAAAAATCCACCCAAAACAAACAAAAAAGACAACAACAAAAACAGAAACAAAACCTGAAAACTTTCTCTAGTGAATCTTCCTGAAAACAAGTAACAAACTCAAACTGCAGTACAGTTACCTTTAGTCTACGGCATCACCACCACTAACAAACAACAAAACATACACAATAAATGGAACAAAATCAACAGTTCTCCAATGCAAAGCAAACACGCTAGGTCTATAAAGTTTCCTTTTAAAATCAAGAAGCATATTATAACACAGAAGACACAAGAAAGATACTGGAGATCCTGAGAAAGAGGAGGTACTCTTTAGTCTCTGATTACTCCCAAATCTGTAATCTGGTCACAAAAACTTAATAAATCACTCAATTTTCTGTGGCCCAACTCACCAAAGGCTTCTATATCTGTGTAATAAACAATCAGCAGATAACATTAGAGCATTCTTTAGATAAATCTTTTTGTCCAAACATTCAAATTATGATAAATAAAGGATACCTGCGATGAACTTGGCACCAGCCAAATGTTAACTCTTACCATTGGGCTGTTGAGAAAAAGCTGTCTGTTGAGGAAAAGCTGCTTGGGCTGGGAAGGCTGGCTGCTGGAAGCTGCCGCTAAAGCTGGTGGGAAGACTATAAGGAGCGGGAGTCCCGAAGCCTGCAGGCATGCTCATGGATGCAGTGCCAAAGGTCGCCGCTGGTGGGAAAAGGAAAGGCTGATCACTTACAAATGAAAAGGGAGGTTGTCTACACTCACTCAGCAATGTTTACATTTACCTTAAAAATAGAAAGATGTATTTTAATCCCAAAACTCCAACAAACTTAATAGCAAGTTTTAGTGCCATATAGTTTAACATAAGCTATAAAGCTATCATTTGAAATCATAAGTAAACCTCTCAAAGTAATTATATAAATTTTAGTCTAAACAGCAGTCTACTTTTAAAGTCCATCATCATGTAATTCACATGTATACTAGTATATACATTTTTATATGTGATTGTTATACACAGTAAAATAGTCAAACATTTAATAATATCTAGTGAACTGTCTGCTATAATATAGTGTATGTGTTCCTAGAAAAAACCTCTGCTAACTTACAGGAGAAATAGGGTCTGCGGCAGGCCACTCAAAACCTATGCAACTTTGTGACCAATCAAAAAATGGATGGGGGTAATCCTAATAAAAACATTAACCCAATTAAACTATGTGAACTCCCATTCCTTTTTTGAAAAGTATAAAAAAACAAAGATAAGGGGTATAAGGAAGATAACATTAGGACCAATGAGTTATAGAAACTGGGGCAAAGTACACAAAAATTGAACAGTTAAATAGGCATTCTTAAAAGAGATAAAGAATGTAGGGTGAATGACACTGTAGCCAATAACTACCATGGCCTGCCATATCTAGTCACTATAACTTCATGGAATGAAGCATTAATTCACAGGTTGGGGAAATCTGTGTGTGAACTACAGCTATATATACACACATATATACATATATACACATACACACACACACGGTATGCTGCCATCACCTCCCACTTACAAATGACTTATGAATTCACATTATTACATTATTATATTACTCATATAAAAACACATAGTAGCAGAACCATATATTACTTTTTGCTAATGATTCAAAACAGAACCTTTCAGCTACATGTTCTAGGAAAGAGCCAACAATGTTGCTTTTAATACAGAACACTAGCAATTAGATAGTGAAGCATTTTCAGCATGATGTTATCAAACAACATAATTCACTGTTTTCTGATTCTAAGAAAAAAAATTACCAACTTGAATGCTGACTTAAGGCACTGAAATTAATACTACACGTACTATATAGAATTATCTTCTATTAAAAAAGTTAAAAATCTGTTACAGATGTTGCTCAAAGTAATTCTCATAATTCTAATATTTGTAACAGTGCAATTGTCCTCAGTGAATCTAATTAGATCGTAAAATTTTAAATATTATTTTACTATTCACAAGAAAAAGGAAACTAAGCCACTGGGAAGCAAGTGAATTAAAGAATAAGCACACTGCAAGGGAAACAGAAGGGTTTCAGAACAGACAACAATACACTGACATAACTATGAGAGATCACTTTTAAGAAAGCAGTATAAAGCAAAAGTTGGCTACAGTTAAGCAAAGCCAAACTCCATGGAATAATGTGGTAAAATGGTTTGGTACATAGAAAAGGTGTGCCACTCAAGTACTATGAATTCAAACTTAAGAAAAATAATCAAAAAAGCTATTAACATTCTAATGTGACCATGGAGGTAAGCAATATGCTTTTCAATATTAAAATGTAAATTACCACAGAAGATTTTCATGTAACTTTAAAATATAAGTTATTCCCAATGCCACACATCCATGCCCACTCCATTTTAAAACATGGAAAAAACTTAACTGCACATGCAGGGATCCAGAACACTAGCAGAAGCCTCCACAAGCAGGTAGACAAACTGCCACACAAACCTAGATATTAGCTGTGGCCACCTACCAAAATGAGCGTGAGGAAACACTTGAGAATGCATTGCTCCAGAAAGGCCTTACGGAAAGCCATAAAGAGACCAATGTCAATTAACTTATGAGTAACTATTGTCAACATAAAAGTAATTTTGTTTCATTAAAAAATTCTAAAATTAGAATATACTTACAAAGGATATAGCATAAGAATACATAATAAAAATGCACAGTCTTTACTTCAACTATATTCATGATACTAGTGTTTACACTATTTGAAACAAAGAGATTAGAATAATGCCAGAAAAACAAATATTAAAGAAACATTTATGAAATCCAACTTTTAAATAAACACTAATTTTGTTTTCATGTGAAGGTGCAACGATATACATAAAATGATTTTCTAGGCCTCACCGGTTACACCCAAAAACGCTGTTCATAGAATAATCTAAAATGATCTAACATCTACCTTTTACCATTTAAAAAGTCATATCTCAGAGAAAGCACCTGAATAATGTTTATTTTCAACTACATACATGAACTAGAAACTAGTAAAGATAACTCAAGTAAATGAATTATTCAAGGAAAATTAGTCAGTGGACTCCATTAGAAAGGTGAGCAGCACTTTCACTTTAAAATATGATGGCTAAAAAGAGAGAAAAGAGATATTCATCCCGTGCAGATCTTAACCTGCATGACTGAGGTCAGACAGGTTACTTTAAATAAAAGTACTCAAAAGAAATCAAATTTAGGTTAAGTACTAGAACCACTGTTTAAACTATCAGGAGTGGGACTGTTTCTAAAAATACATGTCCATGCATTTTAAATAGCATACTTAACTAACTAAATTTGGGGGAAACAACAACTGAGATATGAGAGTGGTTCTGAGTCCTGGTTCTGTTGTTTTCTAATTACAGGACACCACAACTTCTTTAAGTCTCAGTTTCCTCATTTGCAAACAAGGGATGGAGAGGCAGATACAGTAACACCTAATTTACAAAGCTGCTGGGATTAAAAGTACTACAGAGTAAATATTCAATAAATCTGTTCTTCTTCCTTGCTAACTTAAAAGATGCTGTTTATAACTTGTTATTAACTCAACAAAAGGCTGACTCAGGTGGAAGGGTTCTGTGATAAACAAGCTTGGTCACTTTATGTTTATCTCCATTCTTAGAGCATGTTAAGAGCTCTGAGAAATCGTGCATTAATAATACTGGTTCAATTCTGTGTTACTAACTCAGCACTTCCCATATGCTTTTGAGCACAGAACCCCTTCCCATGAAGCACTGTGATAACATCACCTCAGGAGACATGTTCTACAAAATACGCTTTGGTAAAACCTGACTTTTGGTCAACACTGATTAATCAACTTTTAGTCAACAACTGGTATTAACTGCAATACTCAATCTGTAACACTGATGCCTAGTCCTGGGCTGCTATCAAAATATTCTAGACTTGTTTTTAACAAGCTTTTTGAGATATAATTCATATATCATACAATTTGTCCACTTAAAGGGTAAAATTCAAGGTTTTGTTCTTTTGTAAAAACACATTCACCAGGTGTACCACCATCATCAAAATGTAATTTTAGAACATTTCACACCCCCCTCACTAAAAGAAATTCCACACCTATCAGCTCTCCACTTTGCCCCATCTCCTATAGGTTTTGTCCATTCTGGACAGGTTATAAATGGAATCACGCATTATATGACATTTTGTGACCATCCCATTCATTAGTGGATGGTCACCTGGTTTAGAAGCACTCTGGGACTAATGCTGCTGCTGCTGCTGCTAAGTCGCTTCAGTCGTGTCTGACTCTGTGTGACCCCATAGATGGCAGCCTACAGGCTCTTCCATTCCTGGGATTCTCCAGGCAAAAACACTGGAGTGGGTTGCCATTTCCTTCTCAAATGCATGAGAATGAAAAGTGAAAGTGAAGTTGCTCAGTCTTGTCAGACTCTTTGCGACCCCATAGAGTGCAGCCTACCAGGCTGCTCCATCCATGGGAGTTTCCAGGCAAGAGCACTGGAATGGGGTGTCACTGCGTTCTCCGGGGGGACTAATATTAGTCATTGGTTAATCAGGCAAATCCATCTAATTGGTCTCCACCTAAGTAATAAAATGACGATGCTTGGCTAGATGCTACCATGGTTCTTTTGGTTCTACATTTCTACAAGCTTATTTCTTGGCGGGGTGGTAGGGGGAGGCTTTTAAATCATTAATTTAGTCATTAAATGAATATCAGAAAATAAAGGATACTCATTCAGGGGCAAGAGAGAGATTTAAGAGTTTTAAGAGAACTTCCTAATAACTGAAAATTATAAAATTATATTAACTTTATTAATTAAAGTGTTCAAGGGTCTAGAAAAATAGAATGATAAATATTATAGAATTCTAAAAAAAAAAAAGTCTTAGGCCACATTGGCTAGTCTTTTGAAGGTTTCTATATAATGTGGTAAAAGAAGGCCCAAAAGCGATTAGATGCAGGAAAAAAATTATTATTAAAATGTGCATTTTAAGAATGAAATGTATCAGTAAAATTTTCTAAATAGTTTGCACAGAACTATTATTTAATACCTCTTTCAAAAGCTACCTCAAATGGAATTTAACAGTACTAATATATTTGAGAACAAAACCAAAACATATTTCCTAAAGAACATTAAGTTTGATGATATAAAACACTAGAAGTATTTAAGCCTAGTGTATTTGTCAAAGTGTTTATATTTCAGCTTCAACAGAAACATTAACATAGTTCACATTTACTTTGACTTAGTCAATTCAATAAGATGATCAACGTGATAAATCAAAATGGTTTACAACAGAAAAGATATTTTACCTTGAAATAAACATTTGTGGACATACCAGATTTACCTTTCAATAAATTTTGCTTAGATTAATATTTAAAACTACTTTATATTATCTGAACAAGCTTTTTGAGGTGTAATTCGTATACTTTACATTATTTCACATCTTATACAGAATCTTCACTTTAAGGACTTTTGTACTCTAAATAACGGCAGGGGTGGGGGGTGATAATCCTTAACTCTAATGACAGAACCAGTATGTAGGTACAATCACGAAAGAAAAATAATAGGAATGATTTACCAAGTATATGGGCTTCCCAAGTGGCACCAGTGGTAAGGAACCTGCCTGCCAATGCAAGAGATGTAAGAAACGCGGGCGGCTTCAATTCCTGGGTTGGGAAGATCCCTTGGAAGAGGCTATGACAACTATAGTATTCTTGCCTGGAGAATTCCGCTGACAGAGGAGCCTGACAGGCTACAGTCCAGAGGGTCAAAAAGAGTCAGACACACTGAGTGACTAAACAGAGCCCCTCCCCCCCCAACTATATACAATAATGCAAAGACAATGCAAGGTGATCTGCATTCTCACAATATCCCTGACAGAATACTGTTCACATTTTACAGGAAAAAACAATGAAGTTCAAAGGAGTTAGACCAACATGACATTCCTTGGTCAAGGTATAATATGTTTCCATCCTTCAGTTATCAAATGGGATTATAATAGCTATAAACATCTCAATAGTTATTATTATTACTGTAAATAATGTACTTTCCTATCACTTTTCCTCCATTCATTAAAAAAATAATATACAGAAAGCATTTTTAGGATTACCTAGTAAGTAAATACTAAACCAGGATTTGAACACAAATCTGGCTGTATCCAAAACATATGCACTTAACTTCCCTGAGCCTCAGTCCTCTCAGCTGTCAAACAGTGATTAAAACATTTGATGAGATTTAAGAGGACTAAATGAGACAATGTACAAAATCCCATGTCATGAGACATTTTACAAATTCATTCCATGAAGTCAAAATAATATGCTCAGAAACAGAAATACTATATACATCATAAGTGATGAATCTTAAGTTTTTTCCTAAACACAACAGAAATCTGAAATAATCACTGATTATGTTTAAGCATAGTGTATTTATATATATTTGAATGAAAATGAATCATGCAAAATTCAAATAGTTATACAACATATAAACCGTGAGATAGAAACAGATTATGAATGAAGACATTATATGAAAATGGAAGTTATGGTTCAAACTTCCAATATTACAGTTCTCAACCTTGCCAATGACAAAAAGATGTGCTAGTATTAGTAATTCTTAATGGTGCAAATTTATTGTGATAAATAAGTACCTTACTCTCTCAAAATATCACATCAACATATGCTATAAGTCAAGTTTAAGGCTAGTTGTAAAGTTACCTCAATCTAAAAACTGACAAATTCAGCTTAATGGGTATTGGGTCATACCACATGCACCTGCCAACTCTCCAAGGTACTGGCAAATAACTCTGGTGGCCAAGGTAATAAGACAAAAATCAAAGAGGCAAAATATAAGAAATACGCAGCTAGCTTACAATATGAAACAAAAAGAAAAAAGAGGGGGAGGGATAAAGAGGATTTTTTTTAAAAAAATTATAAAAAGAGAAAATATTCAAAACTAGTATATCCCAAATTAAACCAGTTTCAACAATTAAAAAAAATATGTTAACAACCCTAAAAGAGATATGCACTGGAAAAAGACCTCATTATGAAGATCTCATGTATCAATAATAAAATCCATCCATTCCTTGCAATCCCAAGCAAAGGAAAAAAACTGACACATTTTTTCAACTGAGTTATAACCAGTAATTGAAAGCTGCCATCAACAAATAAGTCAGACTTGTAACATTCAAGTACCACCTCTATCACGAACCAGCAGTGTGGAGGCGAGGCTTTCACCCTCACCTCCACACTTGCTTCTGCACCCAAAAAATGAAAGCTCTCAGAGGGGGGTGCTAGGTAACTTCCATGGTCCATTTTCAACTATTAGGTTCCAGGGTTCTATCAACGTTCAGCTAGCATGTGTCTTCATGGATGAAACTAATCCATTTCCCAGTCACTTCAGTAAGAAAGGAACCTTATTTTCTAATGTTCTCCACATAGTGTCCTGGTGGTATATACCTTTCCCCAAGTTTACTGTTCTGTAATTTACATTTCTTACCTGTTGCTCCTCTGGCATTGGTCTGAAATGGATTTGTAGAAGATGCCACAGAAGGACCAGCAGCAGCAACAAATGGATTTGTGGAAGGTGTAGCTTTAAAAAATTATAAGATACACTATAAAATCCTAATGCATTTGTATTCAATTATTTAAAGTATCTGTTCATATATTTATGAAGATAGAAAACTAGAGCTTTCTGATAATAAACTGGTGCTTTGATCATCTTCTGGTATCCCTAAAAAAATGCAACACTCTCTCTCTCTCTCTCTCTCTCTGTCTCTCTCTATATATATATTGGACTCCATATAAAAACCAATACATATACCAGAAACACATACCTCCAAATGGAGCAGGCACACTTGAAGACGCAGGCTGTGTCTGTGCAGAAGCACCCACTGGCACTGTTCCAAAAACATTACTGAAAACAAGTATTGAAAGAATTCATATCTTGAGAGGGAAAAGAGCAAAGGTAATCTAACAATAGGGTTGCCATAAAATATAGAAACAAATAATATTGAACAACTTATCATGTATCACATCAGCTTTCAAACTTTAAGTCTTAGAATTCATGTACATTCTAAAAAAATGAGAACTCCAAAGAGCTTCAAGATGCTATATCTACCAATATATAGTACATCAATTAAAACAGAAATTTAAAGATTTTTAATTCATTGAAAATAATAATGAAGCCATTCGTATCTGATACTTTTACAGATCTCATGGCTGGCTTAATAGATGATCAGTCTGTTATAATATGTTGTTTAGCTTGGTGCATATGAAGAAAAAACTGGCCTCATGTGGCACCACAGGAGAATTTTAACACCTTTTCAAGATAACTATGTATATCTTCCTTGATATCATTCCAAAAACAACAGTTATAGTTTCCTAAAGGTTAGCTGCAATATGGTCCAACTCTCACATCTGTACAGAAGGAGAAGAGGAGGACAGAGGATGAGATGGCTGGATAGCATCATCAACTCAATGGACATGAGTTTGAGCAAGCTCCTGGAGATGGTGAAGGACAGGGAACCCTGGCATGCTGGAGTTCATGCGTTTCAAAGTTGGACACGACTTCACGACTGAACAACAGCTGTGATATGGAATCTGAAACCATATCAATGAACTTTGATGCACTCTCTTAAAGTAAGTTCCAGTAGTCTATCTTACACTTCAAATGAATCTTTTAGTACATCATTTGGAAAATACTTGATGCCAATCTTCAAAATGTCAACATATTTCCTTACGCAAAATAAGAAAACAACAATCATTAATATCACCATCTATCTCACCAGAAAAGCAACAGGAAGCTTAATTTTAAGCTCATGAAGGCTGATAAATTTTCCAAAATTCTACTTAGTTGCTTGAGAGTGTGTATTTTAGCCAATATTTTCCCTAAAGTGACAGACTTAAAAATTTCATTTTTGAGAAAATGTTTACCAAATATCCGAATAACCATGGTTTGTTTAGCAATCATACTTTCAAGATAGGTGTTCCATAAAACAGATAGCTGGTTCATCCCACAACTCAAAAAACCACACGGGTTGATTCTCCTCAAGACAGCTTTATACTTCAGTATACGGCAGAACTACTTGATACATACCATACTTCAACACACAAAAAATTAAGACATGTTTAAGGTCTGGGCTTAATAAAATTAAATTCCTTTACACTGCTTCATCAAGCATATTCATAATAAAAACCAAATTAAAAATATTCCCAAGTAAAACTGAATCTGTGGTAGCAAGGAATGACTTAGATGACTGCTTGTACAGCCTGGCACTGAAACCATACTTCAGTGCTAAGTCACCATCAAGTCTTACCTATTAAGAGTTGCTGTACCATCAATACAAATGTCAATTAATGAAAACACAGACAACCACTCAGAATTCTTATGAATTTAGTTTTAACCTCAGACCTTTCAAATGGGTCTCAGGTACTTTAAATATTCCATGCATTATACTTTGGGGACCCTTACGATTATAATGTAATACCAATCAACCATTTCATTACAATATGTCTGTGTTTCCAGACTTTATGGCCAGCTTGCTATATAGTTCACTATTTTATATGTCTAATGTAGACAATATTAATAAAGCAAAAATACAGAAAATACTCTGAATTTTATTCTTTGGATTCAATTTTTCCCATCTGCCATACAGAAAATTTGTTACAGGAGAATGAGCCCAACTAACTAGGGCTGCAATCCTATCATTTCTTTCTGGAAAAGGTGCTAAAAGGAAATAAAAAGTTACTCGGATAAAAGAGACAATCTATAGGAATGGAAATATCAAGGGTAAGACATTGTACAGGTAAGTCACCTATACTTCTGAGTCTGCTTCCTTGACCCAAAAAGAAGTCAAAAAAACTAGAAGAGTTTTTAAAGATCAAATGTTTTTAAAATGTGGTAGAGACTCTTCTGCCAAAAATTCCTTACACCAGACATATACAAACACAGTAACAGATACATCTATTTATAAATACCAGTAGGACAGAAAAGATACAGGACTAATCTTGGGTTCTGGTGCAAATCTTTCTAAAACTTTACTTACAACTCAGGCTACAACATGCTACTTTCAGTGTTTAATCTTCATGACCAAGAATTGTACCTTAAAAGTAAGTGACTCTGTAAACGAAATCTCTGAGTATAATTAAATTTGTATTTAACAATTAACACATCCATTTCAAGATGTGTATATACGCTAAATTACATTTCAGCATTCAAGGGGGAAAAGTACTTTTGATAGAATAAAAAATATAAAACTATGGTAAATCACCTATGGTAATTACTCAAGGAGTATATTTTAATTAGAAAATGTAAACTCATAACTTTCTTCAAACTTAGGAAAATATTCAAGAATCTTTTAAATTAGGCCCCAAATAGGGAATACTTAACAACATTATTATTCAGAGTTGAAAAAAACTTTCAAATATAAAACACAAGAAAATGACAAGCTACCTGCTAGCATTACTTGTGGAAGTATATGCGTTACTGGAGGTGGCAGCAGAGCTGAATACACTGTCCAGTTCTGCCAGGGCTGCATACTTGTCTGACGATGCACTTGACTGACTGGGAACTGAAACCACAGAACCAACAGGAGCTTTACCTGTGGTCCCAAACCCACTACCCTGATCACCACCTACAAACAAACAAAAACAAATTAAATCAAAGATTTGAACTTACACTTAACTTATCCTTTCAACTTAACCAACCGCATTTGCCATAATGTGTGAATTTAAAACTGATTTGGAGCTTAGCAAATAAATGGACATGATTCTTGAGTCTTACCTAATAAATAAATACTCCAGAAAATACTGGACAAGCTTAGACCTATACATTCCATTCTGATAAAAATAAAATACTGTTTCTGAAATAAAAACTAACACCTGGTACCAACGACATGTCTAGGTTACATATAAGAAGGAAAGTCTCAAAGTGCTACATTAAATCTGCAAGATGGGGACAACTCAATCAAGCGCACATATATATTCATCTAATTCTGGACCTATGTGAACTCAATCTATTAATAATATCATCTTCCTAGGGTTGTTTATTAAAAAATTAAGAGCTAGTAATAAGAAAACACTCACTACGCACCAGATGCTGTTCTAAATACCTCTCATGAAGTAACACATACAACACAACTTTTTAAGTCAAATGCTATTACTCTTGGAGGGGAGATGAGAAATCAGGCTCAGAGATCAGGATGCAGAATCCAGTCTGAAAGCAGACTCCAGCTGTTCTCCTTACTACACTATGCACTTTGAGAGGCAAAAATTCTAGCCTTAAGACCATTACTGGGTATAAAAATACACTGCAAATATGCTTTACTTCTTTTTAAATAAATACTAAAACAGTAATAGAAAATAGTTCAAAATTAATACATCATAGAAACCACCAAATAATCCTCTAGTCGTCTCTTGGTCCTTTTGGCCTTGAGAAAAATAAAGCACACTAAGATAAAATTAAATTTTTGTCAATTATTTTCTTTTAAATCTAGAAGTTTACAAACTAGTCTCTAGGCTTTCTATCGCATGGTTATTTCAGATTAAAAATGTGCTAAGTAGTCACGAACATTTAGTGTAGATAAAACCTATACACAACTAAGAAAAGCATCCTCAGAATTTAATAAATACAACCAAATGTAGAAGACTGCTTAATATACGAATTTGTATTCTTTTGTTTAAAGCTCGATACCTTGCCCAGCACTGAAGATATTGTCTAAATTAGCAAGTGCCGCATATTTGTCTGTAGTCTGTAGACCAGCTTTGTTCGCTGAAACTTTACTAACAGCTGATGCTGTTTGATGACTCTGGGAAGTATTGAAGGTTCCAAAATCAGCACTGGAGGATTTGGGGAAGTTATCAAAATGAGCAAAATTAGCATTTACTGATCCAGCACTTCCACCTGTAACAGAATAGACAGAAAACTTGAAACTGCTAGACTTTCCCAATATCCTTTGATGGATTATATGATCATTTCTTCGTAAATTAATTGTCCTATAAGCAATCCTAAATTCTTAAAAGTAAAAACTGGCAAACAGCATTCACCTTCAATCATCTACACATGACTATTCACAATCTGCAAAACTAAATTTTCAAAGGTCCTGACAACAGATAGGACAACAAGTTCCTATGTGTAATTACCTATTCCAGAATGAACAAAGTAATTCACAGGAGAGTCTCCATGCTACCCAGTTTGAAACTTAGTTAAAGAACATTCAGCTATATATGCTATGACCTTTTACTACTCTTCCCTAAACAAATTCTGTAGGCAAGATGCAGAATAGCTTAAAATACAAAAGCTTCTGTACTTTCAGTGGAGACCTGGTTAAAACAAATACCAGGGTAGAGATTTAAAATGCTTTAGATATACTATTTTGATCCAAATTTCTTAAAAAGTGGTTTTTGAGCTTTAGACTTACTGTACTTGAAGAGCTACTACTCAATTACACATAATAATTTAATGTACACACAACACTACAATGTCATCAGTAAATATCCTAATATATATTTCAAGGGAAAAAAATGAGAGCATGTAATATAAATATTACATCAACTTTATCCTACTAAGATTTTAAAGACTGCTCTATATTCTAGAATCTTCCCTAACATACTACCAAAATACTAAAAATCAGTATATATTCATTCTATGCTTCTGATGCTATACTTTTGATGTTTGTTCTTTATACCTAAACATTAGTTTTCAGCAATCAAGATAGTAGATATAGATATGTGTATATACAGTTATAGATTAAACTGAGAGCAAAGCGCACCTTAAAGGTATTTCAGAAACAGAAAGATTACATCCTATTTAAAAAAAAAAAAAAACACTTTCCATCAATCAGTTTTATATTCTAAAACAAATACATGTCTTACAGAAATTAAACTATAATTGTTTTTGAATAAAACTAAATAATGTCTGTATTTAAAAGACTGTGATCTGTTATAAGGAACTGGTGAACAAAGTACATACTAAGTTTTCAAAATCTGTATGAAGAAAGTTATTTCAAATTAATAAAAACAATTATTAATTAATTGTTACTGTACAGTACTGTGTTCTCCAAGTTTAGCAACAGTGAGGAGAGTAAGTGAGAATTTATGGAGAATTATCATGAAAAGATGATTAAAATTCTATAACTGAGAAACCTATAATATATACCATTAAACATATAAATTAGTAAAAGATGCCTACTTGACAACAGAACTTACTGTTGGAAGCCTGGAGAGGAAAAGCTGAAGTAAATTCACCAAAACTGCAGCTAGATGAAAGCATTCTAAATGCTGGACAGCCAGAAATTATGTAAATGATGAAATTTAAAGAAAAAAAAAGAAAGTTGAAAGAAAAGGCTTTAAAACAATACAGAGTTAAAAGTTGAAAGAAAAGTAATCAGCCAAAGATCTAAACAAAGGTTCAGTGAGTTTCTGAAAATAATATAGTTTATGGGTGAGTATTCAATGTTTAAAGACCAGTTCCTGCACAGAAAACTATCTGAAGTTTATCAAAGTGATTATTAAATAATCTACTCAACTAATTATTTTCTGAAGCTTGTTGTCCTGAAAATTACTTACATTTTTAGTTCTACGGAAATAATTAACTAGCTTCCTTTATTTAGAGCCTAAATTAAATCAAAACGTATTTTGTGAACCTAAGAAAATATTACTACTTTAATGTCTCCATGCATAAGAAATTTAAGAAAGATTCATGTGCAGGAAAAGGAGAACAGATGTGAATCAGACAAAACACTAGTGTTCAGAAAAACAAATAAAGAAAAATATAAAGATTTCAGGTTTCCCCAGAGCTTTGTAAAACAGAACTATTTTAAAACCAGATAATCACAGAATTTAAGTTTAGAATAATTTTCCAAAACTATATCTACAGAGATGTATTCTATTTTTTAAAGTAAACATTTAATCATAATGCTGGAGAGGCTCTACCTGTAGTTTGGGGCTGAAAAGAAGAGTGACTTGCTGTGGGGAAACCTCCAAAATTACTCGAACCACTAGACTGTCCAAATGCATCAAAGTTTGCAAAATCTGCATTTGCAGAATTCTGAGCTGTAAATGGTAAGGAATAATACATGTTAATGAATATGAAAATTATAAATGAAAAATATGACAAATGAGTTTAAGAATTTTATGAAAGTTTCCATGTTTGATAACTTAAAGAAGATTCATTTAGAAATCAGATTTTAAGTCCTAAAAATGTTTATTTCACCCAACTTCAAGCAATTCATCAAAGGACATCCAGTACAATGATAAATTTGTACACAAATAGCCTTTGAGTGACTTCAGGAACAGTACTATAAAGTGACTCTATTAAAGGAAACTGAATTACAGCACTAAATAACACAAGTTTCAGTAAAGCAGACAGAGATGTGGGATACAGGATACACTTGGAAAATTGAGATTTAAAATGGTGATTCACCAGTTACATGAATCATATAAAAATGGCTTTATTACATGAAAAAATTTTGTTTTTAAGCTTACAACTATGTTACATCATAGAATACTTTAAAAAAAGCAATTATATACAGAAAGATGGACATGATCATCAAATAAACTGAAGAAACCCATTTTATTAGGAGCCTGTCATTTTAAAACACACACTAACTTAAGAAACAATAAAAACTAGTAAAAATTATCCCATAAATGCACGTCAAAGCTACTGAAAAAGACCACCTGGCATTTCACAACTGGTAACAATCTAAGAGCAAAGTCCGAGGCTTCTGTAAAGTTGAAATATGTAAGGTAAAACAAAAGACTTTTTTAAAGGCCAAAACAGATTTTTACAGAGGATAAGATAAGAATAACAAGTGGCTAAGTGGTAAGAATGAAAAGGATGTCCAAAAGACGAGAAAGGTTCTATGTCACCAACAAAGTGAGCAAGCCACTTTAAATTCCTTGGCAGGCAATTCTATTTCTTTCTTCTATTTCTAGGCAGTTTTTGTAAAACAACTACAAATGAGCATACAGCTAATTCTAATAGCTAAACAACGTATTTTTTATAATAATGAAAAATTAGAAACTTAAATGTCCAGTAATTTAGAGATTACTTAATTAAGGAACATCACATGATGGAATATAATGTAGCCATTAAAAAAAATCATGTAAAGAATATTTAGCCCTATACAAAAATACTTATAGCAAAGTAAACAAAATAAATAGGTTAATAAATTCCAGATATATCTTCATGTGTTAATTTCGTTAAACACACCACGTGCATACAAAATCTGCGTTTTAGTTAAACAGAAGTAGTGAGATTTAGGGTAGGTATCATGTCCTGAATTTGCCAAGTTTTTTCAGTGAGTCTGTACTCTACTTAGAAACAAGCCAAAAGAAGTCACTAAGCAAAAAAAATTGTCCATTAACAAAGTAAAACATT
This sequence comes from Antilocapra americana, assembly GCA_007570785.1. Taxonomy (NCBI): domain Eukaryota; kingdom Metazoa; phylum Chordata; class Mammalia; order Artiodactyla; family Antilocapridae; genus Antilocapra; species Antilocapra americana. The sequence goes on from ML660197.1 coordinate 15,356,449, forward strand.
ATTCCAGGAGGAAAATCAGCAAAACTTACAGCATTTCCTATAATTGCTGTTTTTTAAAATCTAAATGGTTATGATAATGAGCAAGGGGAGAGGTACATAAAGAAGATCAGACCTCCCTTTTTTCTACACATCTGTGCATCATCTCTTGCAGCATCTTCCAACCTACCACTTCTGACATGTGGAGTGCTACCCTACTTTGCTCTTGAAAACCTTTAAAAAACCAATTGTCTTGGCCTTCAAACACCACACAGAAGTACCTAAATTAAAAGGCTGCTTACTGCTTAACAACATAAATTCTGTATTTTCTGGACTCCTTATATTATTTTGTCTGTTTTTACTTAACAGGATAAAATTCAATTTTACAGGCTGAAATTTTACTTTCCGCAAAATACATATATTAGAAGAAATACTAATATATTAAAAAAGGTTTTAATTAATTTCTTGAAAAATATCTTGAAACAAGTATCTATACCAGTTTAAATTATATATAAGGTTAAACCCAGTTGCTGACATATTGCTGACAACACCAATAAGCAAGTACAGTTTAGTGAAAAGGGAATCTAAGATAAGAGTCAAACAACTCCATCTTAACGTAAGAAACTGTAAACCCTTGGATTAGTCCCTCATTGTTCTGGCTCTACCAGTATTCTTACCAACAATATGAGAGATTTCATTAGATAGTCTCTACTAGTAAAACCAACACTATATGATTCTACAACTTATGAAAAAATAGGAATAAATCTCTTAGCATCTTTAAAATGCTAATCCAAAGAAAATTCTAAAAGACAAAATAAGTTTATTAAGGCAAAAACAGGTAATACAACTGTAAAACAAATGAATAGAGAACATGATATGCAAAGTTCTCAAATTCAGAGATTATATTCCAAAAGGCAAGTTTCTAAAATTTTGGAACACTTAGCTGTACAGTGGAGAACAACAAATGAAATACATCTGACCCTTGTAGAAACAGGAATGGGTCCCTATGCTAGTCTGTGGCTTATAACCTCAAATACATATGACTATGTAGTCTATAATAATATATACTAAACATTTAACTTATATTTAGAACATCACATGGGAAAAACTTACATTTAAAATGTTTCAAACATCAGGGAAAAAAATTAGTTCAATGCAATCCACTTTGTTAATCAAGTCTAGTTTATCATATCTATATAATTTTTCCACTGTTTTCCAACCAGAGCGCCAAACAAACTAATCAAATACCTATTCATTACAACAAAACCGAATTTTGTAATATTTCTATCAGTTATTATTTGTATACTGAATCTACTGTTTTCAACAACTTTTTACAGTAACTTTTAAAACTTCTAAGTGTTATGGAATGAAACTCTGATAAATTCAACTTTGGAATTAAACACCCATTATAGAAGAAACAAAAACTAGTATCTAGAACCTCAAACAACTTCTACACAAAGAAATCCAGACTAAAAAGAATGTGACAAAACAGTAAATATGCTTTTTATATAATCTTATTCAAAAAAGTATGAAAGAGTCAACTCAGTTTAGAATTTAAGGTACTAAGTGAATGAGCCTGAATCTTGACAAGAGCTGTCTTTACATTTCAGTAATAGATATTTATGTAAAAGAAAAAAAAAAATGTAGAGACCAGAGGATAGCAGCCAGCAACTCTCATCAAATTCAGATAACAGACTTCATTCCATCTATATAATATTTTAGATTATTTTCATCAATTCCTAACATTTAAAGAGAGCATTTCAACAAGATTTCTTGCTTCTCTTAAAAGAATCAATATTAAGAGGAACCCTGAGCCTGCATTTCCAAGTGGCAACAGGAGATTACAGAACATCTCCTCTGAAAGGGGGCACTGTGGTCCCTTCCACAGTGCATTACACTACTCATCTGTGTTAAATGGATGGCAAGGCAATTGAGTTTGACATCCCTCATATAAGGTGTGACAATAATCAACGACGGTCTACAGTTTTTGTGATACGTTTATTACCAGACAAGATAACTATTACATTCCATAGTAAATTATGTTTCTAACTTCCATGTATATTTCTGTAGAAGATGACTTTTCCTGAACATGATACTGACCCCATCATCAACACACATCCACACACACTAATTCACCCAGAATGTTCACATGAAGAAGGGTAAAGACTTCTGGTTTTTAAGCCATTAAATTGTCTGTAAAAGAACAGGTTTTCCTATAAAATAATGCTAGCCAGATTGGCTTATCTGAATAATTACTGTTTGCCATTAAAGGTTCCATTTGTCACATCAATCTGTTCAGGAGAAAGTTTTCACCCAATTATTTTTTTTTGAAATGAGATTTTCAGGGCAAGAATTCAGCTATCAATGACTTTCAATCTGTGAACCATGTATGAAAAAGTAAAAATTCAGAGTACTTACAAAGGTTCAGGGAAAAGGTATTTCAGACTGAACCAAGACACTGGCTTACACTTAAAAACTACCTAAGGTAAAAAGTAAAAGATGGCATCAACTATACTAGAAGGGAAAATAAATAATTTTATTAGCTTTTTCTTACAATATCCATATATATTTTTTATGCTCCTGGAATCAAATGAGGTAAGAAAAGAGTAATCTGAGTGGTCCTTTGTAAAAACAAAAGGACTTCAGGCTAAAAAATTACTCTCAGGCAACCTGACCTAATCTGCTGCTGCTGCTGCTGCTGGTAAGTTGCTTTAGTCGTGTCCGATTCTGTGAGACCCCATAGACGGCAGCCGACGAGGTTCCCCCATCCCTAGGATTCTCCGGGCAAGAACACTGGAGTGGGTTGCCATTTCCTTCTCCAATGCATGAAAGTGAAAAGTGCAAGTGAAGTCGCTCAGTCGTGTCCAACTCTTCATGACCCCACAGACTGCAGCCTACCAGGCTCTCCCATCCATGGGATCTTCCAAACAAGAGTACTGGAGTGGGTTGCCAGTGCCTTCTCCTCATCTACATGGTTATCAAACTACTTGCTCACAGACATATCTGTCCTCTACTATATTTCTGTCATATGTGGAAAAGAGACAAATTATATTTCATACTTCAATCAGATAAAATCATACATTGCTATTTTTTAATATTTATATAATGTTACAATTAAATAATGACAATTATTTTCAAAAAGCATTTTAAGGGAGTTATTGAAAATCTAAGGGTAATCATGGTACAAATTAGTCTGTGGAGTATACTGACTTGTCTATTTTTTTGCTAATATAGCTACATAGAAAAGTGCAACATTAATCCCCTGACCTGTAAATATTCACAAATTGCATACAGAGACGAAACACACACACACACACACACACACACACACAAAACATGAAATAAGCTGAAAATTTATAAGAGTTTGGCAGCTACTCATCTATCATTTCAATAAGCCTAAAATTAAGATAGGTAGAATATTCATAAATTATAAAGCTTCACTCTCTATTCATTGATTCTTCCACCAACTCTTTTGACCATCATTCAAAAAGCAAGAGGTGAGAACAGAGAGCTGGAGCTCCTGACTGCTCAGAGAAGGAACAACTGGCTTACTGCCTGGAGGATGAAGAGCAAAGATTCTTTTCAGTCTCCTTCTGGACTTCTGCTACTTGACTAAAAAATGGAAAACCTACCACAGTCCCAACAACTTAAGCTTCCTGATTTCTTACCCTTCTCAGTATAGTCTCTCTGGAAAGAAATCTTCATGCTAGGATCTCTTTTTAAAGTAAACATATACAGACACAACATACATAAATCACACCACAACTTCCTTCTGTAACATAGTCTTAGAAACTGTTTTTATTGATATTTAAAACAAAAATTCCTTTGATGCTGGATAGAAATGTGGCTGAAGGTTTTCTATAATTTTCCAAATTATCTCAAACAGCGTATTTTTTTATACATATACATGAAATAATTTGTATCATTATTATCCAACTATAAGCCAGGACATGAAACTGAAAGGAAAAAATGGGCAGAAAGCATCATAATTTCACAGTGAGTAAAGAGAAGGTAAAGTAAGTCCCAAAATACAAACAGGAAACCAATTCAGTAAGTACTGGCTTCTATCATATTTATAAAACAGTGAAATACATACATGCAAAAATATAAGGCAAAGTCTCAAATCATCAAATAAAACTGCTTTTCAAAATGATCAAATGAATACTTAATTTAGTGCTCCACATTTAATTTGCTGATTATTCAAACAATGGCAAAAGCTGCTAGGAAAAAACACTTACCTGCATGACTGTTGAAATGTGCAAAGTTAGCAAAATTGGCTGTAGCTGTTGACTGAGGTGCTGGAGCAGCAAAGATGTCTGAGCCAAGATCACTTAAAAGGTCAAACTGCTTCTTTTCCTGCTGCTGCCCTTGGGAGCGACCTACAACAGGGGACTATAAACCACATATTAACTACAAAGAGCTTCCAGTTAGATTCGCTAAACTTTTATAAAACTATTTCCAATTCACCAAGCTTAAAATAGTTTAAAGATTATATAATCTACTTGTAGAGTTTTGAATAAAACAAAAGGTAAAGTGAAGTCACTTAGTCGTGTCCAACTCTTTGCAACCCCATGGACTGTAGCCTACCAGGCTCCTTTATCCATGGGATTTTCCAGGCAAGAATACTGGAGTGGGTTGCCATTTCCTTCTCCAGGGTGTCTTCCCAACCCAGGGATCGAAGCCAGGTCTCCTGCATTACAGGCAGACGCTTTTACCGTCTGAGCCATGTTTTCTGAAAAGCACAAATTTTCAACACCTATGCCCATAATTATCTTTTAAGTACAGAGTCAAAAGTGATGAAGTGGAATTACAGCAGTTGTTACACCTCATGACACAAAATAGACTTATTGCTAACTGAGTATGATGATAAGGCTTTCACAGAACAAATCTTTTATCCAAGGGAAGAGTTACAATATACTGACTTTACCCTTCTATTCATTTTTAACTCAAAGCTTTGGTGAAAATGGAGCAATTTATGTAGCTGCCGTAGTATATGCATTTTTTTAAAAGGATGGAATTTAATTCAAATAATAACATGCTCCAGAATCATTCTTATGTAAGACAGACATAATGCCACACAGTAACAGATTTGGCATAACTCATCTGACTGTCAGGAAGTATAGAAGCATAAACTCTAGACACCAACTGCTGAAAAGACTTCAGTCTACTCGGTTTTTTAGAATAAGTTATGTAATGCAAAGCTACCTGCGTTTCAATGGTAAACATGTTTCACCATCAGAATGGGGGAAAAATTTTGTGCTTCAGAAATCCTTTCCTGTGAAAGTATATCACAAAGGCTATACTGTTCTAAATAACTCTGATGGTCACCACAGATTCATGTTTTACCACTATATGTTACATCTATGACGATACAAACTCATATTCGCAATAGCGAAAACCACAAAAATAGACACACTCCAACCACTTAACCTAGTTATCTTTTCATGTATCATAAACCATTAGCACATAATGCTACTGGTATACAAGTAGCATTATGCACCTGTCTTAGTTCCCAAACTCATTGTACCCAATCCTCCTTAGGTAGAATCTTCTACAAAGACTTAAAACTGACTCACCTGACTAGGTGTGCCCTTATTTAAGTGCAGTGCTGGTGCTGAATCTCCTAAAAGAGATTTCAGTGGTTTGACCTCAGGTGTGCTGCTCGTGCTACTGGCAGAGGACCCTGAAATAGAAGCATGGACTGACGCCACCACTTTGGCTTGTTCTGGTGGGACATACCTAAAACACATGAGAAGTGGAACAGGCAGTTAACTAAGGAAGAGGTAGGGAATACTAAGCTAAAAGAGCTTAGCTCTGTAATTCTGTACAAGACTGCTTCGATATTAATCTTATTTCAAAACCCTCTAAGAACTAATACTGTAAGAGTACACTTTATTAAAATATTCAGAGAAAAAGTAATAAAAGAGCAACCACAAAACTTGTTTCAATTATTTACTTACAGTTTTTCTAAGATAACAATATTAACTGCTTTTTTAAAAAAAGACTTGTAGAACATCATGATAGTTAATAATTCTAATTTTTAAAAACCAAAGTACTGTAAGGTCATAAATAACATTTGAAAATTGAGCAAGAGGGTAAGGGTGGGATGATATGGGAGAAGGGCATTGAAGCATGTTAATTTTCATATGTCTAATCAATCGCCAGCCCAGGACTGATGCTCGGGGCTGGTGCAGCGAGATTTCCCGGGGGGGGAGGGAAGAGGGAGGGGGGTTCCGGAGGGGAAGCATATGTAAACCCATGGTGATATCATGACAATGTATGGCAAAAACAATTTAAAAAAATAAATTTAGAAAAAAAAATGAAAATTGAGCAAAAGGAAGGAAAAATATTTATTATGTTAGTTAATAGCCCAAAATATAAAGGTCTATTACAAATATATAAGATTAATTACTTAATTTTTAAATGGACAGAAGCAGTTCACCAAGGGAGACACAGAAATGCAAACATTTTTAACCTAATAAAAAATGTAAATTAAAATGACACACATTTGGTCTGAGTATAAACTTTACAAATTTTGTTACTGTCTATTAAAATACTCTGTGCCCCAGAAGTACCAATTCTAGCAACCTATCCTTAGGCAATAACTGGGTTAAGTGTAAATAAATGAATGTTACCACAGCACTCAAACTTGGTTTTTTTTTTTTTTCAGTATATGGAAGAGATGAAAACAGGAAGTTACGTTTTCCCATAGTTTGGCTTATCAGTGGTGATGCCAATTTTTGAGAACAGCCCAATCTTTTTAAAGCATAAAATCAGGTAAGAAGCTTTGGCTCAAAGGCTTATGCAGCTACAAGTAAAAAAGCTAACCAAGCATGTACAGCACAGGAAGTGAGTTCGAAAACTGGTTAAAAGAACAACTTCAAAAACCCTTTAGATGACAGCACCAGCCTCAATGCCTTAAGTGTAGCTGCCCACAGTGAGGGCTTTAAGGGAGACTGCATTTGGATAATGCTTATGTCGCAGAGAAGGAAATGGCAACCCACTCCAGTATTCTTGCCGGGAAAATACCATGGACAGGGAAGCTTAGTAGGGGTTCATGGGGTCGCAAAGACTCGGACACCACTGAGCGACTTCACTTTCACTTACGTCCCATTACAAACCCATTGCACCATCCACTAAGTGCATGTCATGGGTGTGTAAGAGCATGAGTTTAAAATGCAAAGGTCCCAGCCTACCTGAATGCTAGTCATTCCCTCTCCCCTACCCACCAACTTAAGTTTGTATTTGTCTTGCTCTTATTACTATTCCATTTCTCAGGACAGAAAAAATAACACAAATTATAATTATTTGAGGTTTACAATTATTTGGTTATGGTTTGAATAATTTTTATCATTTTATTTTGTGGTTATTATGACTAATGCAGAGAGAGGGGTCTTCCAGTTTTAATTCTATCAACTCTTATTCACACACAGCTCTTACCAGCTGAAGCTAAAGCAACTGAAAACCCAGCTAAGTTCTAGTCAAACTGACTCTGAGCTGGGAAAAATGAAACTTGGGAAAATGAAAAATTAGGCCAAGGCTATCAAGGAGAAAGGTTTGAACTACAGGATAAAAGGTCTGGGAAATTTAGAACTAAAATGATAAAAAGATAATTATATACTTCATTTTAAGAGAACTATTTATGGCACCATGTTTTTACTATCACCTCATCTTCTGAGTTTTTTTTTTTTCTTTCCTGAACTAAAATCTTGCTGTTATTTTTTCTTCTATATCCATACCTAATGTTTCTAGTAATGCTGAATATGGCCCTGGCAAAAATTAGCCTCCTCTAGAGAACAGTAAGAATACAAAGTTCACAGAACATATAAATCAGAGCCACTTCTTTCTACTATGCTCACCTAATGGAGGTGGAGATATCTCACTCATAACCACAGCAAGTATTCCCTCAACTAGGAACAGCTTTTTGAAGATATTCTCTGGGTTAAAATACAGTTCTTCTGGCAAAGAAGAGGCCATTTACTTCTTCATTATCCCTCTATTTATGATTCACTCTCATCTTTTTAACCTCTCAAGAAGGAAAATACACACTACTGAAACTAAAACACACTAAAGAAATAATCAAAAATTCATCACTAATGAGTCTTAGTAAGCTGACTTAAATTGTTCTCATACAGCTAAAAATGAAGAGCTCAAAGTAGCTGAACACTAGTTCTACGAATATATCCTTGGTCTGCTTTAAAACACTTCACTAGCCCCATGTACATCTGCTTTAACTCCTTTCAAAAATTAACATTTGACAGATTTAGTTTAAAAAGTATAAACACTTCCTTCTTAATAAGGTAGAAAAATGAACTCTTGGGTGGGTAGTGAGGGGTATTTTGAGCAAAGAATTATTGCAACCTGCAATTAAGTGAATAGACTGCTTCATGAGTGCTTTAGCACAGTGCTTACTATATAAAAGAAACTAAAGAAACACTTGCTAAAAGGAGGAAGATTTTTAAGAAAGGAGGTTTTACATAACTATAATATCTAGAGAAGCTAACAGGGATAGTAAAGGTTTAGAAGGAAGAATCCCTGACTTCCCAAAAAAGGGTAAGAGGCCTGGTGGTGACAAAAAGGTAACTGCCAGGCACAGATGAGTTAGGATAAAGCAGAAGTTAAGGCTTTTGGAAATCAAATCAAATAAAAGCCAAAGTACAATGAGTATCTACCTATTTTCTTATTTCCTGTCTACCTATTTCCTTCCTTCCTGTTATACTAATCTTACCCGTAATTAATGCAATCTGGGGAGCCTTTGCTCTAAATAGAAACTATTCACTCACCATCTTTTCTTTTCATATTTTTCTTGTAGGAACTCTTTCACTTTTTGTGGATCCCTGAAGTCTGGAATTGCTGAAGATCTATCATCAAATAATCCTAGCCAAATCTGTTTACAGACCTTTGGAAAGAATTACAAAAACAAAAGTGTTAAATTCAACATCTTAATGAAATTTTAAGATAATTAAGATTCATTCAGAAAGCTAACCTAATTTTAATAATATTGTTTTCAATAGGATATTCATCACAATGAGCAATGAAGAAACAACAAATGAAGGAACTAAATTTATTTTAATGTTATAGCATGCAGTAAAGTCTTATCAACAGCATCACAAAGACCAGCTCTGAAAGGGAAATAAATAATAAAATGAGATCTAACAGGACCTCAGATTGTTTGATCTTAGAATAATCATAAACTGTAAACCATTAGCAAAGTCATGTAACCTTTATGAACCTCAGTTCCTTCACCCCATAAAACAAAGGAATTTGATCAACAATCTCTTAAATCCTTGACAGGTTTAAAAATCAACCAAAAAGAACAAATAAAAAGTACTAGAATCATACACAATTTGCTTTTAAAGTATAATATAAGAAAAATACAAGGCAGCTATGACTCTAGCTTTATAACGGCCTCCTATACTTTTTTTCCCCTAATGGCTAAAAAGTGAGAGTCTAAGATTATCTAACTTTTTAGTAAAAATCAAAGAAACAAAATGATGCAGTACTCAAATAGGATACAAAGTATAAAGAAAACTGTACAGAAAAAGTTAATAAGGTGTGTTTCACCAAAATTTAAAACTGTTGCTCTTCAGATAAGGCAAGCCACCAACTGATAGAAGGAAGTTACAAAATGTTAAAGAGTGGACAGAAAGTGTGAACAGACACTTCATCAGAGAAGATATACAGATGGCAAATCAGCAGCCCAAGATCACAGGCCATGTAGAAAATGCAAATTAAAACACACTGAGGCCCACTACACAGACGCCCATACAAACCACCAGAATGGCCAAACAAAAAGACTAAAGCAAGACAAAGCAAGGCTTTTTTCATGAACTATCTCAATCAGAAATGTAATGGTGCATGAGTTCCTGCGTTTGATCCCCAAGACCCACACCAAGGAAAAAAAAAAAGTAATGAAGAAAATGCTTTATGAAGCTTCCCCTAGAAGAATTTCCCTTTTCTCCTCTACAGACCATTGTTTACCTCTCTGTGCCATTAAATTTTTTGATACAAAAGAGTCATTTCTCAGCTTTCTTATTAAATAAGTGTATTATTATTGAAATAGTTGGTATCTGACAAATATTTATTACAGTAATCCAGAAATGACTACTCTACCCACCTCAAGCTACACCGAATGCTTATTTCTGAAATAATAAAGGTTCTAGCGAGAAAAAAAAAAAGACTGGCCATATGTTGGTGAGAATGTGGAACAACTAGAACTCTCAAGAATGTAAAAATGGTACTATCAGTTTGGAAGATAGCTGGTAGTTTCTTAGAAGTAAACATATACCTACCAACTCAAGAAACATAAAGGCACATGTTCATGCTCAGATTTGTACACAAATGTTCACAGCAGCTTCATTAACTCCAAACAGAAAACAACCCAAATATCCATTAACAGGTAAGTGAATTAATAATTTTGGAATATTCAAGTTAGATACTATTCGGCAATAAAAATGAACAAATTATTGACACAAGAATCTACATGAATAAACCCTCAGTTATGCTCACTGAGAGACATCAGAAACCCCCCACAACAAAGTATACATAGTTAGTATGTATACATACATAGTATACATATTATGTAATTTCATTCATTTAAAATTTTAGGGAATATAAACTTATCTATGGTGACAGAATGCAGATCAGAGGATGCACTACAAAGGAGCACAATATTCTTTGGGATGATGAAAATGTATGTTATCATGTTACTATAATATTAGATGTCAAAGCTCATTAAAGTTTAAATATATACAATTTATTATAATTACTTATTCCTCAGTAAAGCTCTAAAAATCAAGTCTACAAGTTTCCAAAATTATATTAAAGAACAACACTATGAAAAGAACAAAGTATATGTAACTTCTAAAGCTTGACAAAAATTTGAGAAATCAGAGGTGGAAAAGCAGCATCCTTCTCAAGCTTACCTGCCTGCTCTCTGAAGCAGATGCAGGAGAAATAAAGACAGGAAAAAAGGAGTCCCCCTTCTCCTCTCCTACCATATACCCCAAGCATGTTTCAAAATGGCATTTCTTGTGGTTCCTTACTACTCTAGGCTCAATACAAATACTATAAAGTCATTAAGGCAGTACAACAAACACAAAGGGACAGTCTCATTATAAAAACATTTCAGTGGAAAAGCCCAAGAAGTGCGAACACCCAAGTATGGTAACGCAACTTACGCCACAAATACTATATAAACCCTATTAGAGGATCAGCTTCTCTAATAAATACTTAGCTACTTAAAAAAAAAAAAAAAAAACATGATCCAAAAGGGCACCTGCACCCTAATGTTCACTGTAGCAGTGTTACAACAGCGAAGACATGGAAACAACCTAAATGTCCATCAACAGAGGAATGGATAAATAAGATGTGGTACATATGTATAAAATGGGACACTATTCAGCCACAAAAAAAATGAAATAATGCCATTTGCAGCAATATCAATGGACCTAGAAATTATCATACTAAGTGAGGTAAGTCAGAGAAAGAAAAATATCATACGATATCATTCATATGTAGAATTTAATTTAAAAAAGATATATTGAAAACAAACTTATGGTTAACAAAGGGGAAATTGTATGGGAAGGGGGCAAAAATCAGGAGCTTGGGATGAAACACACACAACTCCTATATACAAGATAATCAACAAGGATCTACTGTATAGCACAGGGAACTCTACTCAATATTCTGTGACAACCTATGTGAGAAAAGAATCTAAGAAAAGAAAAATACGTGTGTGTGTGTGTGTACATATATAGAACTGAATCATTTTACTGTACACATGAAACTAACAATGTTGTAAGTATACGCCAAAAAAATTAATATTTTTTTAAAAAGTCCACACAAGATTCTTCTCAACCAGCAACCTATAATGATTCTCCCAAAATGTAATTTTAAAAGATTCTATGGCTTTAAAATTACATTCATAAAGAAATAACTAGTAGCTCCAAATTCTTTACTTAAAAGATTTCCAAGTGAGAAAACATTTCCTCTAAGACCTATTAAACTGTAATTGAAAGCATTAGCTTAGGATAATTTATGACATTTAGTCTTTGTATTCCAAAACCCCTATTAATTAACGTATACAGTTTTTTAAACTAAAAACAATTAATGAATAGCAAATAATAAAAATACAAACAAAAAGGAGATGGGTTAAAGACATATCATATAGTTACTGTCTTAGCACTCATCATGGTAATACACAACAAAAATAGAGTGCTTGATGACAAGTTCTACAGATACCTGAATTATCGGCCTGTCATTCAGGGCTTCCCAGGTGGCAATAGTGGTAAAAAACCAGCCTGCCAATGCAGGAGATATAAGAAATGCGAGGTTTGATCCCTGGGCCAGGAAGATCCCCTGAAGGAGGGTATGGCAACCCCTCCAGTATGCCTGCCTGGGGAAACCCATGGACAGAGAAGCCTCGAGGGCTGCAGTCCATAGGCTTGCAAAGAGTCAGACATGACTGAAGTGACAGCACGCACACATGCACAAGTCACTCAAGATTTCATACTAACTGCTCGAGGGTCTGTTCTTTCTCCCCAACAGGTCAAACTGTTGGGGAAAATCATGAAAACTCACTGCCTTGGTCCACTACAAACTCATGCTATCTATCAAAGTTCCATGATGTTGTTGTACGTAGTCGCTCAGTTGTAGCCCAACAGGCTCCTTCATCCATGGGATTTTCCAGGCAAGAAAACGAGTGGGTTGCCATTTCCTTTTCCAGGGGATCTTCCGGACCCAGGGAATGAACCTGGGCCTCCCCTACTGCAGGCAGACTCTTAACCGCCTGAGCCACAAGGGAATCCCTTGACACAGACGATGTTGTTAGTCAGCTCTTATTTCTGACTCTGCTACCAAATCTGAGCTATACCTGCCACTCTTGGCAGCTGATTTCTTATTCAAGTGAAGTGACTCTCAAAATGAGATTCCCCAAATCTCTTGGACTGGCAGCATCAGCATCACCTAAATACTTGTAAATGCAAATGTTTAGGAGGCACCCAAGACCTGTGAGAGCAGAACCTCTGGAGGTGTTATGCAGCAATCTGTGTCCTAGCAAGCCCTTCCAGTGATTGTGAAATAGGCCAAAGTTTGAAAACCAACTCTTTAGTAAAATCTAGGCCAGCAAATGCAAACTTCCTTCCATACGAATACTATATATAGTTTTCAGAATTTCTCAAATTTACTTAGCCATTAAATCTCTTCTTGGGCAAGATTCATGAAACAAAGACAGTATTCCAGAGATACAACTGGGAAAATGTCACAGTCCTATCTCCTTTTGATCCATTCACATTTTAATCCCTGAAAAATTGGCTTCTGCTCCTATCTTTCTCCTGGAAACTGCTATTTCAGGTTTGTAGATCTTCTGATAGAAACACACAAAGTTCTCTTTTCTCCACGTTTGTTTTGGCTTTTTTTCTTAAGGGTAAAATAATAAACACCATCAACTGAAAAGAGAGGGTTTCTGAGTTAAAGGAAAAATGAGAGAGTGAATAAACTAAAACTACAGGCAGCACTAAGGTTTTAACGTACAGGTATTTAAAGTCAAATTAGTCACAACAGTTGTGTGTTTTCCTCCAGTCTCCTTTGGCTGTTTAGGTACAAAGTAGGTCGAGTGCTGGCTTTAATCAGGTAAAATACAACAGGCGTTAAGTGAATGGTTGTAACAATAGACCTACAGACCATGGAATCAAAGCTAGGTTAAGAAAAATGGAAACATGGTAAGAACAATGAACAAAGAAATTTAGCATCAGTGGACTGGAGGTCTTAATGGTCACCCCAGAACTGCTGGAGTCAGAACTTAGAGGGCATGAGCTGGGAAGAGAGGAGCAGTGGTGGTCAGAAAGCAGGACACTTACACATGAAATCTAAGAACACAGTTACTGATAGCCAAATTAGAACAAAGGACTCCTGGACATAAACAGCTGAAGAATTCAGGAGGCTGAGGTATCCTATGTGGATACTGGGACTGCCAGAAATGATTAATAGAAAAAGAGATTCATCATGTGAAGAGTTAAAACATATATTGAATGAGAGGGGCTGACTGGTATGACAGAGCATGTGATAAATCCTACTGACAAGAACATAGGGCTGGGGGCCTTGAAACATCACTGAGGACAAGGAGGACACGTAACAGCCATCATTTAAAAGGCTTCATACACGATGAAATTCGTTTTGACAATCTCTCTGGGGAGATGGATAATCAGTTTTAATTATAGAATAATATTTTAGGTGTGGCAATTATGAGTCTAGTCGAGGAAACCAGATTGTCGTTTAATGTGAATTAACCTGGTTAGGTAAAAGAACCTGCTTCACTGAGATGCTGGCAGAGTTAAATGAGTTAATATGTTTTCCACTCAGAAGAGGTATATACAAGTGGATTTTAAATGGTATTAGCTATTATTACTTTGGTGCCTAGTCTCTTATGTGGTTTGCAATGGAGTGTCATGGGGTGACAAAGTAAGCAAGGATTGGAAAAGAGGTCTTACCAGAAACTCAGCAAACTGTGGGTCTCTCATTCCTGCTGCAGAGAGAATCAAAGTGGTCTTAATGGAGCAATTCCTCTCTCTGAACTTCTAGAACACTTTGTACCTCTCACATGAAACTTACCACAAACTGCTCTATATTATGATTACTATGTGTCTCATCTACTTTTGGATTCCCCATAATGCTGAAACAATGGGTTATGCCATACTAAGGGTTCAGTAGCCAGGCTGATAATACTTAAAACCAGACCTTATGGAGGAATTAAAAATAAAATCACACATCAACCAAGAGAATAAATTTGTGAAATTGTCAGAATAATTTTTTCCCTTATTTTACTGCTAATCCACTTTAGAATTGCAATCACAGTAATCACTGAAAGAATCTAGAATATTTTAACATATATTTATCAGTCAGGGTCGGCCTTAGGAAACAGATGACACACTCAATTTGGGTAATCTGAGAATTATAACAGAGACTGCTTAAAGCTCAGGTAGGCTATAAGGAAATCACCAGTGAGAGGATAGTGTCCCAGGGTATTAGCAACAGTAGGGCCCGCCTATCACCACCTACTGGCAGCAAAGGGAGGAGAGGAAGTGATCACAACCTTAAAATAAAGAGGGCTACTTAATGGGAGCTTTGACCTTCAATAAAAGGAGGCAGCCAGGCTACAGAAATCCCACACTAAAGAAGTTAAGAAAGTAAATATCCTGACCTTTCCCTCCTTCCTTTCTTTGATCTGCTAACAATGTTCTCTATCAGTTAAACCCTTCCAGGAGGCAAGGAAACCCACTTGTATACCCCAACAAACCAGGTGCTTGGAGACATAACAGGGTTAAAAACTAGGGCTAGAAGAACAGATGAAAGATAAGCAGCACTGCACATAAATCACCTAATAAATACACGCAGTACAAGCAATTTAACAAACTCAATTCTGAAAACCAAAACTAGGAAACACCTATACTAATTCTGATGACATCATCAGCTTGATGGCTATGGGTCTGGGTGGACTCCAGGAGTTGGTGATGGACAGGGAGGCCCGGCACGCTGCAGTTCATGGGGTCGCTAAGAGTCGGACACGACTGAGCGACTGAACTGAACTGAAAAGACTTAAGAAAACAGTGTTGCATCAGGCAAATAGATATGACATGTTATAGTTTTATAATCCCCTCAAGGACAACAAAATAGAGAAACTTGCTGCAATGGATGCTGACCTTTATTCAGACAACCCCATATTTTCATAAAATAGATACAAAGAATAAACAATGTTACATGACTCTACCTGTAACCTCTAGGTTCAAAGATACAAAATAAGGAAAATACAGAAAGATGTTCTGGAATTACAGAAACTTTTGTCATTAAGCCAATCTACACATATCAACTAGAGTTCAGACTTTTTTTTCCCCTTTTCTCTCCTCAGTAGAGAGGATTACTGCCTTGTTCCATTAAGATACACTTACAGCAATTAATAATACTGCCTATAAAATACAGGAACAAATAATAGGAAAATTAAAGAAGTGAAAAATTCATGAGCATAATATCCATTTTTGAGGAGCAGAAAGAAAAGATTAACAAAAATAATTATGAACAGGAAAGAATATTAGAAACTCTCTAGTGAGTTACCATGGATCTACACAAATTCTATCAGCAACATATCATCTTGCCCAGAAGAGACAGACAATAAGTAAAGGTTTGGGAGGCCTTAGTTTGTCCTAAAAACTCACAATCAGAAAAAAATATACTTCAAATATGTGTCATGACTTAAGTTAAATACTGAAAAAAGAAAGTAGTAAATTATTAAAATTTCCTATACTCACAGACTACATGAGCATGACTATGCTAATATTTCTAGGCCATCAGCTAACAGTCTCAGTGATGGCCTAGAAACTAATAATGCTTAAAGAAATAACAACACTATCCATATGCCTTATGGAAAGATACAGATAGTCCTGCATTTATATACATCCTTTTAGGATCATGTGGTATATTCCATCTTAAAACTTGGTTTTAAAAAATCTTTTAGCAAGAATTAGAACATACAGCTGAGTCACTGAAAACAGGAACACACAAGCTCTATGTGCAAACCACCGGGACACAAGACTTGTGAAACAGATATCTAAATGGATAGGTGAAGGCGTATCAGATTAAAGACATTGAATCCAATTTATTCAATCCCAGTTTGTTGTTGTTTTTTAATTTAAGCACAAACTATTTTATAATGGCTTCCTTAGCGTAAGAATCAAATTCTTCATCACCACCTATTTAGATCCCAAAGAATCTAACCACTGATTAACTCTACAAACTCATCATCACTCTCCAGCCATAAAGTCTTTCCTGACCACCAATTCCAAAAGGGCAAATTCCCCACACCAAAACACATATAACATTATCACAATGTGTTATTTATTTCAGAGCCCTCTATCTAACTTTCAAATGTAAATTTCACATGGCAGGTGCCTTCTCTCCAATTCGTCACTATTTATTTGTATTCTCAGTGCCTGCCAAACAGAGTAGACACTCAATAAATATCTGGTGCATGAGTGAAAGCAACTTCCTAACAGCCATGAAATATGTGTACACTAGAAATTTTTTCCCCTTTGTTCCATCTAAAATATACATGCTGACCTAGAACATTTAGCTTGCCAACTTATGAATAAGTGATCAATTCACCAAACCAAATTCTCAAATCAAATTTAGGCCAGACGTTAACAAATTACACCTCTCAGGCTAAACCGGGCGCATAGCCTGCGTTTACAGCTGAAGTTTTGCTGGAACACAGACACGTCTGCTTCTTTACCTGTTGTCTAGGGCTGTTTGGCTGGGTAGTTGCAACAAGGACTGCATGATCCAAAAGCCTAATATTTACTATCTGGCTCTTTGAAGAAAAAGTCTGCTGAACCCTGAGCTACTTGCAAGACCTCTGGACTTACTATGATACTATCCCAGTATTCAAGAATAATATTAAATAAGACAATAAATAAAAGCCTGTTTTTGAGGTATGAGTTAATGTACATGGGGAATAACAGAGATGAACATAAAATAAAAGAAGTCTTTCCCTGGAGGAAGAATTTCTCAAGAGTGAGGACAATCTAAGGGCCGATTTATTATATACACCCATTCACTTGAGAATAACAGAAAGAAATTAATGGGCATTTCACACTTATTCTCAAAATAACTGACAATCACAAAGAAATAGAAAAAAGAAGCAAATACTAGGACACCAGAGAGAAATCAAATGAAGTGGCTGCTGCTGCTGCTGCTGCTGCTAAGTCGTGTCAGTCGTGTCCGACTCTGTGCGACCCCATAGATGGCAGCCCACCAGGTTCCCCGGTCCCTGGGATTCTCTAGGCAAGAACATTGGAGTGGGTTGCCATTTTCTTCTCTAATACATGAAAGTGAACAGTGAAAGTGAAGTCACTCAGTCATGTCTGACTCCTTGCAACCCCATGGACTGTAGCCCACCAGGCTCCTCCGTCCATGGGATCTCCCAGGGAAGAGTACTGGGAGTAGGTTGACATTGCCTTCTCCGAAATGAAGTGGAAAGACCAATAAAACTTAATTCCAAGTGTCTGTGGGTTGTGAAGGAGTTCTAATTCAGACACCTAAAGTGGAGACTAGGTAAGTAAGTCAGTGTACAAACCTCACAGCACACTCCATGCCCTGTTTCATTTAATGTTTCAAATGTCAGAACCTCTTTCCAGGTAGGCTGCAAAGAACCAAAACTCATCCACATTTGATCAGATAAAACAAGTTTACTCAAAGTGAACAGCAGCTCTTAAAAACTTTTATGGGAACCTGGGCTGCAAACAGGAAGTCATCTGGGGCCTAGGCAGTCTGATTACCAGTTTCCTAAGGAGAGTGAAAAAGTTGGCTTCCAACTCAACATTCAGAAAACTAAGATCATGGCATTCAGTCCCATCACTTCATGGCAAATAGATGGGGAAACAGTGACTGACTTTATTTTGGGGGGCTCCAAAATCACTGCAGATGGTGACAACAGCCATGAAATTTAAAAGACACTTACTCCTTGGAAGGAAACTTATGACCAACCTAGACAGCATATTAAAAAGCAGAGATGTTACTTTGTCAACAAAGGTCCATCTAGTCAAGGCTATGGTTTTTCCAGTGGTCATGTATGGATGTGAGAGTTGGACTATAAAGAAAGCTGAGTACCAAAGAATTTATCCTTTTGAACTGTGGTGTTGGAGAAGACTCTTGAGAGTCCCTTGGACTGCAAGGAGATCCAATCAGTCCATCCTAAAGGAGATCAGTCCTGGGTATTCATTGGAAGGACTGATGCTGAAACTACAATCCTTTGGCCACCTGATGCAAAGAGCTGACTCATTTGAAAAGACCCTGATGCTGGAAAAAATTGAGGGCAGGCAGAGAAGGGGACAACAGAGGATGAGATGGTTAGATGGCATCACTGACTCAACGGACTTGAGTTTGGGTAGACTACAGGAGTTGGTGATGGACAGGGAGGCCAGGAGTGCTCCAGTCCATGGGGTCGCAAAGAGCTGGACACGACTGAGCGACTAAACTGAACTGAAGCCCTTCTCCACAGTCCCACTCCCTGCAAACACAGTGTACACACATATGTCATCCCTGCTCATGTTAGTACAATTTATTTTTCCTGTTTACTTGTTAAGATTGCACATGGCCCAAATACATACTGCCTTTTTGGTTAAGCGACTCATCTTTTCAGTCCAGCCTCTGTGAACCTTAATTCAATTTCATAAAAGAGAGAGGATTTGATTAGTCCCTAGTCCCTAGGCGTCCAGTCAGCTGTGTGTTTTGTGGCTTTCCCAGCAGAGGGAGCCTTCCCCCATTTCTTCCTTTAATAAGGGAAGCATGAGCTTGGTAAGCAGCGCCTACCTCCTAAACCCAAGTTTATTCATAAATGTAATTGGTAAATTACAAACAGCTTTATAAATGTAAGATTCATTAATATTAGTAGTCTGGAGAAAGATTATCAACTGCCCTTTTTCATCAAACTAAGATGACACATGTAATTACCCTGTATGTGTAACAAAACAATCACCTGTCTTTTTTTATACATTATGTCTTTAATAAGTTTTCATGTTTTACTAGCTAAAGTTATCAACTTTACTTTTGTGATTTCTTCCATTGCTTTTAGTCAATAAATTCCTCATACATTTAAATGTTAAAATATGTAATCAGCTATTTTTTATTGATTTTACGGTAATCACTCCTTTCGTTTTTTGATGTTACCTACAAGTATATACATCCTTAAACACTATCATTTAGTTTTTTAGTTATGAAATAATCTGTTTCCCAGAAAAGTTGCAATTGTGGTGGAAAGAAGTCCCATATATGCTATTTACCCAGAGTCTAACATCTGCTTTATCATTCCTCTCTCCAAAAAACTTTTTGGAGCCAATTAAATTATAGATGTAAACCTTTTACCTCTAAATGTGTGTGTCTCCTAAAAATAAGAACATTCTTTTATATAACGATCACACAATTATCAAAATCAGGAAACTAACACTTTATAATATTATCTAATCCACAGACTAATTACCATAATAGTATTCTTACTAGCAAATGGGAAAAGTTCTCCTAGTACAGTATCCATAACCATCTTGTCTCCTTAGTCTCCTTTAATCAGGAAGTTTCTTAGCCTGTTTTTGTCTTTAATGACCTTGACATCTCTGAACAGTATAAGCCAGTTACTTTGTTTCTAAATTTAGGTTTCCTCATAATTAAATTTATGTTATGCATTTTGGGAAGGAATACCACATCAATGATGCTGTTTCCTTCCCAGTGCATCGTATCAGGAAGCACTTGATGTCAATTTGTCTCGTTCCTGGTGATGCTAACTTTAATCATTTGGTTAAAATGATACAGGCCACGGAACTTCCCTGGTGGTCCAGTAATTAAGACTGCACTTCCACTGCAGAGAGGGTAGAGTCCATCTCTGCTCAGGGAACTAAGATTCCATGTGTCACGTGGTGTGGCCAAAAAACAATTAAAAGACCAAAAAAAAAAAGATATTGCCTAGATTTCCCCATAGTAAAGTCACTATTTTCCCCTCTAAGTTTAATAAGTATCTTGTAGGGAAATACTCTGAGACTACTATTCATATTTTTATGGCTTCTTAACTAAAATTTTTTCTGAAATTTATTTTGGCAAACCATGTCAGTTAACATTTTAACTGACTCTACATTTATTGAATAACCAATTCCTTTCACACAAGACTGAATTTTGTAATAACTTCATATACATATTCACTATACATAAAGACTAGAGAATATCTCAGGATCTATTTGTACAGGTCTACCACGCCTTGCACTTGTTTCAGATTGCTATAGTTAATGACTTCCAGTTATATTTGCAAATTACTCCCTAGAAACAGCTATATTTAGTATCTACTAGAGCCAATCCTATTTACTCTTTGCTTCATAAATTCTTTCCAGCTAGTTTTACTTTTTTGATCTTTTGAATCAACTTTAGAATCACTTTCTTAAAAAGGTAAAAAAAAAAAAATTCCCACCAATATTTTGGTTCCACTTGTTCTAAACTTAATTTGTGAAGGCTCTTAAAGCAAAACGTTCTCATTCCCTAAGACAGTATGACGCTGATAAGCAAGCTTGCCAAGAAGGAAAAATTACCAAAAGTTTATGTTTCTCTCTCTACACAGCAAGTTTTACATTTTTTACATTCCTAAAGTATAACAAGAACAAACACGGAGGTAAGCAAGGGAGTAGAATGGGCAAGATGGCCTGATATTTCATTTAGAACTGAATATTAAGAAGTTTTATTTACTTGTCCCGATACCGAAGTAAGAACTGTTCTCGGATTATCAATGGTTTAGGGACAGCACCAGCACCAGATGGCTACCTCCACCATGAACTCGACTCACCCATTGTTCAGCTTCATCTAAGGCTCAAAGATAGTGATTGATTTAGACGGACATTCTATTGTCTGGTTGTCCTGGTGACTGAAGGCATGCATTTGCCAGGCAGCTGACTAAGGTTGGGAATGTAGCTGTTGGCAAAGGAACAGAGAGATGAACTGGCCCAAATGCAGAACAAGTCTCTGAAGTAAGCTTGATCTGTACCATATTCTACATAAATCAATCATGAGAAGAAGAAACATTTAGTTTTCTTGGAATATTTGCAAATAGATGGTTCACAGGTTTTATAAAAAGAGGAAAATGTATATTTAGACAAAGTCTTCTAAGTAAAAATGGGATCTGCAAAAGTAGCAAGTTATAAGTTGTTTCCAAAAAGATTACCTAACTGTCCAAAGGAGACAATTGAACATCAGCAAGAATAACTGCTACTGACCAAAATAAATAATTTCACTGTGATACACACATACACACAAACATAAACACCAGCTGCTCACTGTTAACACATGTTACAGAACTAACTCATTTCGAAAACAGTTAAATATTGAGGGGGCTTCCCAGGTAGAAAAAGGTTGGTTGGACATGACTGAGCAACTAAGCACAAGCAAGCAAATACTGAGGACCACAAATGGCTTTATTTATGTCCACTGTATCTTCTTATATTTTTAAGAAATAGTTTTAATGTATTTATTTTGACTCCTCAAAAGCTTTACTGAGATACCATATAATTCACCTATTTGTACCATTTAATGATTTAAGTATATTTACAAGAGTTGTGACACTATCACCACCAAATTTTAGAATATTTAATATCACCGGAAGAAACCCCACACCCGTTAGCAGTTGCTCTATACTAACCCCATGTCTTAGGCAATACTGTTGTTCAGACACTCAGTTGTGTCTGACTCTTGACCCCACGGACAACACTACGTCAGGCTTTCCAGTCAGACCTTCACCACTTCCCAGAGCTTGCTCAAACTCATGTGTATTGAGTCAGTGATGCCATCCAACCATCTCATCCTCTGTCGCAATATTAATATAGTTTTAACAACAATAAAACTACTGTATGCTAATGTAGCCGATTTTTAATTGTAAAAATAGCTATATCTTCTAAAAAATAAAAAGAGTGGCACTGCTATACATTTTTACAAATTTCATTAGTACCTGGTTAAACAGAGGAAAGTTGATTTCTCATCAGCTGCTGTATTTTTATGTCACGCAGCTTCTGGAAAACTCCACTATATATTCATGAGACTGGGAGTAAACACCACAAATCAAGTCTGAGAATTATTTAAAAATTTTTGACCTTATAGAACGCCTGTAAAGGTCTCAAGGATTCCCCTCTCACAGGATCCTAGACTAAGTTATAACCATTTTACCATTCCTATTAAATGGATATAGACATAGTATTAGCCACTCCACCCCAACATACACACAGACACAAAAACGTCTTTCCACAAAAGAACACAACACCCAAACTATGAGACACTGAGTCTTCTCCCTTCCCTCAGTTAAACGTAAATCTTAGGAATTTACTAGATCTGACTATCAATTTACAGGTAACTGAGATGACACAACTGCACTCATCTCACACGCTAGTAAAGTCATGCTCAAAATTCTCCAAGCCAGGCTTCAGCAAGACGTGAACTGTGAACTTCCAGATGTTCAAGCTGGTTTAGAAAAGGCAGAGAAACCAGAGATCAAATTGCCAACATCCGCTGGATCATCGAAAAAGCAAGAGTTCCAGAAAAACATCTATTTCTGCTTTATTGACTATACCAAAGCCTTTGACTGTGTGGATCACAATAAACTGTGGAAAATTCTGAAAGAGATGGGCATATCACACCACCTGACCTGCCTCTTGAGAAACCTGTATGCAGGTCAGGAAGCAACAGTTAGAACTGGACATGGAACAACGGATTAGTTCCAAATAGGAAATGGAGTACGTCAAGGCTGTATATTGTCACCCTGCTTATTTAACTTATATGCAGAGTGCATCATGAGAAACGCTGGGCTGGAGGAAGCACAAGCTGGAATCAAGATTGCAGGGAGAAATAACAATAACTTCAGATATGCAGATGACACCACCATTATGGCATAAAGTGAAGAGGAACTAAAGAGCCTCTTGATGAAAGTGAAAGAGGAGAGCAAAAAAGTTGGCTTAAAGCTCAACATTCAGAAAACTAAGATCATGGCATCAGGTCCCATCACTTCATGGGAAATAGATGGGTAAACAGTGAAAACAGTAGTTAACTTTATTTTTCTGGGCTCCAAAATCACTGCAGATGGTGACTGCAGCCATGAAATTAAAAGACGCTTACTCCTTAGAAGGAAAGTTATGACCAACCTAGACAGCATATTAAAAAGCAGAGATGTTACTTTGTCAACAAAGGTCCATCTAGTCAAGGCTATGGCTTTTCCAGTGGTCATGTATAGATGTGAGAGCTGGACTATAAAGAAAGCTGAGCACCAAAGAATTGATTCTTTTGAACTGTGGTGTTGGAGAAGACTCTTGAGAGTCCCTTGGACTGCAAGGAGATCCAACCAATCCATTCTAAAGGAGATCAGTCCTGGGTATTCATTGGAAGGACTGTTGTTGAAGCTGAAACTCCAATCCTTTGGCCACCTGATGTGAAGAACTGACTCATTTGAAAAGACCCTGATGCTGGAAAAGATTGAGGGTAGGAAGAGAAGGGGACGACGGAGGACGACATGGTTGGATGGCCCCACCGACTCAATGGACATGGGTTTGGGTGGACTCTGGGAATTGGTGATGGACAGGGAGGCCTGGTGTGCTGCGGTTCATAGGGTGGCAAAGAGTCGGACATGACTGAGGAACTGAACTGAACTGGACAGAGGAACACTGACACTTCATGGATGGAATCAAGCAAAATCCTGACAGTGGGAACCTACTGAACAAATTACTGAGCTGACAGGGGAGAAGAGAAGGTGGGAGAGAAGAACAGGAGTGAAAAACAGAAGGGGAAATCGACAGAATGAAGAAGATTTAAAAGACAAGCAGAGTAGATTCCACTTCCAATAATGTCACAGTAGTTCATACAGGGAAAAAAAAAAAAAACCTCCCAGAAATTAAAGACTATAAACTCAGCGAACATGATAAAATTTATCAGAAGACACTAGAAAACAAACACAAGTAAACAGAATCTGGAGAGGAGTCAACACCAGGAAGAAATAGCTCAAGGTATTTGCCTTTTTCTAAGGATCATCATTTGAAAGCAGGCCTCTGCCAAGCAGAGCTGTCAAAACTCAAGGAGAAATCCCCAAATCTTAAAGCTTAAAGGCAGCGTTCACAACCACAACAACCAGAAAGTGGGGGTATGTCCAGAAAGACAAGAGCTACAAGATTTGCATAACTACACTGCCAGAAACTCTGGCTCACCCTTGACCTTGGCATCCTCAGGAATGATTTAAAGCAGTTCAATTAAGGACTGAAAGAACTGAGTAGAAATTTTAACTGGCTCCCACCAGGAGAGGCAGAGTTTGCTAAAGCAAAATATGAACAAAATTAACAAACAAACCAGTACTTTCTGGACAAACAAAACAGAACCCAGAGCCTCTACAACCAACATTTCCAATGTTTTACATGTAATCCAAAACCACTATATATCCCAAAAGAAACAAGAGTGTGGTCCATATTCAAAATAAAAGGCAATCAGTAGGTCTTTGTTGATTATCTATTTTAAATATTGTAGCATATATATGTTATTCTCAAATTCTTAATTTATCCCTCCCTACCACCTTTCC
The DNA here is from genome assembly GCA_007570785.1 of Antilocapra americana. NCBI lineage: Eukaryota > Metazoa > Chordata > Mammalia > Artiodactyla > Antilocapridae > Antilocapra > Antilocapra americana. Next base: position 15,381,548 of record ML660197.1, read on the forward strand.
CCTTTGATAACCATAATTTGTTTTCTAAAGCTGTGAGTCCGTTTCTGTCTTGTAAATAAGTTCATTGGTATCATTTTCTTTTAGATTCTGCATGTAAGTGATGGCACATAATCTTTCCGATTTACTTCACTAAGTACAATCATCTCTAGGTCTATCCATGTTGCTACAAATGGCGTTATTTCATTCTTTTTTATGGCATAGTAGTATTCCACTGTGTCTATACCAAATCTTCTTTATCCATTCATCTACCAATTGATACTTAGGCTGTTTCCATGTCTTGACTATTGTGAATAGTGCTGCTATGAGCAGAGGAGAGCTGTTATCTTTTTGAATTATAGTTTTGTTGGAATACATGTCTAGGAGAGGAATAGCTGGATCATATGGCAGCTCCATTTACAGGTTTTTGAGGACCTCCTACAGTTTCCAAAGTGACTGCACCAATTTACATTTCCACCAACAGTGTAGGAGGGGTCCCTTTTCTCCATACCGTTTTCAGTATTTGTCACTTATAGAACAAAAAAAGCAAATTCTAATTTTATTTAGATGAGTATGAAAAAAAAAATCAAAACAGTTGTTGCCTCTGGGCAGGGGAGGAACAGTGAATAGGAAGAGAGATCAGGGGAACTTTGGGGAAAATGGTCATGTTCATATGTTTACAGGACTCTGGGTCACCAAACTGGATTCATTAGTCAAAACTCTTCCAAAGTTACATGTAAAACTTTTACATTCATTGTAAGTAAATTATACCTCAAAAAAATCTTACTGAATTTTAATTAACAATACACAAAAGATTTTATAAGTGATATGAACTAATTTGCAACCTACTGTGAAATGCAAGAAAAATGTTAACACAAGTAGACAAATGGAGACACAGATATATTTGCTAGTGCATATATGGCAGTGTTCAATGTATCTGCATAATTTTAAGTTTTATCAATTTCTCATAATAAAACATTGGGAGGTGTGGGGCAGAAGACAGGCAAATATAGCCACTGCGCTGTGGCTCGAAGCAGCCTCTGCCAGGGTCAAGACCTTGCTATGACCATCCATGAGAGAGGGTTCTAAAGACAATGTAGCAGAGAGCCAAGCAGCCCCCCACCAAAGAGGGCAGTTGCTGCACTCACACTGCCAGAAGACTTTGCTCGCCCTCAGTAAGACTTAAAAGCTGCATTATGCGGCACAATGCAGGTCAAGTTCTGCCAGAAGATGATGGCTCAGAGTCACCCCCATGCTTGGAAAAATCCTAGCATCACAGGCCAGTATGAGATCATCCTTAGGGAACTGGTGAAGCCCATGGTCCAGGAGAAAACTGATGAAAGATACTACCCTAAATCTCCATTAAATTCCTACTGGGAATGACCTCTGGCTTCTACAAAAGCTGATCTTGCCTTTACAGGATAGCTTGAATTTCATAAAACAGAACCAAAAAGTCTTCAATCCCTCAAAAATCTATGGCCCCAGAGTTAAAGATCCTTCTTGCCAGCTTATAAAGCACCCCATATCCAGATGGCATCCTCTGTTGCCAAGATGAATGCCTAGCAACCAGCTAGCATCCCTGCTCTGTTGCAAGAATTCAACATCAATTTTCAGGAGTCTGGTTAGCAGGTGGTGCTGGAGCAATGGAAGATTCACGTGAAAGGTAACAACTCAGTGTGTACCAGGGGAATGTATACTATAAGTCTGACTGCAAGGCTTAGAATTCACCTCAACTGCTAGGTTTCCCAGGGACTTGAGCTGGCAGGGCCCCTGATTACAGGGTATCCAGCCCCAGAGTAACCACCTGGTCTGAGGTTCCCACTGTCCTGGCACAAACCTGGCTCTATCCCACAGACCAAGTGGTACAGGTACCAGGAAGTTGCCTGGTTCCAGCCAGAACTATGCAAGCCGAACCCTGATTCATCTAGCCTCCAATACTTTGTCAGAGTTTCAAAACCCGTATTAACCACTCATTAACATGTGAGCCTTACTTGCACCTTTATTTAAACATATGCTTAAGGGAAGAGAAAAAATGAAAATTATGAAATAAAAGGAAAAATTGAAAGTGAAAGTTGCTCAGTAGTGTTTCACTCTTTGTGACCCCATGTACTATACAGTTCATGGAATTCTCCAGGCCAGAATACTAGAGTGGGTAACCTTTCCCTTCTCCAGGGGATCTTCCCAACTCAGGGATTGAACCCAGGTCTTCCGCACTGCAGATGGATTCTTTAACAGCTGAGCCACAAGGGAAGCCTAGATAATTAGATTACCATTAGTTTTTATGGATGTGAAAATTGTATGGAGTTAAATATTTTTTAAAGTCTTTCTTCAAAGATAACATCTAGTTCATGAATTTACAGAGGAAATTGTACGTCTCATACCTGCTTCACGTAATAAAAAAGGAACAGGAGTTTGTTATATTATTTTGTCTACTTGTGTAGCTATATGGGAATCTCCATAACAAAAAGTTAAAAAAAAGAATGAATAATTTATATTTTTAATTAAATTCAAATAAATTTGTTTTCTTTTTTTAAGTAACATATTTATGGCAAAAAAGAAATAAACAAAAAAAGCTGGGAGACAGATGACAGGAAGCGAGAATGACTGAAGCAAACAGAAGCAAATAAATAACATGACCTGGGGTACCAACGCAATAAAAAGCGAAATAAACGCTCAGTGTAGTTACATAAACTATCATCAATCTCCTTCTACAATACCCTTTGGGTTTTCAGTAATCACTCAAAATATCCACATGTTACAGTACATACAAGAAAAATATAACATTTCCTACATTCTTTTTGTTAATTACTATTAGATATTTCTCTGAAAGCCAACAGCTAATATCAAAGAATGCACCATGAATATTTAAAGATTAGTATGTCACTACCGATTTGATTCAGAATTTTGAGAAACTCTTAACATCTTGCCTTTCTTTAAAAATAGAAGCCAGATTTAAAATGTTTCTTCACAAATATGTAGAAATGAAAAAAATAGCCTATTAAATAATAGCATGTTTCAATATTTTATTTGGTTTTAAACCTCAAGTATCTCACTACAAAGCCATTCTCCCAAATAATTCATACTTTTAGTCTAAAATTTGAAATGTTACTATTACTACTGAATTAGCTTTCCATACTGATCAATACCATCATATTGACTACAGTTCTGTAAAAATCTTCCTAAACTAACTGAATTCAGTTCAAAGCACATCATTTTCCTACACGGTACCCCCCTACCCCTACCCTGAGCTTAGAAATCAATGAGAAAATATATTTGCACTTAAACTGACATCTTTTATCTACACAGTACATTGGTTTTCAAAATGTTTTCACATATACTACTTTCAAATAAACCTCATGAAATAGGCAGGACAGGTACTTCGCATGGAGTACAAAGGAAAATGAAGCTCAGGGAAAAGCAGTTCCCTCAAGGTAACAAAGCTTACCAACTGGTGGTGCTGAAACCTGACTACAGATTATTTTGAGTCTAGACTCAATGGAGCCTTCAGTTATTATACTGGTCCCCTCAAAAGATGGTCTACAGCATCAGCAACAGAATCACAAGGGGCTTCTGGCTGAAAAAGCAGACACTCCTATATGACACACCCAGGGTCAGAATCTCTGACAGAGTAAAGCCCAGGAATTTTTATAAAAATTAAATACATACACAAACACACATTCTCAGAGCTCTAGGTGTAATGATACAGTATTTAAAATTATGCCATGAAAATAAAACAACAGCCAAAAAAAAAAAGATTATGCCATGGAAATGTCTTATGTTTTGAGGGTAGTAAATCAATATAAGAAGAAACTATGAGAGCAATTAAAAAAAAGTGCATGTATTTTTTAAAAAGTTTAAAGTATGAGGGGGTAGCTTGGTCCCTGTGTGCTAAAATACTCCTGAAAGACTTGATGAAAGGGTAAAAACCAATAGGTCTTGGAACAAAGATGAATGACAAATGAACAACTTGAGCAAAATGTCAAGAAAACTGGGATATAAACAGCATATATAAGAAATAAACCAGAAATCACTGAGGTTTAAAAATTTCTGTTGATAATGAAGAAAGTTAACTAGGAAAAGAAGCAAGGTTATAAAAGGATTTACAATGAGATTTACAATCTCCTGATCTATGAAATCAACCACCTGCAGATCAAACTGGGCACTGGCCTGTTTTTGTATTGCCCTTGATCATTTGGTTTATATATGTTTAAAGGACTACTTTAAAAAAAAAGTTTTTTTCAAACAAGAATATACTATAGGCAATTGACCTACAAAACCTACAATATTTACTATCTGTACCAACCTCTGCACAAGCAGTTAGGTAACTATAAACCCTGGAGTAATGAGGATGTAAATTAACTCTGCCATGCATTAAAGACATTTAATATGTCATTACTAAAATAACTACCAAATTTTGCTAATATTATTTAGGCTCAGCATATGGTTAAAATGCTCCAAGAGTTTAAATACTCAACCTAAATATTAATGTAACTGATATACTCCCATATCCTAAGAAAGCTGAAAAATCCTCCAAAAAAACCACTCTGAGCAAGAAGTGAAAAAAAAAATATTGTTAATCCTCCTGTAACTTCTACTACCTCAAGTTCTGATTCAATAGACATTTGAATATCATTCTACAAGAAGTATGCCGGGAATTTTCAACGTTTGCTTGAGCTCAAACTGTCACTATTTTACACTTGTAGAAACTGAGGCTCAGAGGAAACCTGACCAATGTTCTCAACCCTCCAAGTTCAAATCCAATCCTTTCTGCACAAAGACAACTGAACCTCAAGTAACATTTAACAAGTCTAGTCCAAATTTTATCAATTTCTGTACAGCGTTGCAGTTTGGGATAGATTGTCTGGTTTTTAATCAAACTTAAATGAATGTAACAGTTTGAAGCTACATAATAGTTCCACGCCCTGATTTAGGATTCATTCAAAAGTTCATCGTCTTTATTCTGACAATGGCCTACAGGTTCAACTACCCAAAAGGCCTGAAGTGCTGTCTCATAAAATAAGGCCTATTTAAGCCATAAGTATAACGTCTTAAAAAAAATCCTGTCTCCATAACCCCAAGCATATACAATTTTAAACTGAAGCCCTTTCTCACTCTTAACAAAAATTAAGAATTGGGGTGGAAAAAAGGATTTTTATTGTCTTTCTCCCCCACTAGACTGAAAGCTTTACATGAAGGCAGGAATCATAGGCAGTACCCCTAGCACCCAAAGACAATCCCAGACACAACAATAGGTGATTGATAAATTTCTGCTTCAGGAATGAAGAATGAGTCAATCATGGATACTGACTGGGGAAAATCACAACTTATCTTATGGGTCTACCACTTTGGAAGGATTTTTTTTTTAAAGCTTTAGTTTCTGGTTTGGGGGTTATGTTTTGAATCTAGCATAAAGATGACCAAATACTGTCAATCAACACATGATTTTATTTCTACATGTAGAGTGCATGCCTGTGAAGCAGCAGCAGTAACCCTTTTACCCAGTCTTGAAATGTAATTAGGAAGGTTAATTTATTACTAGGGAAAAAAAACTATGGCTCAAAATAAAATTATTCCTACATTTTCCTTTTACTGAGTTAACTATATAGCACTGGTACCGAGTCTTCTTTCCATTATGTTTGATAATCAGAAGTTAACACAATAGTGAAATTCCTTTGATTGATCCACAACATCATAAAAGAGGACATATGGTATAAACCACCAAAATTTTTTTTTAAATAACACATGATACAAAAGAAAGCATCATGTAATGTGGACAATTCTTAAGTTCTGAATGAAAAGTGAAATGCTTCCCAGATATACAAATGCATTAAGTCACTGCACTGACTGTGTCAATGAATGGCTTCCTCTGTCCAAGCCCTCTGCCCTGTAACTTGTGGTCCCCACCCTCACTTGATTCTGGACTTGGCAGCATGACTTTCTCTGACAATAAGTTGTTTACAACTATAATGAAAGCATGTAAAACAGATTTAAGTTCTACACACAGACTGACTGTAAGAAGGTTTCTCCCACTTATAAATGTCTGGAGGAAAATTCAAAGCATATGGAATACAGGATGAATTAGGAGTCAAAACCTTGTGAGTCATACAGCAACCATGGTGCTTGCCTGCTGCAAATATGACAACCAAACACGCCCTCAGAACGTTAAAACTCTCTCGTGGGGGTAGAAGATTCAAGACTTCTGCCAGTTAGGACACATTCTGATCTTTTAACTTCAGACATGAAGCCACTCAATTCACTAGACATATGACGATACCTTCTTTTAACCCAACATTTACATGACTGAATATATTTCTTTCCAGACAATGGAGAGATTTAACACATTGTTCAAATATGGCAACATAATTTGAAATAAAAAATAAACATCTGCATACTTTTCTCTATGCATGTTATACTTAAGATTCAAGTGTGTAAGATAAACTGATAATTAGCCACTTGCACTTGAAGTCTATACGACTTTCTACCAAGCTGTACCAATAGTCCTGCACTTCAGAATATCAATCCTCACCTTCTACACACCTCATAAAACTTTTAACAATGGAAATTCTGCAAAAATGTAAGGAATTAAATACACCTACTCTAATATTTTGGTTATAAGATGTCTTTAGGGACACAAGAAAGCATTTCTGTCTCCCTTAACAAGTTATTAAGTAGTTGGTAAACTTTCTAGCAGTAAGAACTGTTGGAAATTTCTCTTTGTGCACTGTTTACTCTGCCTGTAGAATCTTTTCCTGCTAGCCTAAGTCCTAGTCACCCTCAAAAGCCAACAAATATTTCACCTCCTATATGAAATCTTCCCGGATGTGAGGGCGATCTGGTTGCGATATCTGTCACCCCATTGATCGCCAGGGTTGATTCGGCTGATCTGGCTAGCTAGGCGGGTGTCCCCTTCCTCCCTCACCGCTCCATGTGCGTCCCTCCCGAAGCTGCGCACTCGGTCGAAGAGGACGACCATCCCCGATAGAGGAGGACCGGTCTTCAGACAAGGGTATACGAGTAGCTGCGCTCCCCTGCTAGAACCTCCAAACAAGCTCTCAAGGTCCTATATGAAATCTTCCCAATCCTCTCCTTTCTACTTTACTTCTGAAACTTCTTATTCTTATCATTAATTACCTAACATAGTGTCACAATTATTTGTTATGTATCTACTTCCTACCTAGACCATGAGCTCTAAGTCTATTGGATCCAAGTACTAGCACAGTAACTGTAACAGTGAGGGCTTTAAATGGACTATTAATTGCATGACTTATTATGCCAAGTGAAATAAGCCAGTCACAGAACAGCAGATACTGTATGATTCCCCTTAAGATGAGATACCTAAGACAGTCAAACCCACCAAAGCAGAAAGTAGAATGGTGGCTGCTATTCATTGGCTATGAAGTTCAATTATGCAAGATGAGTAAGTTCCTAACACTTTGCCTATAGTTAACAATAACACATTTTACACTTAAAGATATTTTAAGAGAGTAAATCTCATGTTAAGTATACTCACCACAATTTCAGGAAAAATTTTTTTATAAAGCGTCCTTCAATTGTAGTATTTTGGTACCAATTTCCACCAAATCTTATCTACTGACAGGTTTGAATGTTTTTTACTTACTTCTCCAATGGACTGTTTGTTACTTTTACAGTTCTACTACTATAATTTTATCAACTGTTATTATATTTTTAACATAAGAATAGATGATATTCTTTCATTTCTGACTCCATTCTGATGTCCAAAATTTTGTATTCAACGCCAAAATTCTAAGAACATAATTTAAAATTTGCACTGGTAGGCTAATCTCAAACTTTATACAAACTGTTCAAATTGTCTTTTAATGGAAATACATTTCTACACTTACTGTCATTACACACCTCTGCCTTTTCATCTTGCTTCAGATTTTCCTGTAATATAGAACTTGATTACTCAAGATAATTTTTTATTGGCAAAATTTGGAAACTTCAAAATGTGTGCTTACTTCTCTAAATCATGTATTAAAAAATATTTCAAAATCCTTACTACTTTAGAACCAAATATACACATGCATCAAAAGTTGGAAAGCAAGTTTAAGACATTACTATAGAAGTGTTAGGGAAAAGAAGCAGCCACATACAAAATGTTTGCATACATCTTCTGAAGTGAAAAAGAAGACCAAAACTAATAAAATTTAAGATTTCTTTTCTATTATCAAAAACATGCAAAAAAAAACAAAACATGCAACCACTGTAGTACAACTAAAATAATACTTCCTTTCTAGGAAGTGATTACTAAATCAACTGGGTTGATTGGTTCATCCATGCCCCAAGATTATAAAACATGCTGGCTTTCTGTTAATTTTACAGTGTCTTTATTTGTTTTAAACAGCAGACCACCACTCTTAATAATAGCAAAACATGGAACTAAAACAAGAAAGCAAGCAAACAGAACGGAATTCCTGGAAGCCCACTACAGCAGAGTAGAAAGAAAAGGCTCCCCTACAGATCTTGACTCTGTTAGGCTCCTCATGCTGCTAGGCTGCCCACTCAGAACTACTAATCTCCTCCCTACTGAGCACCTACTCAACACTGCTGTGCAGTGTGTTTATTCGCTCAGTGGTGACCAACTCCTTCCTACCCCATGGACGGTAGCCTGCCAGGCTCTTCTGTCCACGGGGATTCACCAGGTAAGAATATTGGAGTAGGTTGCCATGCCCTGCTCCCAGGAATTGAACCAGGGTCTCCTGCATTGCAGGCAGATTCTTTACCAGCTGAGCTACCAGGGAAGCTGCTAAACATTAAGCATCACATATACATCTAAAGTTAAAAATGTAAAAAGGAAGGAGGGGACCCTCAAGTGAAAGCCAATCATACAACAGCCTAACAAAAGTTTACTACAGTACCACAATGTTAATTCTCCTTCTCCCTCTTTTTGTCATTTAAAGCCAAAACTAAGTTACTCCAATACTAGATGTCCTCTGAAAATGCCTTTCACATTCAGTACTGACAAAGCTTAAATACAGGTTTCATCTCAGGTTTAAGGCAAAGTATTTATGTAGTAGACATTAATCCTAAATACACTGCAAGGTGAGTACATTCTGAAACACCTAAATACAGAATACAAAAATAGCTTTTTTAGACACCGAAAATTTCTTATCATTCTAAACAACTCAGATTTTTTAAAAGGACTAAAGCACTTACTTCATTTCCATGTTTTTGAAGGAATTCAATTTCCTGTTGTGTGAATGTTGTCATGGAAATGGATTTCACCCTGTGTGGTGGATTTAACCCTCGCCTAAAAGATAAAAAGAAAATACCATCAAAACTATAGTCTTTAAAAAATTATGTATCAATGAAAAACATTTTAATTAGCACATTTAAACTTAGAACTGTTTTTATGCTATAAGATAAATTTTAAAATATTTTAAACTATTAATCCCCACAATAGATATATCAAGGTGAATTTGTTCAGACTGACACTAATTTATTTAAAGATAAATTCAAGTAACCAGTTAGTTAGAAATATACAGTACCTGTAATACATTAGCTTATTGGGAACACAAATACTGCTTTAGTGTAAGTCTGATGGAAGGAGAATAATTTATATATATATGACAGGCTCAATGGTAAAGAATTCAAAAAGTTATTATTTAAATATTTTCATATTTTCTAAGAAAGTGATGATATGTCAGGTATGGAATTATACAAATACTCAAAATCAAATAGCTACCACCTTTTAAGACTGACTTAGGAAACTGAAAACTAACCCAAGGAACCTTGAAAGTATTGATGGATAAGAAAAAAGTTCTATCTCTCCATCAATTCAAATAAGGGTTGATAATGAAGAACATCTTCAACCACCTCAGGAGGCCCTAAGTGTTCAAGAGGAAATTAAAGGGACATGATGGGATTCAAGAAATACCTGAATATATATAAATACTTTTAAGGTCCTTCACCACTTTGAAATCTTTTCTGTATATGTGGCCTTAAGAGAACTTTTAATTTTCTTTATATTTTATCATGCACATGAAAAACTAAATAGAGATAAACTCAGAGAGAGTAAGAATTACTTGTATTTTGTCCAACTACCACATAGTGGCCTACTCAACCCACAAGAATGAGGAGTTAAATAATCTATGCAAAGTAACATTAGCTATGCAGTTTCATCAAATCAGTTTGGAGTGCATTTGAAATACAGGTTCTAGGGCAGATCAGTAGTTTTACAGAATTTGTCATATTCATTTTGCAATCAACCATATTAAATGAGCGTTAACAATGATGCAAAGTTAACAAAAAAATCTTTCAAAAATATTCTAGAAACATTTCTGAATAATTAAGTATGGTACATAATGTTCTAGAAATACAAAATATTTTAAGTTAACATAATAATTCAGAATTAACAGAAGCTCAATTTTTATACACTGCTGCTTCTTTCTCTCCCTTCTGGCAGACATAGATGGCACATATTTCAGCTTACACTTTGAATTAAATCAAGTTGTACTTTATCTGCTTCACATTTCAAGGTGGAGAAACAATAGTTGAGTTTTTAAGTTTTAAACTAATAAATTATTTTTCTTTCAGCTCTTGATAAGTCATAAAATTCAGAAATAAAGATTGCACAGTAGGACAAATTGAAACACAGCCATTTCATCCTACTAGTAAAACTTTGAAACTTAACTACTATGAATTACTTTACGTATCTTTACAAGTAGTGATCACAAATTAAATAATGCTTTAAAGATATCTAAATTTCCAAAAATGAAAATTTAGAAAAGTCATTATTACTTCTTTAAAGCAGGACATTTTGTTTTTCAATTCACCTGTATTATGAAAATAAGACTACCTTCATCACTTTCACAGCTTATTCATTTATATTTTATTTGTATCCTATCTTGTTCCAAAACAATTTTAAAAGGAATTAACTTATTATTATTCTCTCAAATTCCCCTGCTCTCCCTCACACTGAGCAACTTTGTCTCTCCTTATCCCCTAATACTTCCTCCTTGTTCCAGCCAATCCTCTCTGCTCCCACCTCCCTTATAGTATCCTATTAGGAAAAAAAAAGCAAAGGCGTAACTTTCTAACAAGGAAATGGCAAAACACTGCTACAAAGGTGTGTATGTTTAGATAAGCAAGTTGGGAGTGATGAATTATATCCCTATACTCTTGAAGCATCAAACAAGGGAAGCCCCCTGACTCTGTTACAGTTATGCTATAGAGCTGCAATCTCATGAAAGCACTGCCCTGTACAGCTTGTTCTGACAAGGCTCTACCACACCTCAATTTCTGCATAAAGAAGGTATTCATATTCAGTAACTTTAACTGAACAAAAACTTGCACTTATGAAACAAAACCATAACATACTCATAACCAAAATGTGAAAAGGCATTTTCCCACTTGATAAGAACACTTATTACAGTTTCTTTAAAAGAGCTCTCTTAATGTACTTAAAATAAGACTCCATTTACAAAACTGGTAAACATAAATTTTGCAAAGACAGATTACTTACATAACTCCAAGGAAATTTTACATTTGTTCATCCTGGTTTCCTAATTACTCTTTTATAGTTCATTAATCCTGGCAGATTATACTTTACATGACTGTAATCGCCTCCAAAACGTTTGGCTGTGAACATTATGTGTTTATAAAAGTCTGGCAATAAAATAAAAGTCAACTCTTTTTTTTTTTCTAATTTTCTTTACTTTATTGTGTTGGTTTTGCCATACAATGACATGAAACCACCATGGGTTTACATATGCTCCCCCTCCAGAACCCCCCTCCCTCCAACTCTTTCAATTTCTTAAGAAGAATGCAGGCAAGTCTGCAGTGAAAAATGCAGCCTCAATACTAATCATCAGGATACATTCACCAACCTGTAAAGAACCTTATCCATGCCTTTTGACCCAATAACAGCTTTTAGGAATCTATTCTGAAGAAAGAATCTGAAACTTGACTATATAAAAGATGTTCTACAAACATTACTCATAATAACAACAACAATAAAAAAGCATAAACACTTCATTATCACAGAGCTAGAGAAATCAGGGTCCCCAACATCAGACTATACTACAAAACTATAGTCATCGAAACAGTATGGCACAAAACTAGAAAAAAAACATCAATGCAACAGGAAAGAAAGCTCAAAAATAAAGCCATGCACCTATGGTCAATCTATGACAAGCAGGCAAGACTGACTGTACAATGATGAGAAGACAATCTCTTCAAAAAATGGTGCTGGGAAAACTGGACAGTTACATGGCTAAAAAAAGGATGTAAGAATATTATTTAATACCATACACAAAAATAAGCTTAATATGGAGTAAAGGTATAAATATGAGCAAAGAAAATAAAACTTGAGGAAAACAATGGCAGAAAACTGACATAAACCACAACAATTTTTTTTTCAACTCATCTCCCAGAGTAATGGAAATTAAAAAAAAAAAATGAGACCTATTTAAACTCAAAAGTTTTTGCACAGCAAAGGAAGCCATAAACAAAACAAAATGACAATCCATAGATCTTTCTTTATATTTTTGGTGAAGTCCGTCATGCTGGGAAAGACTGCAAAAAGGAGAAGAAGGCATCAAAGGATGAGAGGGCTGGATGGCATCATTGATGAAATGAACATGAACTTGGGCACAACTCCAGGAGATGGTAATGGACAGGTAGACCTGTCGAGCTGCAGCCCAAAGGGTCACAATGAGTGGGACACAATGGGGCGACTAAACAATGACATCTGCAAATGATGTGACTGGCAAGGGATTAGTCTCCAAAATTTACAAACAGCTCAAGTAGCTTCAGTTCAGTTCAATCTCTCAGTCATGTCCAACACTTTGTGACTCCATGAAATGCAGCATGCCAAGTTTCCTGGCCCACCACAAACTCCCAGAGCTTGCTCAAACTCATGTCCATCAAGTTGGTGAGGTTATCCAACCATCTCATTCTCTGTCATCCCCTTCTATTCCCATCTTCACTAGGTCCCAGCATCAGAGTCTTTTCCAATAAGTCAGTTCTTCACATCAGGTGACCAAAGTATTGGAGCTTTAGCATCAGTCCTTCCAATGAAATTCAGGACTCATTTCCTTTAGGATGCACTGGTTGGATATCCTTGCAGTCCAAGGGACTCTCAAGAGTCTTCGCCAACACCACAGTACAAAAGCATCAATTCTTCGGTGCTCAGCCTTCTTTATATTCCAACTCTCACAAGCTGTATAGGTTGGTCAGAGCTTTTCTTCAAAGGAGCAAGCATCTTTTAATTTCATGGCTGGAGTCACCATCTGCAGTGATTTTGGAGCCCCCAAAATAAAGTATCTTACTGTTTCCATTGTTTCCCCATCTATTTGCCATGAAGTGATGGAACTGGATGCCATGATCTTAAGTTTTTTGAATGCTGAGTTTTAAGTCAGCCTTTTCACTCTCCTCTTTCATTTTCATCAAGAGGTTCTTTAGTTCCTCTTTGCTTTCTCCCATAAGAGTGGTGTCATGTGCATCTGCAATCAAAATTCCCGGCAGAAATATCAATAACCTCAGATATGCAGATGACACCACCCTTATGGCAGAAAGTGAAGAGGAACTAAAAAGCCTCTTGATAAAGAGGAGAGTGAAAAAGTTGGCTTAAAGCTCAACATTCAGAAAACTGAGATCATGGCATCTGGTCCCATCACTTCATGGCAAATAGATGGGGAAACAGTGAAAACAGTTGCAGACTTTATTTTGGGGGGCTCCAAAATCACTGCAGATGGTGACTGCAGCCATGAAATTAAAAGACGGTTACTCCTTGGAAGGTAAGTTATGACCAACCTAGACAGCATATTTAAAAGCAGAGACATTACTTTATCAACAAAGGTCCATCTAGTCAAGGCTATGGTATTTCCAGTGGTCATGTATGGATGTGAAAGTTGGACAGTGAAGAAAGCTGAGCGCTAAAGAATTGATGCTTTTGAACTGTGGTGTTGGAGAAGACGCTTCAGAGTCCCTTGGACTGCAAGGAGAACCAACCAGTCCATCCTAAAGGAGATCAGTCCTGGGTGTTCACTGGAAGGACTGATGTTGAAGCTGAAACTCCAGTACTTTGGCCACCTCATGTGAAGAACTGACTCATTGGAAAAGCGAAGGATTGGGGGCAGGAAGAGAAGGGGACGACAGAGGATGAGATGGCTGAATGGCATCACTGACTCGATGGACATGGGTTTGGGTGGACTCTGGGAGTTGGTGATGGACAGGGAAGCCTGGTATGCTGCAATTCACGGGGTCACAAAGAGTTGGACACAACTGAGCGACTGAACTGAACTGACATGAGCCACACACAGCTTCTAGTCTTGTTTTTGCTGACTGTATAGAGCTTCTCCACCTTTGGCTGCAAAGAATATAATCAATCTGATGTTGGTATTGACCATCTGGTGATGGCAATGGGTAGAGTCATCTCTTGTGTTGTTGGAAGATGGGTTTGCTATGACCAGTGAGTTCTCCTGGCAAAACTCTGCTAGCCTTTGCCCTGCTTCACTCTGTACTCCAAGGCCAAACTTGCTTGTTATTCCAGGTATCTCTTGACTTCCTACTTTTGCATTCCAGTCCTTATGATGAAAAGGATATCTTTTTTTTGGTGTTAGTTCAACAAGGTTATCATAGAACCGTTCAATTTCAGCTTCTTCAGCATCAGTAGCTGGGGCATAACCATGGATTAGTATGATACTGAATGGAATAGAACAGAAGAGAAACCAACGGAGATCATTCTGTCATTTTCATCATTGCACCCAAGTACTACTTCTGCTGATGAGGTCTACTCCATTTCTTCTAAAGGATTCTTGCCCACAGTAGTATATATAATGGTCATCTGCATTAAACTTGCCCATTCCAGTCTATTTTAGTTCACTGATTTCTAAACTGTTGATGTTCACTCTTGCCATCTCCTGTTAGACCACTTCCAATTTACCTTGATTCATGGACCTTAACTCATGAACATTCCAGGCTCCTATGTAATATTGTTTTTTATAGCATCAGACTTTACTTCCTTCACCAGTCACACCCACAATAGGGTGTTGTTTTCACTTTGGCTCCATCCCTTCATTCTTTCTGGAGTTATTTCTCCACTCTTCTCCAGTAGCATACTGGGCACCCACCAACGTGGGGAGCTCATCTTTCAGTGTCCTATCTTTTTGCCTTTTCATACTGTTCATTGCGTTCTCAAGGCATGACTACTGAAGTGGTTTGCCATTCCCTTCTCCAGTGGACCACATTTTGTCAGAACTCTCCACCATGACCTATCCGTCTTGGGAGGCCCTAACAAGCCATAGCTCAAAGTTTCACCGAGTCAGACAAGGCTGTGATCAGTTTGGTTAGTTTTCTGTGATTGTGGTTTTCATTCTGTGCCCTCTGATGGATAAGGATAAGAGGCTTACGGAAGCTTCCTGATGGGATAGACTGACTGTGGGGGAAACTGGGTCTTATTCTGATGGGTGGGGCCATGCTTAGTAAATCTTTAATCCAATTTTCTGTTGATGGGCAGGGCTGTGTTCCCTCCTTGTTGGTTGCCCTGAGGCCAAACTATGGTAGGGGTAATCCAGTCCTTGGGTTCTCAAAGAGCTGGATAGGACTGAAATGAAGGAAAGTAATGGCAACCTCCTTCAAAAGGACTTGTACATGTACTGCTATATTCAGAGCCCCTGATCACACAGCAGGCCAATGTCAACCCATGCCTCTGTCAGAGACTCCTGCACACGCACAGGCAAGCCTAGCTCAGTCTCTTGTGAGGACACTGCTGCTCCTTTCTCCTGGCTCCTCGAGTGCACAAGGTTTTGTCTGTTTCCCCAGTCCTGTGAAAGTTCTGTCAAGTCCCACTGGTCTCCAAAGTCAAATTCCCTGGGGGTCCTCAGTCCCTTTGATGAATCCCCAGATTGGAAAATCTGTTGTGGGTCCCAGAACTTTCTTAACAGTGTGAGAATTTCTTTGGTATAACTGCTCTGCAGTTTGTGGGTCATCTGCTCAGCGGCTCTGTGGTGGGGTTAATGGTGCCCTCCTCCAAAAGGGATTAACATCACATGCTGCGTGACCCAGGTCTGCTGCAGCCAGCGCCCCTGTCCCCGTGGCAGGCCACTGCTGACCCGTGCCTCCACAGGAGACACTCAAACACTCAAAGGCAGGTCTGGCTCAGTCTCTGTAGGGTCCGGGTGCTGGTGCACAAGGTTTTGTTTGTGCCCTCTGAAGTCTCTGGCGGGTATGAGGTTTGATTTCACCCCTCCTACCATCTTGTTGGGGCTTCTGCTTTGCCCTTGGACATGAGGTATCTTTTTTTGGTGGAATCCAACACTCTCCTGTCAATGGTTATTCAGCAACGAGTTGCAATTTTGGAGTTCTCGCAAGAGAAGATGAGCACGTGTCCTTCTACTCCACCATCTTGTTAGAATACACGCAGCTTAATATCATCAAAACAAACAACCCAATCAAAAGAGGGCAGACGTAAATAGACATTTATCCAAAGAGAACACACAGATGACCAAGAGACACATGAAAAGATGTTTGACACTGCTAATTATTAAGTAAGTAAAGTCGCTCAGTCATGTCCAACTCTTTGCGACCCCATGGACTGTAGCCAACCAGGCTCCTCTGTTAATGGGATTTCCCAGGCAAGAGTGCTTAAGTGGGTTGCCATTTCCTTCTCCAGAGGATCTTCCTGACTCTGGGATTGAACCCACGTTTCCAGCATTGCAGACAGACGCTTTATCCTATCACCTCACACCAGTCAAAATGGTTATCATCGAAGAAATCCACAAACAACAAATACTGGAGATGTTGTGGACAGAAAGGAACCTCCTACACTGTTGGTGGGAATGTAAATTGGTACAGCTACAATGGAGATCAGTATGGAGGATCCTTAAAAATCTAAATATAGAACTACCACATAACTCTATAACCCCACTCTTGGGCATCTATCAGGAGAGAAAAAAATGGTCTGAAAGGATACATGCACCCCAATGTTCACTCCAGCACTGTTTACAATAGCCAAGACCTGGAAGTAACCTAAATGTCCATCAACTGAGGAATGGACAAAGCTGATGTGGCATACATATACAAGACAACATTTTACTCAGCCACTGAAAAGAATAACGTCATCTGAAGCAGCATGGATGGATCTAGAGACTGTTATACTGCGTGAAGTCAGTCAGACAGAGGAAGATCATATGGTATCACGTATATATGTAATATAAACAGAAATGATACACATGAACCTATTTACAAAACAGAAACAGACTCACAAATTTAGAGAACCTATGCTTACCACGGGGAAGGGTGGGTGGGAGGGAGAGTTAGGGAATTTGGGACTGACATGTACACACTGCTACATTTAAAATGGATCACCAACAAGGTCCTACTCCATAGTGCAGGGAACTCTACTATTATTATGTGTAACAGCCTAAATGGGAAGAGAATTTGAAAAAGAATAGATACATGTATATGTATAACTCAATCACTTGTTGTATACCAGAAACTATCACAACATTATTAATTTACTCCAATATAAAATAAAGTTAAAAATCACTTCAGTATCAAAGGGGAAATGGTTAAGTGACAATGTTGTTATTATTTAGTTGCTAAGTTGTATCTGACTCTTTGTGACACTATGGACTGTAGTCCAAGAGGATCCTCTGTCCATGGGATTTCCCAGGCAAGAATATTGGAGTGGGTTGCCATTTCTTACTCCAGGGGATCTTCCGGACCTAGGGACATAACTTGCATCTCCTTCATTGACAGGGGGATTCTTTACTCTGAGCCACCTGGGAAGTCCTAAGTGGCAATAAAACTGTATAACTATACAGTATTCTCAAAACTACATTAAAAATATCTGCAAAGAAAACAAATTAAATACTCCAAAATATTAATAGTCTTTGTTTATAGATTATGGAATTGAATGATTTTTTTCCTATATATAATTTTCTATTCTCTCCCAAGTTTTCCACAATGAACTTGTATTATTCTGTACTAGGGGAAAAAGAAAAAGCAGAAAATAGTAAACAATTCAATTAACTAGTAGTAGTCAAAAAACTTGTACTTTTAGTATTGACTTTATGGATGTCAATGTCTGTGCTGAAAAATTACAAAAAAAAAAAATAAGAACAGTTTTCCTTCTTAAGGCCATCTTTCAGTTTTTCTAAAACACCTGGAAAATTCTCCTCCCAAATACAGCTACCAGCATCAACAATTTATGTTCACCTCACTTCTCTCCAGCTGGCATTAGCTGTAAAGAACCTGCCTGCCAGTACAGGAAATAAAAGAAATGTGGATTCGATTCCTGGGTCAGGAAGATTCCCCTGGAGAAAGGAATGGCAATGCACTCCAGTACTCTTGCCTGGGAAATCCCATGGACAGGGAAGCCTGGTGGGCTCAGTCCATGGTGTCACAAAAGAGATGAACATGACTGAAGCAACTGAGCATGCACTTCTCTCAACCAGGCACTACTGACATTTCAGGCCAGAGAACCATCACGAAGTACATGAGGCACATCACCCTGTGCCCTGTAGGATGTAGGGCAGTATCCCTGGCATCTACCCACTATATGCCAGTAGGACTCCCAACCCAGTAAGAATAATGAAAAATGTTTCAGGATACTGCCAAATGTCCCCTGAGGGCGCAGGGGGTGGAACTGCAGAGTCCTACTGAAGAACCACTACTCTAAATATACTAAATGTATTAATCACCAAGTGATTATTAAAGAAGTAGAATTTCGTCGGATCACTACTGAGATATAAATTATACCTAGGTTCAATCGTCTACAAAACATTCTACACATTCACCATTCATCTGTTGTTGTTTTAGTCACTGAGTCATGTCCGACTCCTTTGCGACCCAACAGACTGTAGCCTGTTAGGCTCCTCTGTCCATGGAATTTTCCAGGCAAGAATACTGGAGTGGGTTGCCATTTCCTTCTTCAGTCACTTCATATACAACAATAACTTAAATTTTTCCATAAATTTACCATTTCCAGCATAACAAAAAATAGAAATCCTTAAAAGACTAAGCCAAGTGTCCACAAAAAAACATATATGATATTAAGCACATTTATACAAATTAAGAGGTGAAAAATAATAAGACAGAAAAAATTAATATTTATAAAGTACCTAGACTGGCATGCATTTGGCATATCTAATCTCATTAATTTCTACTTACAACAGTATGGCAGACACTTTTTAAAAAGTCCCTCTGCTAAAATAGACTACTAAAAAAAAGGAAGAAAAACCCTAATTGCTAACATTTCTAGAAAAATCCTAATTGTTAACACTACTAATAAATCTCAA
Organism: Antilocapra americana; assembly: GCA_007570785.1. Taxonomy (NCBI): domain Eukaryota; kingdom Metazoa; phylum Chordata; class Mammalia; order Artiodactyla; family Antilocapridae; genus Antilocapra; species Antilocapra americana. The sequence goes on from ML660197.1 coordinate 15,400,789, forward strand.
GTACTCCCCCTTCACAAAAGAAAAAAAAAAGATAAAAAGTAAAAGTGAACTGAAACTAGAAGAGTGGCCTATGTTATACAAAAAATTCAGTATCAGCTCAGAAGGCAAATGTAACAATAAGACAATGTGAGAGGTAATTCTGACCTATTCCTATTAAACCCAAGACTTTGGATGAAGAATTAAGCAGCTTCAGGGGGGCAGTATCCCTAGATCCCAGCAGTAGAATATGCAAATCCTCTCCAAAAAATGCATTTCTAATTTATAAATTATGCTATGAGGATTTGGAAATATTAAATTCAATAAAAGATGAGACTACAATACAAATCAATAACAAATCACTACTGAGCTTGAGACAGTAGAAAACAGATTTATGCTACCTATTCCCATGACTTTAGCTACTGGCTTTATCAGATACAAAATATAAAGTAAACATAGCATACAGGAAATGTTAAAACAGTGGAATAAAAATGAACAGGAAATATGAAATTCTCAGAATAAACTGGTAAATCTAAAAGTCAGAACTTTTAGAAATGAAAATTTATAAATGCGGAAATCAAAAATTTAACAAATTAAAGAGCAAATTAAACATACCAGAAGAGAGAAATGGGGAATGAGAAAACAGAGAGAAGAAATAGCCCAGAAGGCAGCAAGGATGCATAAGAAGATAAAAAAGACAAGGATTTTTAAAAAACGAAAAAAGAAAAACAGGGTGGGGGGACACTATTAAAAGGTGTAATCAGTATTCTTGCTTTTACAAGAAAGAATTCAAAGAATGAAGGACAAGCAATATTTAAAGAGCTAATAGTTGAGATTTGTACGAGCCAATGAAAGTCATGTATCTACAAATACAGGAAGCACAGCTTATGAAAATCAGCACAAATAAAATTCATACTTAGAAATATTTGGGTAAAACTTCAAAAATAAAGAGAACACCTTAAAATCAATCAGAAAAAAAAGACAAAGGAAATGAAATCTGACTGAAAAGACTTCTCACTGAAAACCAGAAAACAGTGGAATATTGTCTTTAGGAAGTTTTCAAAAAATTAAAAATTAACAGTTGTGAATCCAGCAAAAATATCTTTGAAATGTAAGACAAGATAACAATTTCAGATTAAAAAACTGAAATTTATACCCAGGAAATCTTCACTAAAGAAACATATAGTTGGCCTCTGTATCCCTGGGTACTCAACCAACTGCAGATCAAAAATATGGTATGAAAAAAAAAAAATTCCAGGAAGTTCCAAAAAGCAAAATTGGAATTTGCAATGTGCCCAGCAACTATTTGGGTGGTGGTAGTGGTAAAGACTCTGCCTCCTAAAGCAAGTTTGATCCCTGAGTCAGGAAGATCCCCTGGAGGAGGACATGGCAGCCCACTCTAGTATTTCTTCCTGGAGAATCCCACAGAGGAGTCTGGTGGGCTACAGTCCATAGGGTCACAACTGGACATGCACGCACCATTCAAAGTTCTGCTTGTGGTGGAGGTTACATGCATCTATACAGATGTTAAGACTCCCAGAACTACACAACAAAAAAGTTGCTTTTAATGTACGCCAACTTAAGATTCCATGTTACTGTCTACAGTAACCATAATTTTCACACAAACTAAATCTTTTCATTGGCAGACCACCTTCCCTTCTCCATCTACCAAATCTGATTATTTATTTAAATGAATGAAATCCTCAAGTAACCAAAACTGAATTATTCATTTATCTAGTTATTTTCAGGATATACTCCTAAAAGCTGGTGCCATTTCCCCATTTTTTGCTAAGCCAAGTCTAGCTATCACATGAATCCAGTGTTTATAAAACATTTTGCTGTAATGACATTAGTCATAACTATTGGATCAAAGTGTTACGCAAATAAACCACATCATTTTTACCGTGCCAATACTGAAGTACCACCCATTCTGGATCCTAAAATACACATTTTAAGTCTCCAGTTTAGTTAAAAAAAAAAAAAGTGACTCATCTAATAACAGCAGTATTGATATTTTGAAAGCATGTTTGCCACTTAATTGGCTTCAAGAAGTTTCAAAGTCATCTACTGGTGGAGCCCAATATGTTTTTGCAGCATAATTAAGTCATATGCAGATCCCCACAGGAGTTTCAGTTTTAAGGACCACCACCCAGGTATGGCTGCAACCAGATGGTGTGACTCATTCCATATGTCCACCAGTATGTTACTCTTAACTATGCCTCAAACAATCTTGCAAATAGCCATTTGTTCAACTCAAAAAACAATGTGTGCTGGATGAATAAGTAAGTAAGCTTATTTAGCTAGTTTTATTCACTGCTTTTCTCCTGCTGGAGGAAAAGCTGGTTCAAATATTTCATTAGGCTGTGGAAATTTAAGTGGTTTGCTAATATTGGCATTAAGTAAGAACACTAATTTGACATTCAAATCTATCCCAGTCTTATGGGGCAAAAATACTGTATACAAATGTTGTGTATTATACAAATTATACATTTAAAATCTACAACAAACAGAAGATGCCTTTAACAGGTTGCCAAAAATCTACAGACTTTTGATACCAAGATCTGTATATATTAGATAGTCCAGATATTAGTTTATCCAGAACTCAACTTTAAAACACTGAAAACATACACAGCCCCACACACACCCCCATCCATGGTGCAAACCATAATTGCTATTTGCAGGTTTTATTTTTAAAAGCCATTAACAGTACACTGTAAGGTCCTTGTAACATTTAGGGCAAGAACCTAAAAAAATAATACTCAGGTAACAATTTAAACCTAACTAAGGCATTCCTGTTAAAAGTGGACAAAACCCAAGAATGTCTTTACTACCTCTCTAAACTCCACTGAAAAGATAGCAAAGGAATAAAAAGTCATTAACCCACAAAGAGAGGGCTAGAGAACAGGGAGGGAACCCAAAAGCATAGCAAAAATATAGAAAATACTATAACAGCAGTAACCGACTACGCAGAGTAAAGAAAGCTAAAACAAAGCTCCTGTAGAGGTGGGAGAAGCCAACTAGAAGATGACTCCCACCACAGACTCCCTAAAAGAGTCACAAAAGCAATCAAGCCACAAGTTGGGGGATTTATGCAGGCTCAAAATTAGATTTCCAATTTCCCTACTTCCAAAAGACTACTCTCCAGTGGCTCAGCAGCAAAGAATCTGCCTGCAATGCAGGAGATCCAGGTTTGAGCCCTGAATCAGGAAGATCCCCTGGAGAAGGGCATGGCAACCCACTCCAGGATTTGGAGAATCCCATGGAGAGAGGAGCCTGGCAAGCTATACAGTCCATAAGATCTCAAAGAGTCAGACAAAACTGAAGCAACAGAGCACACACACGTACCAAATCCTAGGTAGGAAAATTTAATCTGCAACGGTGGTTGTTGTAGTTCAGTCGCTGAACTGTGTCTGCCTCTTTGTGACCCCGTAGTCTGCAGCACACCAGGCTCCTCAATCCTCCCCTCCCTCTCAAACTGCTCAAATTCATGTCCACTGTCAGTGATGCTATCTAACTGCTTATCTACCCTGGAGAGCCTATACCAAATACACTCTGGACTCAGGCACAGCTGAGGATTGCTACTAGGTATATGTCAAAACTTGGAGGTTTATCTGAAACTCTACATACTGAACAATAATAGATTCTATGTCCCCAGTCCCCTTCCTCAACTTGGCACCTAGAATGACAGACTTTTTTATTACCCAAAAAGAAGACTGGAGAAAAAATGTCTATGAACTAGGAAAAAAGCATGGATAGAAAGATCACATATACTGCCAAAGAGGGAGTGGAAAATGGGGCACAGAGAATAAGCAGTAACAATAGCATCAAAGTTCTCAACAGCAATACTGAAGGTTTAAAGACAATGGAGCAATGTCCTAAAAACTCCAAAGGTATTTTCACCTTTGTGAATGTAGATAAAGTATTCATTTTAACATGAGGGCAGAATAAGACATTTTCAGCAATGCAATCTCAAAAATGATCTCCCATTAACCTTTAATCCAGAAGCTAATGGAAATGTGGGGATCCTGGAAAAAGAGGTTTCAACACAGGTTAGGCATGATGGGAATTTCCAAAATGAAGGTAGAAGAAGAAAGTCCAAAGATGACAGCTGCACAGCAGGCCTAGAGAGCATTATTTCCAGATCAGAATAACAGAAGCACCCAGCATCTGACACATCTGATCATACTATAAAAAAGGTGCATACTGCAGCCAAAAATAATTTTATGTGAGGATATATTAATGAAGTCCACATGGAAAACAATGCAAATGAAGAAACCTAGACAATTATAAACTTCAGGGAGAAAAGTCTGTATAAGAAAGAAAATGTAGTAGTAACATATTATAGGACTTAGCTGAGAACAGTATGTACATAATAGTAACATACTATAGGACTTAGCTGAGATAGTATGTACATAATAGTAACAAACTATATGACTTAGCTGAGACAGTATGCATATAATGCAATAAGATTAATACTTAATAGTGATTTAACCAAAACTGTGATATTCTATTGAAGGAGGAGATGCAGAGAACACAGAGAAAGTGAGATGAATGTTAAGAGGGCCAAAGCCTTATCTTCGCTCTTGCAGAGCAGAGAAGCCAAAGTTGAAAAAAAAAAAAAAGCTATAAGCATGTTAGTTAGAAATACAAAGGTAATAAAGAGAAGGGAACAGACTGTCCATGATAAACAGAAATGGGGAAAGGGAAGAGGTGACTGCTGTTGCTCATTATAAGCCTTCTTAAACTATGTGTATTTTTTTATAAAGATTAAAATTAAATTAAAAAGTAAACATAAAAAAGAATAGAAAATAAATGGTTCTTCCCCTTCAAAATGAAATTTGACACATACATACGCTGTTTTCTTTAACTGAAGAAAAAAACATTTCTAGAAAATGTGAGCAATATTTTTAATTACAAATTTCTCATATTTCAAAAATATCAAGACTCTACTAGACACTAGCAACTCCTTTTATAGAAGTACCTCTGAACACAATTGTTGCAAGTCAGAGCCACCAAGATTCATTAAGAGAGAAAAGCCTCGAGGGTGGGATGATACGGGAGAATGGCACTGAAACATGTAAATTATCATATGTGAAATGATTCACCAGCCCAGGTTTGATGCATGATACAGAGTGCTCAGGGCTGGTGCACAGGGATGACCCAGAGGGATGGAATCGGGAGGGAGGTGGGAGGGGGTTCTGGAAGGGGAACGCATGTATACCCATGGCAGATTCATGTCAATGTATGGCAAAACCAACATAATATTGTAAAGAAAAAAGTCTTTCTTGAATTTGTCACAATTAAAAAAAAAAAAACAGAGAGAAAGGCTTGAAGAGATAAATGAGGAAGTTTTCCCATCACATTAGTTCTGCTGACTTTCTTACTTCCCCCATCAAAGATCTTGCAAAATTTAACCAAAAAATGGGGGGAAAATAAGAATTTTTAGAATCTGACACTACAAAAAAAATCCCCCTTCTTTTCCTAAACACATGTATGTTTCACTATAACTTCCATACCTGGCCTTGTATCTCCCTCTACAGAACCTAGACAGCGTATTAAAAAGACAGAGACGTTACTTTGTCAACAAAGGTCTGTCTAAACAAAGCTATGGTTTTTCCAGTAGTCATGTATAGATGTGAGAGTTGGACTACAAAGAAATCTTGAGCACCAAAAAATTGATGCTTTTGAACTGTGGTGTTGGAGAAGACTCTTGAGAGTCCCTTGGCCTGCAAGGAGATCCAACCAGTCCATCCTAAAGGAGATCAGTCCTGGGTATTCATTGGAAGGACTGATGTTGAAGCTGAAACTCCCGATACTTTGGTCACCTGATGCGAAGAGCTGACTCCTTTGAAAAGACCCTGATCCTGGGAAAGATTGAGGGCAGGAGGAGAAGGGGATGACAGAGGGTGATATGGTTGGATGGCATCACCAACTCAATGGACATGAGTTTGGGTAAACTCTGGGAGTTGGTGATGGACAGGGAGGCCCGGTGTGCTGTGGTTCATGGGTTCGCAAAGTCAGACACGACTGACCTGACCGACTGAACTGAACTACAGAATAAAACCTATTACCTCTTCTGCACAAAAAGTCAAAGTGGCTCCGCCCTGTCCATCTCTTTGCAACCCCGTGGATTATACAATCTTTGGAATTCTCCAGGCCAGAATACTGGAGTGGGTAGCTTTTCCCTTCTCCAGGGGATCTTTCCAACCCAGGGATCAAACCCAGGTGTCTCACATTGCAGACGAATTCTTTACCAGCTGAGCCACAAGGGAAGCCCAAGAATACTGGAGTGGGTAGCCTATCCCTTCTCTAGCGGATCTTCCCAATCCAGAAATCGAACTGGGGTCTCCTGCATTGCAGGCAGATTCTTTACCAACGGAGGTATCGGGGAAGCTCTTCTGCATAAAGGCCTTAAATTACTCAAAAATAGTGACCACATGTACAGCTCCACACCCCCACTCCCTAGTTTTTTCTTCTTTAAGCTAATTTATTTCTGGTTCCTGAAGATATTCCGCTCATACCGAATTTCAAATCATCTTATCATCATAATCAATTTTCTTACACCATGCTCCAGTTTTAATTCATCTCTTAAGCTAAGCAACTAGAATAAAAGCAAAGAGTAATTGTGACTTCCTTCCCTGTAAAAAACAGTTATGGTACCAATCAAAAGGAGACCATGTCTTACGCAGGAGTCTTTGGAAAAATACATTCTAACTTAAAAGACAAAAAATTCATTCCCCATATATAGAACGATTCAAATAAGGTTCCCATCCCTTCTCTATAAATTTCATTCTAATCATGTCCAAGCAGGTGTTTTTAGGGCAACAGCTCTCATGAGTGAGGCTGAAAAGGATGTCTGGAGGAACCTGTTAAACAAAGTACCCAAAGTTATGAACAATTTATCATTTTCCAATAAATTAGAGGAATCCAAGGTGTATATTCCCAGACAACCATCGATTTGATCAGGTGGACTGGGAAATGCATTACTGAGTGGGGGAAAAAAACAGGAAGATAATGGCACCTAGTACTGAATATCTCCAGTACTGAATATAATGCTTAAGAATGTAAGCATTATACATGTTGTACAGAAAATTATCACTTTGGGTATTTGCTTATTTTCCAAAGAGTGTACTGAAACTAGATACAGAAGTCTCTAAAGAGGCAAAATATTTAAATTGAGACCCAGAGGTCAGCAAGTTCCTTAAAAGAATGCTTTAATTCTTTTTATTTATAATATAACTCACTAATAATATTTAAAATTTTAATATAAATTTAATTAGATAAATGATACAACCACTACTTCAAAGCTGATTAAAGGTCAAACTGCTTACAAGCACACTGAACCAAATTCATAGACTAATGAAAGACGAACACAGATAAACAATATAAAAATGCCTTGGTAGCAAGTTAAGGTCAAATGATGTCACCATCACTTGGGTGCCAAAGGACACCAAGACAGGAGGTGCTCACAACACTTAAGAAGAGTCTCTCTCAATCAGTTTGCTGAATGAATCCACGTTTGTCTTTCCTGCTAAAAAACCTACAGGAAATGCCTATTCCACAATGAACATTCATGCTAGAAGGTCCTATCTCTTGCTCCTTTCAACTGAGTTTTATACTTATCTGTAAGCCACGTGGCACAGTCAAAAAAAAATAAAATAACTCTCCCATAGTTTCCCATTAGTCTCAGCAAAGAATCTGAAGTCCTATGATGGATGGGCTCTGAGGCTCTAGACAATCTGTGTCCTCTCTCTCACCTCATTTCATCTCTGAGTATGCTTATCTAGAGTTGTTTCATATACTACTAAACCATATTTACTTGGTACAGTATTTGGCAGGTTTTCTGTTGTTGTTCAGTTGCTAAGTCATCTCCAACTCTGAGAACCCATGGACCTTCTGTCCAGGGTCTTCTGCCAGGCTCCTTCCGGCCACAGGATTTCCAGGCAAGAATAGGTGGAGTGGGTTACCATTTCCTTCTCCAGGAGATCTTCCCACCCAAGGGAAGAATCCAAGTCTCCTGCATTGGCAGGTGCTTGATACAACAGCGAAGCTCTATTTGGTAGATATACAGTTTAATTAAACATTATATAAAACAATCACACTTGAGTAAGAATTGTTTCCATCAAAATGAAGTATTTTAAAAACTCCACCAAATAGTCACTAGGAAAAGCTGTTACTCAACTGTAGACAAGCAATGTAAAACATCTAAGCTTAAAAGAGATCTAGAACAATTCAGCACTCAAACTGCTTTAAAAGTAGCTTAAAATTCTAAAAATCTTTTATAACACAAAGTGAGTTTAAGTTATATTAACGGAACAAAAATCTCATCAGTGGAACCATATTCAGAGAAAAGTCCTAGGTGTTACATAACACTCTGGCAAATTAACAATTACGTGCTAAAATTCAAAATCCTAAATTGTATCTGTGTGTTAATGATCATCTTTTTTGATAAACATAATGACTATCATTGTCTTTTTTCACTGCCTTTTTGGATAAATCTAACCACTATCAATGCTGAACATATAGGATGAGGGGTTTTAATTACAGTTCAAATACAGAAAATAGCAAAGTAATTAATTCCTGACAGGACAGATGTGCCAAATTCTAAAGGATCAATATTAGATTCAAAAGGATCAATATCAGAACCAATCACACCGTAACCCATCACATTCACAACACATAACAGTAGCTTCTGAAGAAATTCAAAGAGCAGACATTTGAAGCTAGCTAAAACTACAATTTAAAGAAAAGCATGATATAACTATAAAACACAAAAATACACAATACATTAATAAACTGTCCTGACCTTTAATATCCAATGACGCAAAATCCACCGTTTAAATCCCCCAAATACAGAATTCACAAGAATTTACAATAAGCATTAGAATGTAAGCTAACTTTACAATTTAGAGTTGTGAAGGATTACAGTACTTTTCATTATATGACTTACTAGAATAACGCCTGACACAAGAGTGAGTACTTAGTAATTGTAGCTAGTAATTATTATCTTATTTTTCATTTCAATACTTTAATTTTTGTATCCCCTGGATACACATACTAGTGCCTGGACTTCATAAATATTTACTTTAAAAAAAAAACTCTGCCCTTCACAATTGAAAAAGTTATCAAAATAGCTTTCCCACTTAAAAACTGAAATTGTACTACACTGTCAAAATATTTCACTGAATGTACCCATGCTAGTATACCAAAAAAAGTGAAAAGGGAATTAAGGATGTAAACTGCCCCTTGTGACATCCATGAGGTTCTGAATATTTAACACAGAGGTCCAAAAGGGTATTTGTTTCAATCTACTCAAATGCTAGTGAATATATAAAAGCAAATGCCTCTTCAACTGCCCAACTTTAATTTTAAAGTAAAAATTCTTATTATTAAGGATTCACCATAAGACTCAAAATGCACACAAAAGTGAGTATAAGTTACTATCCATTTACATTTATCCACCTGTGAAATTCCAAGTTTAAATGCACTGTCTACCTAAAAGGGCTGGTATTAAGCAGCTGGACTAGATGTTTCTCAAATGTTATTTTTTATTTTTATCTAAACTCTCTCTGAAAAGTAAATGAATCATTTTTTAAGGATAGAACAATTCTTATATTATTTACCAACTACATTAATGCTAACGATCTCCACAAAATAAATAATTTGGTCTAAACCTAGTCTTTATATCAACTATAACTTTGTTAACATGAAGGCAATATTTTATGTTGGCTATAATGGAGGGCCATTTATAAGTCTAAATAGTTCCATAGATAGAAGCAGGAAGAATAACACATCAGTCTGAACACCTCCATTCTACCTCAGTGATAGTTTAATATACCTAAAGCTGAAGTCTATTTTAAAGTTTCACAATCTTAATTCAGTTACATATTCTAAATAAGCATCAAACAAGCACAAAGTGCAATCATCTGGGGAAAAAACAGGAAATAAAAGATTAGCTCTGAGTCTAATAATATTAACAAGATACCTGTTCAATTTATTTAACAAAGATACTGCTAAATAATTAATAAAAAGGCATGTGGCTATCTTAAAATTCATAATAGCAGGTACCACTTATTGTGTATCAGCATTTTCTAGGTACATCAAGGTTTCTGAAAGGCAGCTAACATGCCTCAATTCATGTATGTATATTCCCTGCTTAGCCCCATGCTCAAAAATAATATACGCTCAATTAATATTCAATGAAGTGTACCACTTAATCCTCTAAACAACCTTAAGCTATATCTTATCATCCTCTTATCACAAATAAAGAAGCTGAGGGGACAAATCCAGGCCAACCTCCACATAGTGGTCTTGCTCAATACTTTGCCTTTGCTTAATACTTTGCCCTAAGTCACAAAGCTGGGCTTTCCTAATAGCTCAGTTGGTAAAGAATCCACCTGCAATGCAGGAGATCCCAGTTCGATTCTTGGTCAGGAAGATCCGCTGGAGAAGGGATAGGCTACTGCGCCAGTATTCTTGGGCTTCCCTTGTGGCTCAGTTGGTAAAGAATCTGCCTGCAATGCAGGACACCTGGGTTCAATCCCTGGGTTGGGAAGGTCCCCTGGAGAAGGAAAAGGCTACCCAGTCCAGTATTCTGACCTGGAGAACTCAATGGATATAGTCAGTCCACGGGGTCACTAAGAGTTGGACATGACTGAGCAACTTTCACTTTCAAGTCACAAAGCTAGTGGTAGAGTCAAAATTTGACTTCATAATTCATATTCTTTCAATTACAGCATGTCATCTAAATATCAAAGGCATAATTATCATTAAACTCAATAGCTATTATTTTGAAGTATTTTCCTATATTATTGCTTTTCAAAAAAAAAATCCTCAGGAATTATTGTTCTTCAAAATTTCTGAGTAGACGTTTGATCTGGGATCCAGTCTTTCCTTCATAAGGATCCCAGATTTCTGATTTGGGAATTCTATTTGGAATCTTTGTTATTCCAACATCATCATCATACAACATACCCAATGAAGGTACTAGTTCTATACAATCATATGACCTAACCTAATCCAGAAGGAATTGTAGAATTTTTGGAAGAGTTTTAACAGTAATATAAATTAAGGCAGCTGGGAGCAGCCATCTTTGAGTGAGGGAAATCTAGGCAACATCATTAAACCAGAGGATAAAGTCTAATTGAAAGACAAACAATACATTCCCCTCATATTTTTAAACCAACTTCACTCACACTGAGTTAAATCTAAAGAATCCAAATTGACATTTTGTTTTTATAAAGGTGCTTCTCATTTTATCATCTTTCATATATTGTTCCCTACTCGTGTGATGTCCTGTCCCCTTCGTTAATAATGCTTCTCACCTACTGGGCAGCTATTATTAATATATATCCCAGGAGTCATGTGAGATGTCAGACATACAATATCTCTAATATTGAAAACTAACCTACATCCAAAATGCATACGGTAAACCTCATCCTTGCCTTTTCAAACGTGAGAAAATTCACACTCACAGAGGCTGAGGGACATTCTCAATACTACACAGCTAATAAGTGGAGCCAGGATTCAAAACCAAGTTTATCCAGTTCATAAGCATTAGTATTTGTTCTTTCACTACATGAAGCCACTGCCATGTGGCTCTTATCTTTAAAGGTCTTTGCTCAGCCATCAAGTCTTCTGTGAAGCTTTTCCCATTCATTTACATATTTCGGGGATAGCTCATTCAAAGAAATGAAACATTACAATATATTGTAACTGTTTCCATATGGAGAATGCAAGCACCTGAAATACAGTGGGATCCCAACAGGACCAGTGCCTCCCACAGTACACGAAACAGGCCAAGCAATAAATATTTGCAGATTTACGACTAAACAGATAGAGTCATATCTGTTACACATTAAATTCCATTAAAGTGAACAATTGGCATGTATAATGAGATAGCCTCTCATATATAATGTTTCTGAAATGCAAACACTCTAGGAAGAAACCTGTAAATAGTTCTTCATATTACACATTTGCGGCAATAAATTCATACTTATAAACAGATACACAGAAAAGTCAGAAATCCAGAAGAGTAAATATATACATTGTTCTTGTTCAGTCACTAAGTCATGTCTGATTCTGTGATCCTGTGGACTGCAGCACACCAGGCTTCCCTGTCCTTCACTATCTCCAGGAGTTTGCTCAAACTCACGTCTGTTGAGTCAATGACGCCATCCAACCTCACATTCTGTTGCCCTCTTCTGCTGCCCTCAATCTTTCCCAGCATCAGGGTCTTTTCCAATGAGTTGGCTCTTCGCATCAGGTGGCCAAAGTTATTAGGGCTTCAGCAACAGTCCTTCCAATGAATATTCAGGGTTGATATCCTTTAGAATGGACTAGTCTGATCTCCCTGCTGTCCAAGGGGCTCTCAAGAGTCTTCTCCAGCACCACAATTTGAAAGCATCAATGCTTCATCAAGCATCAATTCTTTACGGTCCAACTCTCACATGCCTATATGACTACTGGGAAAACCAAAGCTTTGACTATACAGACCTTGGTCTGCAAAGAGATGCCTCTGCTTTTCCATACACCGTCTAGGTTTGTCATAGCTTTTCTTCCAAGGAGCGTCCTTGGAAGAATCTTTTAATTTTATGGCTGCAGTCACTGTCCGCAGTGATTTTGGAGTCCAAGAAAATAAAATATGCAACTGCTTCCTGTTTTTCCCCATTTATTTGCCATGAAGTGATGAGACTGGACATTTTTTCAAATCAAATACTTTAAATGTATTAAAGGACCCTGTGTTAAGTAAAAACAGAGCATACTTACTATGCAAAAAGTCAAGTACTACCCTCAAAACAAACTGGACTATAGCCTTCGTTATTTTAAAACCAAAGTTGCCCACAAACTAATTTTTTATTTGTAAATGAAAAGAATGAACCAGGCTATCTCCTAAACACTACTCAGCTCTAGGATTCTGTTGTTAATTCAACAACATCACTAATTATCAACTTCTCAGAGTGCTTTCTTGATCCTACAACCTAAAAGTGACTTCTCAGAGAAGGTCTCTCCTATCTTACTATTTCAGTGTACTCTTGCTCCTGACATTTTTCTCATTTGATTACTTACTATGTTACTATCTCCCCAACAAGAATGTAAGCACCAAGAGAACAAAAGACCTTGTTCCATTCATCAGCACTCCTCAAGGCTTTACAGAGAACCTAGTAGGCACCCAATAAATATCTGTTAAAGAAATAATCATCATGGGAGACTAACGATGCATCTTTGTTCAACTTAGGAAGACGAAAAATCGTACATTACTGGGCATGCCTTACATTTTCCAAAATAAAAAATCAAGTTTTCTCACAAATTATACACTTTGCCTCAAGATTAATCTTACAAAGTTTCTGGAAGGGAATCGGGAAACCAAATAATTGATTGAAAAGAACAGAACAAGAATGGAAAAGAACTTAAGCAGATGTTTGGTACAACAAAGGTTTTAAGACCATTTAATAATTACCTCTTCGTTGGTAACTTACTACAAGATAATTTAGTATATAAAAACAACTTAGTTCCAAAATCAACTGCAAACTCTCCAAAAAGAAAAAAACCTTCAATCTCGGTAACAAAAATCTTAATAGAAAAGAGCAGCTTAACGAAGAAAAGAGGAACAAATACAAACCATCCCAGTAATTCAAGACGGCAGTCTCCCTTTTCCTGAAACAATGCTGTCTTTCCATCTCTGCGTACAGCCAAGACACGGGTACTGACGGAGAAATCTTACAGATAACACCACCACCATAGGGACAATGACACAGCTCCTAGCCAGTCCCTTACTTCCATTAAAACTTTACCCCAACTCATCAAGACTCTCTTTGGGTCATAAAGCTGAAGTCCCACCACCTCACGCCTGCTTTCTCTGCCTCCCTCTCCCGCAATTAAACGCGGACCCCCTCCCCTCCCCTCAACTTTTCCCTTGGGATTCCCATCTCTGCCATCAAAACATTTTAACCCCGCTACTATTTCTAAGTGCTGGCTTTCTCAGTAATTCCTAGGAACCCTGGACCCGAGAGAAAAAAAAAAAAAAAAACAGGCCAAGCGTCCCTGCTCTCTCTCCCACCCCGGCCTTACCCACCACCCCTCTACCCGGGGCCCAGCAGGTGCCTCGCTAGGGACCGCCGCGCCCCGACCGAGAGGCGGGGCACACAAAGGACCCGCGAGGCCCTCCCAGCCTCCTCCCGTTCTCCCACTGCAGCTCCATCGGGTCGGCGCACCCGGGCGAGCGGAGGCCCGAGGGAGGCGGGCGGGCGCCGGCTCCGCGGGGACCAGAGATGCTCACCCCGGGCGCCCTCTCCCGACCCCGACCCCGCCCACGCCCAGCCACCAAGGCTGCCCCCCGCCCCCGGGCCTGGACCCTCGCCCGGCGAAAACCGAAAGCGCATCCCTGGCCCCTGGCCCCGAGCCCCGCGAGGCCTCCCGCCCGGCCAACCGCTCCCCGCGCCCGAGGAAAGGCCGGCCGCCCGCCCGGCCGCCCCGCACTCACAGGCTGCCGGAGCAGGAGGTACAGACGAAGGAGCCGACCGTCATGTTCACGTAGGTGGGGCCGCGCTGGTCGCAGTCGAAGCACTTTCGGTTGTGCGGGAGGCCGGTCATGTCCCGCAGCATCTTCAGGTGCTTCTCCTCCTGCTTCCGCTTCGCGCTGGCCGCCATGGCCGCGGCGCCGAGCGAGGAGGCCGGCAGGGCCGGGAGCCGGGCGGCGCTGCGCCGGGGACCCCGCGGTCCCACCGGCCGCCCTGGCCGCGGCCGCCGCCCTCCGTCAGCGCGCGCCGCCCGCGCCGGACCCGGGCCGCTGCGGCTCGACTCGACCGGGCTGGGCGCGAGGCGGACACGCTGCGGAGCGCGGGCTGACGGGCCACGCGAGCCGGCCCGACGATCGTGGGACAACCGCCGCCGCCGCCTTCCCGACTTCTCCTGAGGGGGAAAGACGAGGAAGGGGGGACGGCAAGAAGAGGCCCGCCCCGGGCGGCCGGAGGCCAAGTGTCGGCTGGCGCCCTCCGCTGGCCGGGAGGAGTTACTGCGGCCGCGCTTGCAGGCCAAGCGCAGTAACTTGGGTTGCCTTCCTCCCCCTGCCTGAAGGGGTCCAAGGGCTGCCCACTGCTTTGGGGATAATCAGAGCTCCTCAGCTTGTGTTCTAAACAGCTCTCTATCGTCTAGCCCAGGCCCCAGTCTGCCTCTCTCACTTGATCCTGATCTACCCCGCCACACGGGATTTCCATTTGGATCCTGAATACAGCAAGCTCCCTCTTGGGTCAGGAACCCTTGCCGGAGCTGTACTCTCTATAGGAGGGTTTCTCCGCTATGCCTCTGTTTGCATTTTAGACTAGATGACTACTTGGTGTGGGAGGCTGTCCTGTGCCGTGTAGGATATTGAACATCATCTCTGGCCTTGACCCACTAGATGCCAGGATGACCTCCCCACCCCCACGCCGTGTGGTTGTGTCAACCGAAAATCCCCTGACGTTGCCAAATGTGGAGTCATGATAGAGGGAGGTGAAATCCACCTGGCTGAGAACCACTTTTACACGTGGGAGGCCATGTCATCCATGCACCCACTGCAAGCAACTTCCCTAAACCCAATCAACCTACTTAATATTGCAGCCGGGAGGATCTGCAACATTTCCACGTGAATATTTCCACATTCAGGAAAGTCACCCTGTGCTGAGTTTTCTTCCCGGTTCTGGCAACTTAAAATCCTGTTCTTGCTACTCTAGAAGAGATTAAGGGACTGCAAGCCCTGCTCACTCCCTTAATCTTATCAGAGACCCCCACCTTTGACCCACTGTTATAAAGTAAATAAATAAAATCCGACTCCTTCTTAAGTGTTTTCTGTGTTTTCCCTGGGATCTCCCTTTAGGCTCCAAAAGACCTGGACCCCAGGGTTTTCTTCTCTGCTCCACCCTCTGCCCCTCCCGGAGCTGCAGCCTGGGTGCTCAGTATTTATGGAATGAGTGCATTCTGTATCTCACTTAATCTTCACAAGATCCCTTAAGGGTAAGACTTTTGGTTCTTACAATCGGGAAGCCAACACTCTAGAGGATTAAGTAAATTTACCCTTGGATACACCCAGACAGTCAGACTGCAGAACTCAAATCTCTTAATCACTCCAGGAATCCACAGACTGCAGGATGTTAAAAATCATCCTTGCCCCTCATTTCCCCAAGGAGTATCCAGGGAGACCCAGAGAGTCTAAAGTCACTCAGCCAGTGGATAGGAAGGTAAAATTAGAATCCAGGTTTCCTATTCCCAAAGCTAGCCTCCAAATCTCCAGTGAAAGTGACTGGACAAATCAACCCAATGAGACTTCGTATTACTATAATACTAGTAATAATAATGTGTTTAATAATAAAAGAAAGGGATTGACAGATTCAGGGTTGGCCAATGGATTTTTAACTTAGGCTCCCCTCCTGACTCAGGCAGTAAAGAATCCCCCTGCAGTGCAGGAGACCCAGGTTCAATCCATGGGTTGGGAAGATCCCCTGGAGAAGGGAATGGTTACCCACTAGAGTATTCTTGCCTGGAGAATTTCATAGACAGATGAGCCTGGTGGACTACAGTCCTAGAGTCACAAAGAGTGGGACACGACTGAGGGAGTAACACTTTCACAATGCCATTAGCACATGTAAAAAATTAATAATTCCTTAAAATCCTCATCAGAGTTCAAAGTGCCAGTTATTAACAAAAGTTCCAATTATTAACATTTAAAAAAAGATTTTTACAGTTTGTTTGAATTCCCCACACTTGCAACTGAGTAATGTGTCTCATATTGTAAAATCTCTTTTAGTCTGTGGTTGCCCCTCCATCACCTTTTGTGTGTGTGTGTGTGTGTGTGTGTGTGTGTTATTTTATTGGCTGCGCCATGCAAAGTCCTACTTTCCTGACCTTTGGTTGGACCCTTGACTCCTGCAGTGGAAACTTAGAGTCTTAACCACTGGACCACAAGGAAGTCCCCACCATCTCCTTTTTTCCTTTCAATTAATTTATTTTAGGAACTGGGCCCTTGGTCATGTCATTTATGATTGTCTATGTCATTTAACATTTTTCTCTATCCTCTGTTTCCTAAGAAATGCGTTGTTGGGTCTAATTCACTTGTATCCAGTTCAAATTTTTTTTTTTAATTTTTGGCCAAATTTTATCTTTGTGTTCTTCTCTCAGGAGGTACATAATGGGTGGGGGAGGGGAATATCTTTCTGTCTTTTTATGACATTGATAACCCTTGATGATTAGTGTCTAGATTCATTAATCCGTTAAAGTTTACAAAATAGTAATATTCTAACTCTGTTATTCCTTCTTCACGTATCAGCTGAAGAAAAATGTTTTGTATTAAAAACTTACCCTCAGCCACTGTAAAACACAGTTCATTTCAGAAAGGCAGGGTGACTATTTGATTCCTTCCATTTATTCACAAACTTTCAAAATAATACATTGGTTTCCTAACACCTTGCAATGGTGAGCAATGTTTCTCCCATGTCATTACAAACTCAAGAATTTTAAAATGTATTTGATATATTTCACATCCTCCTTGACACTCACATTGTCTCTTCATGATCGAGTGGGAGCCTTAGAAAGTTGACTTCCAAGTCTTTTTGACAAGTTGACTTAACATCAGCTGGAGCGCCAAGGCAGCTGGATCCTTGGCTGTTTAGGAGAGGAGAGTACTGAAATGTCCAGTCCTGGACTGACCAAGACAAAAGGCGTCACAACCCCACTGTGACTAAGTGTGACACCCAGCCATCTCTTACTCATCACTAACAAATGCATTCAACCCACAGCCAATGGCTTCCTTATTTGTTTCTGTATTTGTAATGCTCACTTGTTTGTATGTTTTCTGGTTGTTCATCTCTCCATGGTCTAGCATCTAATAAATGCCAAAATCAGAAAGCATGACTGAAGCCCCTTGTACAAACAGTTTAATGAGTGGTTGCTGTTGTGTTATTGTTGTTGTTGTTTAAAGAATCAGGAGTCAGTGTTTCCAGACTGTTGTTCTATAGGAAGGTGAAGTTCAGGTGACGTCCAAAGTGTTTTCTCCAAATGAAGCTGAAAGTCTATATGACCTGCTGAATTTTAGCTTTTTTAATTTCCCATATAATATCAAAGTAGGTTTCTACTCTCTCAGATCCCAAGGAGAATATGTAGTGTGTCAGGCAAGGCTATTTATTTATTTGTTTTGACCCTCACAACAAAAGGAGGTATTTTTGTCCGTATTTCATATATGAGGAAGTTGAGGCTATGAAGTGCCAGCTTGCCCAAGGCCAGAAATGAAGCATGAAGCTGAATTCAAAGCCAGACCCAGGTGCAGGGCGCCAGCTTCCGCTTCTAGTAACTGAATACTGATCCTGCTTAATGGATTTGCACAGAAGTTGCCTTCAGAAAAGCTAGCTCTGCAGCCAGAGTGATCTTTCCCAATGCAAAACTTATTCTGGCATTCTCAGTCTCCTCCCCCTGCCTTTCAGAGACTTCCCATTGCTGCTAGGAAGATAAAGACCCTAAGAGACCCAGAAGCCCTGTGGTCCAACCCCAGTTCCTTCGCCCAACACACAGTGAGGCCAAACAAATTGAAAAGTCAGAGTTTGGAGCAGCGAAAGTTTCATTCCAGGGCTTCCCCGGTGGCACGGCGGTAAAGAATCTGCCTGTGGTACAAGAGATGCAGGAGACGTGGGTTCTACCCCTGGGTCAGGAAGCTCCCCTGGAGGAGGGCATGGCAACCCACTCCAGTGTTCTTGCCGGGTGAATCCTCATGGACAGAGGAGCCTGGCGGGCCGTGGTTGTAAAGAGTCAGACACTACTGAGGCAACTTAGCGTGTACACATGCGCCTCTCCTTTAGAGCAGTTGCTACTGCAGCAGCTTTATGTTCTTCAGATCGGTTCCTAGCCCCTCCCCACCCCCCCACCCTCCCCAGTACACGGTGGGCTTCATCAGGACCAGGCCTGTGTTTGCTCACCACTGTTTCCTCGGCCCTTAGCGTGGGGCACAGCACTTTGAAGGGGCTCAATAAATATTGGTTGAAAAAATGCAGCCAAAGAACAAAGCGTCCCTCTGGGTTCCGCCTTCTGTTTATCGTTGTCTCTGCTGCTTTGGCTCCCAGAACAACTACAGTTCTGTCAAAGCTGCGAAAGGTTTGCTAAGGAACTTGCAAATTCTGAAATCGAACCTCCAAGGGTACGAATCTAAAACCTGACTTGCTTAGAGGCTCCTGCCTGTGCTTATCACCAGGGGTGACTCAGAGAAAATGTCCTGAACAAACCCTGGTGTTTGGAGAGGTCCCACGGAGCCAGCCACCACGCTGCCGACTCATCCTTGGCCGCCCCACCCTCCGGGCCTGTAGGTGGGGCCCGGAGAGGAGGTCCCTCCGTCTCTTCTTGGGAGCAAAGCAGGACAAACAATAACAAATGTAATAGCCGTGGTTTGATCGTTGGAAGTACTTGAGTGAGGAGAGGAGAATCCCCCATTTTTGTGTGAAGGACTCAAATTTAGACTGTTGACAGGGGCCTCTCTGGCGGTCCGGTGGTTGAAAGTCCGCCTTCCAACACAGGAGACGTGGGTTCAATCCCTAGTTGGGGAACTAAGATCCCACGCTCCATAGGGCAAGGAAGCTTGCGTACTTCAACTAGTGAGCCTGAATGTTCTAGAGCCTGTGTTCTGCAACAAGAGAATCTTGACAGTATCCATCACTGAGTTGCCCACGGTGTCAAGGAGATCCACTGACAGAAGAGAAGGATGTGCCAGAGACATGCACGTGGCCTGTGTGCATCTTTGCCACCTACGGCGCTCTCTGAATTCCTGCTTTTAATAAGTCCTGGATTTAGCCTGTGAATAACACAGTTGGCTTGTTTGCTTGGATATTAAAAGGGCTAATCTGTTGAGTCTAAGTATTTAAAAATACGCCACAGTGGCCCTGTTTTGACATCTGTTTTCATATACTGGAAACCTTGAAAAATTTGAAGTGGCCATGAACCCCCTCTGAAATGAATCTCCTTCTCTCTCTAAGCCCCCTGCCCAGCCCCAAACCTTGAAGCACAGAGCCTCTCAGAAACTCTCCCAATCCCCCCTCAAGGCATCCCCATAGTAGGCTAGTGAGTTGGGGTTATCGGGGACCCCGTTACTCATGCTTGGGGTCTTCAGATCTCCCTTCTGCTCAGGACCCCTTGATGCCTGAAGCTGATTTTGCTTATGGATAGGAGTTAACCTGACAAGTTAGGAGCCTTTCCAATGTAGGAAACTGGAGCTGTAGGTTGTCCCTTTTTATTAACACTCTTCCCTCCCCAGAGCGTGACTTTTTCCAGTTTGTGACCAGGGAGCCAATGCTAACCTTTATGGCTCGTTTAAGTAATGGCAGAGGCAAGTCATGTGGGCCCATTAACTCCCCCAGGCCCCTGCAGGTCTCATAGGATGAGCAATCACAGGGCCTGGATGCGAAGCACTGTGGAATAATACTCAGCTCAGTTGTTTCTTTTTTTCCCCTTTTCTTCTATTGCTAGCTCTTTCCCTTAGCTGTGGTTTGATTATTTTTAACATTGCTTCCTGACTTGCTTTTTAATTTGCAAGAAACAGTGAGATAGAAAGGGAAGAGGGAAAGAACCTACAGAGAATGAGCGGTTGGTGTGTACTTCCTGGAAACATCAGCGTGGTTTCTGGGTACACTCTGCACAAGAGCACCAGGAAACCACACACCTGAAGGGCCGATGCTGTGGGGTTAACAGGCACTCGGTCACCTGGCCTCCCGCTCCCCACAGACCTGCGCCCAAGCGGTCCCCACCACCTTCTCTGCCTGGCTTCATCTTACTGTGTCCTTTGTGAGTCTTGTTTTTGTCTCAAGGCACCCAGCTGAACGGTGTCTGCTCAGAGAGCAGGGACCAGCTCCTAAACTTGGTGTCCCTAGCTTGCCAGACCACAGAAGGACCATGCCAGTCCACTGACTGATCTAACCTCAGGCCATGCTGGAAGCCCAGAACAATTGCAACTAGATTCTAATTATCCATTTGTCAGAAAGGCACTTTCTGGCTGTTAGAAGGAAACCAGAAGTGGCTTTCAGCCTGCATTCATATATCTATTCATTCATTCAGTAGAATATTTTTTGAGCACCTTTTGTGTGCCAGGCACTGTGCTGGATGCTGGGGACTCAGCATAAATAAGACCGAGTTGCTACTCTCCTGGAACATGTGTTCCCTGCGACAGAGACCAGACTGTATCCATGATAATGGAAATGGACCAGGTGATGCGAAATGTTCTAACTCAAAATAAAGCAAGGTAAAGTAATACAATGTGAAGGGGATGCTGCTGGGTGTTCAAGCAGGCCTGGAGGTCAGTGAAGCAGGGAAAGTTCTAGGACGTTCAGCTGTCAGAAATCACAGGACAAATATCATATGATACTGCTTATCGGTGGAATATAAAAATATTGTATAAATGAACCTGTTTACAACAGAAATAGAATCATAGATGTAGAAAACAAACCTATGGTTGCCAAGGGGGAAAAGGAAGGGTATAAATTGGGAGATTGGGATTGATATATACACACTACTGTATATAAAATAGATAACTAATAAGGACCTACTATATAGCACAGGAAACTCTGCTCAATATTTTGTGACGATTTAATGGGGAAGAATCTATTAAAAAAAAGTATATGTGTATGTATAACTGATTCACTCTGCTATACAGTAGCAACTAACACATTGTAAAGCAACTATAAGCCAATAAAAATTAATTTAAACAAAATCACTGGTCAAACGGCCTGGTATAGAGACCCTGCGACCAAGCAGCCCCCCTCCCTTTGTCAGTTTGTACTGGAGTCAGGGCCCCTGGGCTGCCTGGGCTGCCTAAAGAGAACGTGAGTCATCGTCTTTGGAAGCCAAGGGACAGAGGAAAAGGCCCCATGTCTACAGCAGGGAGAGCGTCCCGGGTAAGAAACGTTCCATTCACGTCGTCAATGGAACGTTGTTCTTGCCCAATGCTGAAAAGAGAAAGGGGACCTTCCCTTCTGGTTCGGGGGGAAGAATGGGGCTCCTGTGGGGAGAGAAACCTGCTCTGGTTTCAGAAAAGAAACCCTAGTGTGGCTTGAGGGGCTGCCCAAAAGGAGAATGGACCCACCAGCAGCCATCTGTTTGGATGGGCTCAGATGCAGATATTGCATCTGAAGGTCTCCAAAAACACTCATCTCTGCCACTTTTCTTTTTTTTCACCAAATGCCTGCAGAACAGGTGATGGTTCAACACGGGGTGAACTGAGCACAGAGAAGCTCTCTTGAGCCCATCACAACCCAGCCCCTGAAAAGCGAAGCGATCGCACAGAATTCCACTGTTGATGCCCAGAATGATGACTAATGTTTCCTGGGACTAAGCATGAGGTGCTAGGCAAAGCATACTCTATGGAGTGACTCCATGAATCCTCATACCAGCCTTCAGTGGTAGGCTACAGACATAAAGACATACAGACATGTCCATTTTACAGATGAAGAAACTAAGGCTTCCGAGTCAAGGACCATGCCAAGGTCCTACAACTGGGAAGTGATGGAGCTGAGATTTAAAGATCAGTGGTGGGGTGACTTCAGAGCCCATGATTTAATGTCTACAGTCAGCACTGTGCTATCTGTTAGGTGCTCTTGTCAGTTAAACCCAGCCCTACATAAGAGCAAGAAAAGACAGGAATATGTTCTTCCTTGGACTTGATCTGGCCTTCAGGGGTACAAACACCCTGGAACACAACCAGGCCGGTATAGCCCAAGGATGTCACATCACCCCCAGAGCATCATACTGTGTGCTTGGATCTGTTTTCACTCAAATTATTCAGATGAGGGAAATTACCTGGAAAGTTACAGACACCAAACTTCCCCCTGTGAAAACGTCCCCAATATTCATTCAGGTAGTTGATGCAGTACAGATTTGTCCTTATAGAATGTACAGAGAGTCACAGAGCAAAGTCCACTTCAGAGGTGGGGGAACCCCTGGAGCAGGTTTACAGGAACAAGCCTGTAGCCATTTTTACCATAAAGATAACCTACTGCTTTATGAACAGTCACCCTCCCAGCCCTGGGGCCAGCAATGATTCAGAAGGTCAAAGCATTTGGTGGAGGTAAAGCTCAAATGAGAAAAAATACTCAGCAGGGCACCTGACATTTGAATGTAAATACTCCAGTCATTCTTCTCATTATTTTAAAGATGCCTGCTAATTCTGTTCTCGCTCAGTATGTTGCTTGTAATGTACAAATCAACTGCAACTGTGGTTTAGCTGCAATTTACTAGAAGCTACTGTTATGAATCCCCTTGGATATGTGGCTACTCTGATCAGAGCAACGCTGCACTCTGATTGGTTGAGATGACTTGTGGTCTGTGTGGTCTGCAAGGCAGTAGGTGATGCTCATGAACCACTCTATTTCACTCAGTCTTGGACTTTTCTGGTAGCTCAAACAATAAAGAATCCACCTGCAATGCAAGAGACCTGGGTTTGATCCCTACGTTGGGAAGATCCCCTGGAGAAGGGAATGGCCAGAATTCTTGCCTGGAGAATTCCATTGACAGAGGAGCCTGACAGGCTGTGGTCCATGGGGTCACAAGGAACGGCTAACACTTTTGTACTAGTCTCTATTTGTTCTAACTGACAACGTCCAGTTCAATGGATTCTGCAGATGAAGTGCTCCAAACGCATCTAACCATGGAAACGACATGTTCATTTATTATTGTTGTTGTATTTGGAGAGGGGAGGGGAGGATGTGGGTCTCTTTGTGTTTAGGAAGTGGTGATAAGTTGCCTTAATCAGACCTCTGTCTCCTATGCCTGTCTGCTCATATAGAGACAATACAACAGAGCA
Organism: Antilocapra americana; assembly: GCA_007570785.1. Taxonomy (NCBI): domain Eukaryota; kingdom Metazoa; phylum Chordata; class Mammalia; order Artiodactyla; family Antilocapridae; genus Antilocapra; species Antilocapra americana. The sequence goes on from ML660197.1 coordinate 15,424,565, forward strand.
GCTGTGAGCACAGCTACTGAGTCACACTGTCTGGAGTCCAATCCTAGATCTCCCCTGGGAGCTTACATAAGGAACTTAAGTCTTCCATGCCTCAGTTTTCTTCTTTCTTTTCTGTAAGATGGAAATGATAGAATCACCTACTTCCCAATGTTGCTGTGAAGACTAGGTGATTCAATATACAAAAAGCAGGTCATCCTGTATTCTTTAAAGAGGAAGTCCCACATTTTCACTTTTCACTGGACCAAAAAATTAATGCAACCTGTCCTCCCCGCAGCCCACCTCAGGAAAACTAAATTGAGTATTTGCAGCTATGTGATATATGTTCTGAACTCCTTGCACAAGGAGAAAAGTCTTAATTTGCTACCTACTGAAAAAGGAGAGTGGATGAGTAGCTAAATTTAAACATTGAGATTTAAATTCTGCCCTCAGTTAGAGAATGCTGGGGTCCTGCAGTGGTCAGCTGACCCACCTGCTCAAGGTCAGCAGTGTGGCCAATGTGTGTCCTGGAGGATAGCACTTAATGGAAAATAAGGAACTCATCCCATTGTTTATGGTACTTACCATTTGCCCCCCAGGGCTTCCCTTGTGGCTCAGATGGTCAAGTATTTCCTGCAATGCAAGAGACCCAAGTTCAATCCCTGGGTCAGGAAAATCCTCTGGAGCAGGAAATGGCAACCCACTCCAGCATTCTTACCTGGAGAATCCCATGGACATAGGTGGTCTGGTAGACTATACAGCCCCTGGGGTCTCAAAGAGTTGGATACCACTGAGCAACTAACACTTTTAATATCGCCATTTGCCCCTGCTTCTCCAAATTTATTAACTTAATCTGGGGTTGTTAATCTTATAGTTATTTCCAAAAATAATGAAAGGGATCCTTCTAAAACAGAACAATAAACAAACAAAGCACTTAGGATAGTGTCTGGCAAATAATGAGCACTCCACAAGCGTTAGCTATTATTATCTTTCTCTGTCTTCCTCTCCACTACAATCCAGCCAGAGCAAGGGAGTAAACGTATGCATGTGTGTGTATGTGTGTGTGTGTGTGTATGTGTGTGTGTGGCTTCTGACAACACCCGTTGTTGTTGTTTCCTTTAGTTTTTCAATATGCTAAATGAAATACGGATACAGTCTCATTTTTTAAAAAAGAACTTCAGACAGTGCTAGCGTCGCGGGTTGAATAGTGTCCCATATTCACCCAGGACCTCAGGGTGTGATCTTATTTAGAAATAGGGTCTTTGAAGATGTGATCAGTTAGTAAAGAAGACATGGAGGCACGTGACAAGAGAGGTAGAGGACAGAGCAATGCAAGCCAAGCAAGACCCGGGACCCCCAGGAAACTGGAAGAAGCAGGAAGGATCCTTCCCCAGAGACTTTGGAGGGAGCACCGCCGTATGACACCGCCATTGTGGACTTTTAGCCTCCAGAACTGTGAGAGAATAAATTCCTGGTGTTTTCAGCCTTCCAGCTTGTGGACCTTTGTCATATTAGCTTTAGGAAATGAATCCAGCCGGTAAATCCCAAGTTACCCTGTCTACGGCACATGCCCCCCGTTCCCCCATCCATGTCCCTTCTCCCTGGAGAGTGTCATTTTATTACCTTTCCAGGCCTTTTCCCATGAGTCTAGCATATTTCATCTAGTTGACAACAGCATACGGCAAAGGTGGCTAAGCCGTCCTCACTGCATTCTGCAGCCTTGATTGGAGCCAGGCATCTAGACTACCTTCAGGATGAGAAGAGCTGAGTTGCCTCTCCCAGGGGATCCTCTTCTATGTCTCCCATGAGCCTCTGAATGACAACCATTAAAAGACAAAAGAATCCTCTAGAACAATGCCTCCTTTTTCATTTTTTTTTTAATGCTCCCCCACCCCACCATCACACAGCATGTAGGATCTTAGTTCCCCGATCTGGTATCGAACCCAGGTCCCCTGCAGAAGAACTGCAGAATCGTAACCACTGAACCACCAGGGAAGTCCCAGTCTCCTTTTTCATAATTCTCATGCCCTCAGGGGTCATTTTAACAACCCTACTTCCTCTCTCTTATGCAGGTTACATTTTTGTCTACCTGAGTCATCTTCCACAGATGTGACTAATATGGGTCTATTTAATATTAGTATGGGTCCATGCTCTGTAAGAATTGGAAGTTGACATTTGAAGAGTGCTTGTGGGCCTCATCTTCCAGCTGTGAGCATATATATAGTTATCAGTTACATGAAAAGGAATCTTCACAGACAGAAGTTTCAAGTGGAAAAAATTTTAGAAAGCTCCTACTTCCTAAGGGTTTTAGGGTTACAGCCCCCTTTTGAGGACCTGATAAAGATGCCAGTCCCCTTCCCTGAACTGTGCAACAAGCATATCAACAAGAATGTCAGGCCCATCCTTGTGCCAGGTTAAAGTCCCCCTCATTTCACAGCTGAGAAAAGTCAGACTCTGGAACATAAAGCACAAAATGTCTCAGAGGGAGTTGGTGGCACACCCAGGACGAGAACCTAGATTCCCCGTGACCCACCACCTCCCTGAGACTCTCAGGAAACCCGTGTGTCAGCAGGTGGGGGACCAAGGTGGGGAGCAGGACATTGTGGGAAGGAAGCCCCAGATCCCAGGAGCTGGGGAGCAAGTCCAAGGTCTCCACGCAGATTGTGGCCAGAACACCACAGTAGGTTCCTCGGACATAGCACTCTTCCAGTTTCCAGCAAGGCCAAGACAAAAGAACTTTACATTAAAGCAGCAAAGCTTTAGATAACACAAAGAAATTTTATTTTAAGTAACTATCTTTGCATTTCTAAAAGAAGTTTATATACTGTCCTCTGCAGGCCTCTTTATAAATAGAATAGCATCTCCTCTATCTAAGATGATTTGAATGCAGACAGTTATGGAGGCAAGAGGCTGGTCGGGAACGTTAAATACATTGTCTGGGCACACACCATTCCTGCCTCCTTAGCCCCGAGCGGACATCATTCACCCTCATTGTGCTATTTCTAACCCAACACTAGGTGTGGCCCCAGAATCCTTCGAAGCTCAGTTCTTCCCAGTTGGCAATGAGGTCTGCAACCTATATGCTGTCCTCTGGCTAAATGACCTTCCAATGTTATTCCTAGTCTCTTGTGATGACTGGGATCACTGGAAGCACTGATGCTGAAGCTGAAACTCTAATACTATGGCCACCTGATGCTAAGAACTGACTCATTGGAAAAGACCCTGATGCTGGGAAAGATTGAAGGCAGGAGGAGAAGGGGACGACAGAAGATGAGGTGGTTGGATGGCACCACCGACTCAATGGACATGAGTCTGAGTAAACTCTGGGAGTTGCTGATGGACAAGGAGGCCTGGTGTGCTGCAGTCCATGGGGTCTCAGAGTCGGACATGACTAAGCGACTGAACTGACCTGAACTGTGATGACAGATTTCCCTGTCATCCCATTTAAACTTTCTGATGGCTTTACTTGGCTCAGCAGAGGCCTAGGGATCTCTATTTCTAGGGCAGGAGTCTCCCCTAGGATGTTTTTTCTAATAGCTGTTCTCCTACATTCTCAGTCATGTGAAATGATTGAGAGCCTTTCTTGTGTTTATATGGTGCTCCCCAGATGACTCAATGGTTAAAGAACCTGCCTGCCACCATAGGAAATGCAAGAGATGTGGATTCGATCCCTGGGTTGTGAGGATCCCCTGGAGGAGGAAATGGCAACCCACTCCAGTATTCTTGTTTGGAGAATCCCATGGACAGAGGAGCCTGGCAGGCTACAGTCCATCGGGTCACAAAAGGGTCAGACACGACTGACCACACATGCATGCTTCTTAACATAGCCAGTTCTTTAAAATTATTATTGCCACAGGGCTTGTGTCTTGATTTTGAAACCCTCTTTTGTATCAATGATCAATCTCTCTCTCTCTCTCTCCATGCCATCCCTAATGCTAGATTTTGGAGAAGAAACAAGTAGACTGACACAAATCTAAGCTGCATCAGGAAGTTCAAAGACAATGACAAGGTGAGGTGTAGCATGAGATTTCACGCCTTCTCACTCTAAATACCCAATAGGAGCTCTTTATCTATGACATCAATTAGAGGCATTGAGAGTAGAGCCCTATGCGGGGTCACTTTCTTGCCTTTGTTCTTTGCTTGCATCACCATGCATTCCAGAACTACTTCTGGAACGTTCCAACCTTGTATTTGCCTCAGTGCCCCTTGACTTGATGATTCGTCTTCTATGATACAGCGGTGCTGTCCCCAAAGGGAACAACCAAGGTAGCTTGTGTCTCACGCTTCTCTCAAGTGGGAGAAGCCATGTGCTAGGCATGTGGGTGGGCAAGTTCCCTCTGCAAGAGAGGGACTGAACAGGAGGTCCTGGTGTGCTTGTCTTTGGTTTTCTCTTTTTGAGTCTGATGTAAACCAAGAGGATTTTTAATATTTTCTGATGTCCCTTTAAGAAATCCTTTGGTCTCCCTGCTTCCACATTTACCTCGCTCTCTGCTGTCCACTCTCCACCAGATACAAGGGGGTCCTTTTAAACAGGAAGCTGCACCCAGCATATTGCTATTCCAGGTCCTGCAATGCCTGCCCCCACCTTTGTCCTCCCCTTCTACAAGGCTCTGCCTCTTTCTTTCTCTGCCCAGCCACTCTCATCTTCTCGCCTCCTTGGGTAGACGCCAGGATCCTGCCTGGGGCCTTTTCTCTAGCTGCTGCCTCTGTTCTTAAGGCAGATAACTGGCTAACTCACTCATCTCTCTCCATCTCGCTTTCTCAACAAGGGCCTATCTGGATGACCCTATTTAATGTGGCAACCTGCCTCCCACACATACACACCCCAATTCTCCATTTCCTTAAACTTGCTCTCCTTTTCATTTATTTATTTTACTCTTTCCAAAGCACTTATGAATTTCCTAGATATGGTATTGTTCTTACTTACCATGTGTGTTGTTTATTATCTCACTGTCTCCCACGAGAATATCAGCTCCAGTGGGCAGGAATCTTTGACGCTAATTATCTTTTTCACTAATGTATTGAAGGTGCCTTGAGTTGTGCTACGTAGTTTCAGTGCTCAGTTAACAGTCGATAAATAAACGGTTGAACGGATAAATAAGTACATGAGTGAATAAAATCTTTGTTCTGGGATGATCAGTAGCAAATATTTAGAAGCCCCCTCTAATAGTTTCTAACGGAAGCAGGAAAATGGGATGGGGAAATCAACATTGTAGAAAAGGGTGAACACAGATGATCGATAGCATTTATTTTTCTACTTAATATATACTCACTGGTGGTGCTGACCTATTTTTATAGAAGCAAAACTGACCCAACTTCCAGCAGGTAGTTTTGACAGTAATTTTATTTTATTTTACAAAAGAAAGTTGCAGCAGTTCTCTGGGTCTTTCTGGCAAAATACAAATTGTAGCCTGGACTACTCGAGCATCACTTCAGATCTTCCTTCATTGGAGAGAGAGCAGAAATGCATGTGCAGGGAATTAACATAAAAAGCATAAATATTTTGCCAAAAGAAAGATGCTTTTGTGGTTGAGCCTGGAATAATTTATGCTAACTACCTTTCAGTATCTCTAATTTTGCATGCAAAGGTGAGCTCATGTGATTGGTTAGTTAGTCAAAGTCTCTCAGCCGTGTCCAATTCTTTGCAACTCCATGGGCTATACAGTTCATGGAATTCTCCAGGCCAGAATACTGGAGTGGGTAGCCTTTCCCTTCTCCAGGGGATCTTCACAACCCAGGGAAGATAGAACCTAGGCTCAAACCCAAGTCTTCCCCATTGCAGGCGGATTCTTTACCAGCTGAGCCATAAGGGAAGCCCAAGAATACTGTAGTGGGTTGCCTTTCCCTTCTCCAGCAGATCTTCCCAACCCAGGAATCAAATAGGGGTCTCCTGTATTGTAGGCAGATTCTTTACCAACTGAGCTATCAGGGAAACCCCTAATGTTACTGACAGAAAGTAAGTGAAAGCTACTCATGTGATTAGGAGCCAAAAAGCCTTAGTAAGACATGCTCTTGGACTGTTAATGAAAAGGCAGACCCAAGGGTAACACCAAGGAAGTGTAATATATCATCATCGAATAACCATCATACCATCCAATTAACTTATGCAGAGGAAGCAACCTTGAATCTAAATGCTAACAATACAGGGCTGTAAAAGATACAGAATGATTCTATTGAAAAGAAAGTTGACCCTGGAGGCCTCATGAAATCATGCCCATAAAATTCTGCATTTGAGAGAGGAGATGCAAAATAAGATAACAAAGGAAATGTACATTGAGTCTGTCTGCTTCGGAAGGAAAATGTGCATTCTTATGGCAATTTGGGTTTCAAAGATTGAAGGGTGTTTATTGTTTCCTTCAATGTACTTTGTGGAAGAGCTTTTCACAGTCTAAATGCCGATGTGATTAATTAAACATGCGCACAATGACATTCTACTGTGTGAGCTTAGAAAAATTGCAAGGCTAACCTTTTTAAAAAGTACCCCTAATTGCTGAGACCTGATGGGGGGGAGTGACACCAAATGAAAGACTTTCAGATGAATCTCTGGTGGAAGTCAAAGGTCACCAGCATTTTGTGGCCTGAGAAGAGGTTAAACTTGGTTTCGTTTTTTTTCTTTTGTTAATCTTTTTATTTATTTTTTCACTCTGCTGGGTCTGGGAGGCTGTGAGGCCTTTTCTCTAGTTGTGGCGAGTGTTAGGGCTTTTCATGGTGCTGGCTTCTCTTGTTGGGGAGTAAAGGTTCTAGGGCACTAGAGCTCAGTAGTTGCTGTTCCCAGGCTCTGGAGCTCAGACTCGCGGGCTTACTTGCTCCACGACAGGTGGGACCTTCCCAGACCAGTGATTGAACCCCTGTCTCCTGCATTGGCAGGCCAGATTCTTCATCACTGAGCCACCAGGGGTAACCTTGGTTTCTTAGACAAGATATCTTCCTAAGGAAACAATGTGGAAAACTTGGCCTCTGTGGACTGACGGAAAATCAAATCTCAGAAACAGAGTTCTGGATGCAGTAGAAAATAATAGCTTCATTGCTTTGCCAGCCAAAGGGGGATAAAGCAGGATCACGCCCTGAAAAACTGTGTGTCCCAACCAGGGAGGATATAGGGGAGTTCAAGGTCAGAGTTGCTGATAAATTATCCTTTAATCAGGTAGTGTCCTAATGAGCTTCTCAGGGTTCTCGAACTGTGACATCCTCTCTGGAACATCTTGCATTGGGGGGGGGGGGGGGTTATTAATAGCTCTGAAGAAGAGCTTGAACATACTTGTATGTGTATCCCTTGAGGTGGAACCAGGACCCTGCCCCAAGGCTGCACTATTGTCTCTTGACTGCTCCTCCCTGTCTCTGCATCCCTTCTCTTCCCTGATTGCAACTATTAAAGAAAGGCTTCCATGCCCAGGAGCCCCACAAGGGTTCTGCTTGGTTTCAAACCCAGGCCATGGACTTCAATATGGCCTCAGTTCAGTTCAGTTCAGTTCAGTTGCTCCGTCACGTCCGACTCTTTTCGATCCCATGGACTGCCCCATGCCAGGCCTCCCTGTCCATCACCAACTCCCGGAGTTTACTCAAACTCCTGTCCATTGAGTCGGTGATGTCATCCAGCCATCTCATTCTCTGTCGTCCCCTTCTCCTCCCACCTTCAATCTTTCCTAGATTTGCAAAATCTGGAACCCTCCTTCTTACTGCCCTCACAATCAATAGACATCAGCCGGGCTCAGTGCCAGGCTGTTCTCTGTGACCTCTCTGTGTCCACTGGGGCAACCTTGTCCCTCTTGCCCTTTCATCCCTGAATATTTTCACCACACAGAGTTTCTCTCTGACTGTGCCTCTTCTCTTTACACAGCTTCTTCTAGGGAGAGAAGGATCCTACGTTATCCTTCATCTTCTCTGTTCCTGCAGTGCTTCCCATCATCCATATACGTCTTACCTGATATCCCATCTCTTCAAATTACTCCCCCTAAAGATGCTCTCTCCCTTCCCCAAACAAGGAGCCACAGAATCCTAAGATGAATGTGCCCTACCATTACCTAACATACCTCCGTGTGCCCTAACATACCTCCCTGACATACCTGCCCTAACATACTTCCATGTGCCCAGGCCTTGTGCATCCACTGAGTGACTTGGCCCTCCAAATCCCTCAGGATTCCTAGGGGCCCTTCTAGCCCTCATCATCATCAATAAAAGCTTCATGTCTCCAGAGAAAAACAGACAAAAACCAGTTCTGTGCTCAGGTTGTGAGTTGAAGTTCTGGAGCCTACTCTGATCCCCAAACATCCATGGGACTTGGGGTCCATCACCTTGACTCTCAGTGCTTCAGCCTTCACTTTGCAGAATAAGGATAACAACACTAACCATGTCAGGAGATGTATTAAATCAGATAATACATACAAAGTGTTTTGAACAGTGATTGATACATTGTTGTTATTTAGTCACTAAGTTGGATCCGAATCTTTTGCGACCCCATGGACTGTAGCCCGCCAGGCTCCTCTGTCCCTGGTATTTCCAGGCAAGAATACTAGAGTAGGTTGCCATTTCCTTCTTCGGGGGATCTTCCCGACCCAAGTTTCAAACCCACATCTTCTGCATCGACAGACAGATTCTTTACCTCTGAGTTACCAGGAAAGCCTCATTGATACATACTGATGCTGAAAACTCAACCTCTATGCACTGGTACTGAATCAAATCTCAGAGACAGAGTTTTGGGTAAAGAGAAAAAAGCTTTATTGCTTTGCCAGGTGAAGGGGGACACATAGTGGGCTACTGCCCTCAAAATCTATGTGTCCCCACCCAGGAGGTTTTGATGAGTTGTTTTATAGCAACAGTTCAAAGCTGGAGTTGCTGATAAAGATTAGTATGTGTGCAGGGCTTGCACCCCTTTAATTTCATCTCAGGTGGCAGGTCTTCTAACCTTGGTGAGCTTCTCTGGTCCCAGTAATCTTGCCTCAGGTGGTTTCTCGGCTGCCCCTCCCTTGATTAGCAACTGTTAGAATCTGCCCTTTGGAACTCTGGAAAGGTCAAGGAGGCTGGAGGCTTGCCTGCGGAAATGAGCAATGAGCGACAGAAAAGCTTCCATGCTCCGGAACCCCCCAGGGTCCTGCTCCGTCTCAGCACTAGCCATTTGCTGCCATGTTTTTCAAAGGCAGAAGCTGTTGTATCCTTCAAGCCTCAGGCCAGATTATAATCTTCTATGAAGACTTTCTAGATTTTTTTTCAACCGGATGTGATGATTCTTGTTATTTGAAACTTTGTCATATACTAGGTTGGTGCTTATCTTATCTTAAGTACTTACTAGTAACTAGATACGTCAGGCACTGAGCTCAGGACTTTGTGTGTATTGTCTTATTTGCTTATTTGTTTTTCAACAGTTTTGCTAAGTCGCGTCTGAATCTTTGCTACCCCATGGACTGCAGCATGCCAGGCTTCCCTGTCCTTCATTATCTCTCACAGTTTATTCAAACTCATGTCCATTAAGTTGGTGATGCCATCAAACCATCTCATCCTCTGTCACCCTTCTCTCCTCCTGCCTTCAATCTTTCCTAGCATCAGGGTCCTTTCCAATGAGTCAGCTCTTTGCATCAGATGATCAAAGTATTGGAGCTCCAGCTTCCACTTACATCTCGCAGATGAAGAAACCCACCCTCACAGAAACTAAGCTAACTTTCCAGATTTGCAAAGCAAATGTGACTAAACTCTTTTGACCCCTTAAGTTCATTTCTAGAGTGAATGCTCTCTGAAGGCAAAGTCAGCAGCATCTCTTTCTCAACTTTGTACTCCCTATGCCTCAGATGAAAAGGGGTTCATACTCCAAGTACTGCTGATCTGAAGTGAACGTATGTTTTGGATACCAGAGTCTGGGGATGTAATAAAAAGAAACGGCACTTACAAAGCACTGTACACTTTCGAGTGTATTTTCACATGCCTTATCTCATTAAGACCTCACTACAATACTTGAAGACATGAAATATTGCTGTCTCCATTTCTCAAGTAGAAGACTGGGAGGCAGAGAAGCTAATTGGCTGTCCTCAAACCAAACCACCAATCGTAGCAAAGCTAGGACTCAAATTCAGGCATCCATCCATATGCCATCCTTTAGGACACCTTTACTTTCCCCCCTCAGTGCCATCTGAGATCCAACCAATGACACAGTATCATTGTGGAGGCAAAAGAAACTTTACGTGACTCTTGAACACTGCAAAAGAGGCAATGACCACAGATGGGCAGAAAACTGGAAACTATCTGCCAGAGTTCACTTCTTCAGAAGGAAGAAGGCAGATAGACTGAGAGCCGAGCCAAATTCAAGAAATAGTCAGCTCAGAGAGCTCCTTTAATCCAACGATGGATTTATACAAAGTAACAAGTCAGCAGGTGTTTAGGAAATCTGAAGGCTGAACGTTCTCATGCTAAGAATTCAGTTTGGAGGCTTTTTTTTTTTTTCTTTTTCCCAGAAAGGTCAGACATGTCATCTCAACACGTCCCTGGCAGTGGTAGCCTTACAAAGGGGTTGGGCTAGATATGAAAGCGCAGGCTGGTGTATTATACAATAGTGAAAAGAAAGGAATGGCTGAGTCTTTAGTAACAAGCCCCATTTCAAGAAGCACCCAGGGTTTATGAGAGTTTTTTCACTGCAGAAAGGTAGAAAGAATGGAAGCAAAAAATGCTGACACACATTTGCAAAGGGGATGATTGCAACATTAATCCAAGGAGTTGAACTGTAACCAGACTTTGTCTTTCTTCAACCTGATGGGGTGGAGAAGAGCTTGCCTGCATTATCTTGCCCTCCAGAAGAACTTCCTCCGGGTGGAACAAATACCAGATATGGACTTGGTATGTAAAAGTCTTTTATTGAACATGTGATCTGAATGCAATGTACAAAGTCCTGAGCCACGTGATATGGGAAATGCAGAAAGGAACCAGAAACATATTCTCCCTTCAGAAGGTGTCCTGGATAATGGGAAAGGAAGCATGAAAAACCTTAAAGCAAGACAGAACATGAAGTGTCACAAGAGCTGTGAGATAATAAGGTAGTTCAAAGAAAAGTGTGACTCCCTTGGTCTGGAAGAATAAGGTGACTTCATGGAGGAGGTGGAAGCAGTTGAGATGAGCAGGATTTGGAAGGCATGTAGTCATAGGAAGAAAGAACATCCCAGGCAGAGGAAACAACCCAGGCTAAGGCTGAAGGCAGGAGATCCAGGAGGCAGACCAAGAACAGAGAACTTAGCTTGTTCATGATGCAGGATGCTTGCAGGTCAAACTTCTTTTAACAGTAACTTCTGTAACAGGCTTAGAAAGCGTTCTGAGGCTGTCATTAACTTTATTAGAGAAAGTTTTCTCAATGGGTGACCCTCTCTTGGCAAACCTAGTAGAAGGAGATGTTTTCAGACATGTAAAGCTATGTGGATGGGGCGGCTAGTGGGCCAGGCACCCCACTAAGGAAGCCTTTTGTGGAATAATATTTAGTGTTTACAACCAAATACCTGCCCTTGGCTTGTACAATATGAAAAGTTCTGCAGGCTACAGAGAAGCTCATAAAATCTACACTCCCTTCTTTATAGAACTTGCTAAGGCAGCCATTTGATTTTAAGTGTTCAATGGGACGTTAACAGTGTGTAATACTTGCACTGACACATCCATGCCTCATGCTTGATTTCACAATCCAGATGTATTGAATCAACTTTTCTGATACGCGTGAACACTGTAATTTAAAAAAAAAGAAAAAAGAAGGAAGGAAGGAAAGAGAGGAGGGGGTGGGGGAAGGAATGGTTTCCTTTTTGCCTCAAAGTGTCAGTTTCTGCATTTCATAATTCTGCTGAATCTAGGAAGCATAGTGTGATGGCTTACCCAAAAAGGAAAGAGAGCACTTTCCTGCCAAACTGAATGTATAGATTTGGCTGTGGTTTTTTTTTAAGCCACCTGGCAACATATTTCAAGATCTCTCTTTTTGTGACTGTATCTTAGCTCCGTCTACATACAAATGTGTGGTGGACTTGGATACAATAAAAAAAAGGATGACTTTTTATTTCATCTGAATCACTAACATTTTCTGCCTTATGAAAAATGTACACTGCAGCGTTGCGTTTGGCCCAGGCTACTAAAAAAGAAATCTTTCTTCAGGAGAAGCTGACCCTGTTCCCATTATTTCCTCAGCATGTTTTTAGCATCAGCACATTGATTATGCTGTCATTAGCCAGAATACTGAGACAGGAAAGAGATCTATTAGATCATCAAAGTCCATTCCTGGAGCAGGCCTAGGTCTCCTGGGAGAAAGAGACACATCATCTTACGAAACTCTAGAGGCGTGCAAAATGTATCCCTCTATCGTTTTTCATTTTTGAGTGTTTCTGAAATAACTCCCAGACACTGTTGAAGAAACAGTGACATGGCTGAATTTAGGTCAGTGGTTCTCAACTGGGGGCACTTTGGGTCCCCAGGAGACATCTGGCAATATCTGGAGACCTTTTTGATTGCCACAGCTCAGGAGAGGGTGGGGTGCTACGGGCATCTAGTTGGTTGAGGCCAGGGTTGCAGCTAAATATCCTCCATTGCCCAAGTCAGCCTCCCGACAATGAAGAATTATCCGGCCTCAACTGTCAGGAGTCCCCAAGTTGAGAAACTCTGGTTTAGGTCTTTTTCTAACTCTTTTTCCTGAAGTTTAGCTATTCACTCCGCTCCAAACAAGGCAGAATTGCTCTTGACTCCATGGCACCAAAAAGCATGCTATTCTGGAATAAACTATTTCAAATGAAATTCCTGCCAACTCTCGTTCTTCTTCAGAACATAAGCAAGTATTAACAGTCATAGAGAGAAAACAAAAGCACCTTTTCTAGTTATTTCAAGAGTTAGACTGTGGGGACTTGCCTGGTGTTCCAGTGGCTAAGACTCTGTGCTCCCAAAGCAGAGGGCCTGGGTTCAGTCCCTGGTCAGGGAACTTGCTCCCACATGCCAGAACTAAGACAGATAAATAAATACTAGGAGGTTTAGGCTGTGTCAAATTTTAAAAGACTCCAGATCTAGTAACATTCCAGAGACTTTAGGAAAAGGAACTGTTATAGGCTTAAGGAAAAAGAAACCACCATATCTCCCTAAACCATTAGTATATTACTGTTCATTAGAAGCTTCTGTTTTCCTTTCTACATGTTCTTCAAAGTTTTATAGGCAGAGTAGATCTTTAAACTCAAAACCTTAGGTGAAAAACATTTGGTAAAAAAAAAAAAAACACCTTGGAGTACTCAACAAATGACCTGCCCTTACCCCATATCATCTCCATCATCCTTTCTTTTCTAGGAAGTTTAGAAAGGAAGAGCTTCCCTGGTGACTCAGATTGTAAAGAATCCGCCTGCATTGCAGGAGAACCAGGTTCGATCCCTGGGTCAGGAAGATCCCCTGGAAAAGTGAATGGCTACCCTCTCCAGTATTCTTGCGTGGAGAATTCCATGAACAGAAGAGCCTGGCGGGCCATAATCCATGGGGGTCACAAAGCACCAGACACAATAGAGCAACTAGCATGTTCACTTTCATAGAAAGGAAAAGAGAATATAAGATAGAATGTGAGGGCTAGAATAAGGACAAGGTAAGGAAAGGAGAGAGAGAGAAACCAAAGTTTTGTTTCTGCAGGTTCAAAAGGACCTTGGCCTACAAAAACTTTCTGGGGGGTGTTCAACCCCCAACTTGCTGTGCATTTTAATACTGGCCTTGGTCTCACTTGAAATGTATGTTTTAATACTCCAGGTCAGGGAAGGCTATAAAGGGAAAAACAAGATAAAACATTTAAAACAGTTACGAATTGTTACCAAAATACCAAGCATCAGAAAAACAAGCAGTATTAGAAATATATCAGCTTCAGATTCTCCCATATCATAATATTTTGCTTGCTTTGAGTTTCTAGGTTTGAGAATCTGAGTTAATATTTTCAAAGACCAAAGGAATTGTTACAAATTCCAGATTAGCTCAGAGGCTTTGAAAGTGTGAGAAGCAAGCTGTCTCCACTGCAAATCTTGTTTAAAATGTGGGGTTTTGTTAGTTCATTGGTTTCATTCAGTAGCAGAATGACACGTGTGCAATTGAAGCATGACAGCTGTTTACTCTTGGCCTATGAGGTGTCATCCCTTCTTTGAAACTGTGCCTTGACTATGACATTCTTCCTTCTCCCCTGTCCCAAATAGAATCAAGGTTGAACCTTTGTGTGCTACTAGGCTAAATTAAATTAAAATCTGTCACTTGTGTTCAGTTACCACTCTGTTACATCTCCTAATGAACTATGTCTGATCTTCTGGCATTTCCTGGGGTACTTATAAGAAGGGGGAAACTAAGGCTTAGTAGGGACTTCATGGTGCTAGTTCATATGTGAAGCATCTTTATAAAGCACTCAGTCTACAGTCTTCATTCTTTCTCGTTATCAAAATCAGTCACCCACACTCCTCCCTACTAAATGAGGCAGCCCAGGAGAGCTCAAGCACAAATTCTTCACAGTGATAGCACTTGTCATAGCAAAACTAGAAACTGATAAATCTACTCCTTTCTCTCTAAACCAGGAATACATTTAATAAGCTCTTTGGCTTTCCTTTTATTTTTATTGAACTTGTACAAATTTCAATAGTCACATAAGCTCATGACAAATGAAAAAATGTCTACCACACTAAATGGTAGTGAAAATAGTTTCTTTCTTGGCCTACCCAACCTCCAGCCCCATTGCTCAGAAATAAGCACTATTAATAGTTCATGTGTTCTCTTAGAAATTTTCAGAGAATAGAGAAAAAATTTTTTTTTTCTGTGTCCCAATTCCCTTTTTTTTCCCTTTTATCAGAGTTCACAGTACTTTATATCACCACTAAATCTTTACCAGGCCAGTCCCATAAATATCTCAGGCAGTTCCAAGTAAATTAGAGAGAGAATTAAGGAGGATAATCTCTGAATATTAGTAACAGACATTAAATAACATACACCCCAGCCTCTAGTGATTCTTTCTCTGTTTACCTGCTTTGAATCCAAGCCCGCAAGTTCATTTTGAGTTCTGTAGCTGTTTTTCTTTCATTTCAAGACGGGTTCCATTTAGTGAAATTAAGTGGAGACTTAAACTAACATTGATCCTGCAAATCCATGGAGACAGTGTGAAACTAAGATACTCATTAGAGATCCCACAGACCTGCTCTGATAGCCTTGAATGTCTTGTTGCTTCAAATTGCTTTACTCTCACAGTTTCCTTTATTTATTTATTTATGCCTGCACTAGGTCTTCACTGCTGCATGCATCAAGCAGTGGCTCCTTGCTAGTTGCATGTGGTGCACAGACATCTCATTTCCAGTGGCTACTCTTGTTGCAGAGACAGGCTCTAGAGCACAGGCTCAGTGGTTGTGACACATGGGTTTAGCTGCCCTGCAGCATGTAGAACCTTCCAACTGTCTGTGTGCCTGCTCAGTCGCTCAGTCGTGTCTGACTCTTTGCAACCCCGTGGACTGCAGCCCACCAGTTCCTATGTTCATGGGATTTCCCAGGCATGAATTCAGGTGTGAGTTGCCATTTCCTTCTCCAGAGGATCTTCCAGACCCAAGGATCGAACCCGTGCCCCCTGCACTGGCAGGCCGATTCTTAACCCCTGGGCCCCACCCCTGACCCCCACCCTGGGAAGTCTCTCTCTATTCCCTTTAAATCTTAAAACAGGAATGCAGCATTCCCCTGGCCTGTCTTCCCGGCTGATTTCCTGTTCTCCCTGGATATATCTTGAATGTTTGATGTGTTTGAAACACATACCACTGCTGTATCTAGGTTTGCCCCCAGCCTCTTTGTGGAATCGTCTCGCCTCTGGATTGCTTTTAGGGAAACTCACCAACTTCGCCTAAGCCATTAAGGGGCTCTGCTAGGTGACAGAGCCTGTCTTCCTATTATGGATGGGGCACTCTCTGGCTTTCTGTCCAGGTGGAATTGGAGCTCCGCCTGGTTTGTTTCCCCCGAGCCTGTGCATCCCTCCTGGTGCTGTTTCAGTGGGTAACATACCCCCTCTGGCTCCAGCCCGAGGCCTTTTAGCATATATTCTCGTGGACTGAAGGCATGTGAAAGTTTTTTCTTTTTTTCACAATGGAAAACATTTTATTTAAATAAAATGAGGATGATATTTTACTGGGGAATACATCCAACAATCCATTTTCTCTCCATATCTATATCCAACAGTATGGATACTATATCCATATAGTATCCAATAGGCAAATTTTAAACAAACACAAATTCTTAAAAAATAATGAAAGCCATGTTTTGCTCAGGGATACTATTATACACATACCATACAGCTTATTTTATAGCAGATACTAGTCTGCTAAATTTCAGATGGCAAAATGCTAAGCAGTGAGTTGGGTATTGTCCAGCTAGTTGTTTCTTGTCATCCTGGAGGATCTGTCACTGTGTAATGATGAGACCATCTTGTCACCACCACTTCTCTTCTCAGAGGGGACTTCAGTGTGATAGAACATTCATATTCTTAAGATGCAAGGCCTAGCAAAAAGCCTCCCACAAATCCACTGGATATCACAATGTTCTGTTTGACAAATTCTGTTGCTTCTTCTATTATGTTATTGATTTCAGGTGCTGCCTTATTTGCTCTTTTCTTAATCTGTCTTTTTGCTTTGTTTACATCTTTTTCCACTCTCTTCCAATCAATCTGCACATAGCCACTGTGACTGGCAATCTGAAGGAGAAGAAAGCCACCACCTACTGCAGTTGCTGCAAGTTTTCCCACTTTCTGGAACAAAAATCCCGCGCACCAGCCACTCACTCCACCCATGACAATCTGGGTGGCTACCAAGTATTTTTCTACCATAGGTCCGGAACTGTGGCCAAACACTCGATTCCACCAGTGGTGTCTTCTGGCATACTCAGTTAAATCCAACACTTCGTAAGAGTCATCATCACTTTCATATTCTTGGGGAGGGGGGTTCCGGGTCGCCGTGATACCACCGGCAGCCTGTACTGAGGCTGAAAGTTTTTCTTTCTTTCCTTCTTTTTGGCTCTGCTGGGTCTTCGTTGCTGCCTGCAGGCTTTCTCTGGTTGCAGCGAGCAGGGGCTTCTCTTCATCGGGCTGCTCGGGCTTTCCATTGCTGTAACTTCTCTTGGTGCAAAGCGAAAGCTCTAGGTGCAGAGGCTTCAGTAGTTGTGGCACCTGGGCTTAGCTGCTCCTCAGCATGTGGAATCCTCCGCGATCAAGGCAGAAACCCATGTACCCTGCACAGAAAGGCGGATTCTTAACCGCTGGACCGCCAGGGAAGTCCTTTTTTCTTTTTTCCAACGCAAGTCAGCCCAGAGTTTTAAATCCCAGTTAGCTCAGCTGGTAAAGAATCCACCTGCAATGCGGGAGACCTGGATTCAATCCCTGGGTTGGGAACATCCCCTGGAGAAGGGAAAGGCTACCCACTCCAGGATTCCAGCCTGGAGAATTCCACGGACTGTAGTTCATGGGGTCGCAAGGAGTCGGACGTGACTGAGCGACTTTCACTTTCACTTTACCACACCATTAATAGAAACAAATTTGCAGAGAGAGAGGAATAAGTCAAAGCCTCAGCATGAGGGAGGGCTGATGGGGGATTGGAATGGATTTTATTATTAGCCTCATTATCCAATCAGAACAGCCTGAGTTTTGCTCAGGACAACTCTCAGGTCCTCAGGAGCAGCTAAACCTCCAGGATGGGAGAAGGACCTAGCTGGTCCGTGGGCAATCCCATCCCCCTCTCCTGGGAGCTGGTTCAGTGATGGGCTTGGGAGCTGATGGGATGAAAGGAGAGGTTTTCTGGGGCAATCTGCTGTGTCCTCACTCTAAGAAGAAAGCAAGAGGAAGAGAGGGTCTTTTCCACCAGAACTTCTCAATATTCTCCTACATATGAACTCAGCCCCCAGGGGAACATAGAGCCCCTGGAAATGGAACTCAAGCTTGTGGATTCGGTCAGCCCTGACCGTGTCCTATGAATGTTCCAGCTGTAAGAGCCAAGAGAGTTTCTCATTGTGTCAATATAAGCCAGTTGAGTTCAGTGTGTGTTAATGGACACCAAAAGCGTTCTATTTACACAATACAAATAGAGGAAAGCCAACATCAAAGGAACAAAAACAGAATTTCTACCCCACAAACCATATTTTGTCCTCCTGGGCAAAGTAACTACTTTGGAGAGAAGCACATTGTGGGTACTTTTTAATACCCTTATGGTTTCTCTGAATTTCTGTGACTGATATTTGTTTTGGCCTGCTTTGTTTTCTTTATGAAATGAAGATCCAAGTTGTGTGGGTTTTGTCTTTCTTCTTTCTAATGTAGAACCCTAGGATAACAGCTAAATGTGTGTGTGTGTGTGTGTATCAGTAAGAATAATAATTGCATTTAAACCATTGGACTAAGTATGGGGGTTGTGGGAAGAGGTGCGATGAAAGATGAATAACTTGGTGCTAGGAAGATATTCTCATACTGGTTCTGTTTCCAGAGTATCATGGAGAAAGAGCAGTTAATGTAATTCTGACAATAGTTTTGAGCAGAGGTGACCTTTAACGTAAGTCTTGGAGCTTTTTTTAAATAAAGGAAATTCAAACATTAAAAATACAGAAAATTATGCACTAAGCACTTGTGTACTCAACACATTTTTTGAATAAATATTAACATTGCCATTTTGGCTTTAGATTCATTTCTAAAATTAATTTTTTAATTTTGAGATAATTGTGGAATCATGCACAGTTTTAGGAAATAATACAGAGATTGATGGGGTAAGTTACATATTAAGTTGTTTTTCCTGTGGATTTAATTATTTTTAACTGGAGGATAATTGCTCTATAATGTTGTGATGGTGTCTGCTGTACATCAGTGTGAATCAGCCATAAGTGCGTGTATATATATATATTCTCTCCCTCCTTCTTGAGCCACCCTCCCCTAACCTCAATTCCTCCCTTCTAGGTCATCACAGAGCTCCAGGCTGGGCTTCTTGTGTTGCATAGCAGCTTCCTACTACTTATCTGTTTTGAACGTGATACTGTATATATGTCAATGCTACTTTCTCGGTTTTTCCTAGCCTTTCCTTCCCCCACTCTGGCCACAAGTCCATTATCTATGTCTGCATCTCCATTTCTTCTCTGTAGATAAGTTCCTCAGTACTGTTTTTCTAGATTCCCTATATATGTGTTAATATGAGATATTTGTTTTTCTCTTACTTCCCTCTGTATAACAGGCTGTAAGCTTTGATAATGACCAGGGAGACTGGTGAAGAATTCCAGTCCCCCAGTTGGATATCTCTATGTAAAGGGAAACTGTTAGAAGTTATAAAATACCTCGTTTTAACAGCTACATGACAGACTTCCCTGGTAGTCCAGTAGGTAAGACTCTGTGCTCCCAATGCAGGGGGCCTCAGTTTGATCCCTGGTCAGGGAACTAGATCCCACACGCTACAATCAAGACCCAGTGCCAACAAAAAAGTAAAATTTTTTGAAAAAAAGAAATGCCTTCTCCCTTTCCCTAAAAAAAATAAAGGTTGTCTGTTACCTTTAATAAGAAATAAAACAAATTCAAAATTTAAAAAAGAAGAAATAATACCAAGAGATCCCCTATAGTCTTCCCCTGTTTTTCCCAATGGTAACATCTTGTAGATGTAGGTAACAATAGTATCACGACCAAAACACTGACTTTGATACAGTCAAAATACTGAACATTTCTGTCCCCCAAGGATCCCTTGTGGCGTCCTATTATAGCCACGCTAATATCTCTGCCTCTAGGACCGTCTCCTTAAATCCCAGAAACCACTAGTCTGTTCTCCATTTCTGCACTTTTTTCACCATAAATGTTTTATAAATGGAATCATATAGCATGCAACCTTTGGGATTTGCTTTTTCACTGAGCATAATTCCCTGGAGGTTCATCCAAGCTGTTGTGTGTGTTAGTAGTTCATTTCTCTTCATTGCTGAGTAGTAATCCATGGTACGGATCTGCCACAGTTTGCTTAACCATTCATCCACGGATGGACATATGGATTGTTCCCAGTTTTTGGTTATTACTAATAAACATTATTATTATTGCTACAAATATCCATGCATAGTTTTTTTGTATGAACATAAGTCTTTTGTCTTTGGGGAAAAAGGCCCAGGACTGCAGTTGCTAGGTCCTAATGCTAGAGTGTTTAATTTTTTAAGAAACTGCCAAACTGTTTTCTAGAGAGGCTATACCATTCCATATATCCACCTGTAGTGAATGAGCAATCTGCAGCTCACACCAGCATCTTGCATTGTCACTATTTTGTAGTTTAGCCATTCTATTAGATGTCTAGTGATATCTCATCGTATTTTTTTTTAACTGAAGTAGAGTTAATTTACAACATTGTGTTAGTTTCAAGTGTACGGCTAAGTGATTCAGTTATATAGGTATATATGTTATTCTCCAGATTCTTTTCCATTATACAAGATATTGAGTATAATTCCTTGTCCTAAAATGGGAGAGTCTTGTTGTTCACCCATTTTATATATAGTAGCAGGTGTGAATTAATCCCAAACTCCTAATTCTCATTATGATTTTGATTTGCATTTCATTAATGACTAATGATGTTGAACCCCTTTTCATCTGCTTATTTGCCAGCTGAATATCCTTTTCTGTGAACTGTCTCTTCCTGTCTTTTGCCTGTTCGTTAACTGGATGGCTTTTCACCCGTGTGTTTGGCTTTTGAGTTCTGAGAGCTGTTAACATAGTCTATATTCCAGTCCTTTGTCAGATACACTGTTTGTGAAGATTTTCCCTCATTCCGTAGCTTGTGTTTTTATCCTCTTAACAGGGCCATCTCAGGAGAAAGAGCTTTTAATTATATGGAGTCTGATATATCCATTTAAAAATATTTATTTTTGTTTATTTATTTGACTGCACTGGGTCTTAGTTGCAGCACATGGGATCTTCAATCTTTGTTGCTGTCTGTAGGATCCTTAGTTGCAGTATTCGAATTCTTAGTTGAGGCATGTGGGATCTGGTTTGTTGACTAGGAATTGACCCCAGTGCCCCCTGTTATGGGAGTATGGAATCTTAGCTACCAGACCACCTGATACATTAATTTTCATTTTCAGGGATTATTCTTTTGCTATCAAATTTAAGAATGCCTTGTCTACCCCTAGATCCTGAAGATTTTGTTATGTATTCTTTAAATTTTTTACTAGTTTTTGCAATATGTCCACGATCCATCTTGCATCAGTTTTTTATAAAGTTTGAGACCTTAAGTTGGGTTGCATAATATGGACTATAGATGGTCATCCATGTACTCCAGCATCGTTTGTTGAAATGGCTGTGTTTCCTGCATTGTACCTTTATCAGACGTCAGTTAGGCATATTTGCATGGGTCTATATCTGGGTATTTTATTCTGTTTCTTTGATCTATGTGTATATCCTTCCATGAATACCATATCGTCCTGATTACTATAGCTCTGTAATCAGCCTTACTATCAGCTAGGTTCCTTTCTCCTACTGTATTCTTCTTTTTCAAATTATTTCAGCTATTCTAGTTCCTTTCCCTTTCTGTATAAATTTTAGAATAATCTTGCCTATATCTATAAAAAAATCTTGCTGGGAATTTGATAGGAATTGTTTTAAAACAATATATAAATTTGGGGAGAATTTATATCATCATTATCTTATTTTAAAATTATATTTATTTATTTGGTTATATTTTGGACACACCATGCTGCTTGTGGGATCTTAATTCCCCAACCAGGGACTGAATCCAAGCCCTTGGCAGTGAAAGTACAGAGTCCTAACTGCTGTACCTCCAGGGAATTCTCCATTATTATCTTAAATATTCCAATCCATATACACAGTGTACCTCTCATTTTTTTCTTATATTTTTAAAAATTTCTTTCATTGGGTTTGTGATTTTCAGCATACAAGGTTTATACATGTTTTGCTAGATTTACATTTAAGTATTTCATTTTTTTAAGCTATTGTGAAAGGTACTGTGCTTTTAATGTCAGTGTCCATGTGTTCATTGCTTGTATATGGAAATACAATTGATTGTTGTAGGTTTATCTTGCATCACATGACCTTTCACTCACCACTGCCAGGAGGTATTTTTGCTTTTTTTTTTTCCCTGTGATTTTCTACATAGACAATCATATAATCTTCATGGGGACAAATTTTGATACATTGCATTTCCATTTTCATTCACATCAACATTTTTTAAAATTTCCTTAGAGACTTCTTTAACCCATGGGTTATCTACCATTATACTGTTCAGTTTCCAAAAGTTTCAAGCTTTTCATATTATCTTTCTATTTTTGATTGCCGGTTTGATTCCATTGTGGTTGGAAAACACATCTTGTTTAATTTTGATTCTGTCAAATGTTTTGAGGTCTGTTTTGTGGCCCAGGATATGACCTATCTTGGTATATGTTCCATTGGTACTTGGAAAGAATGCGTATTCTGATGTTTTTAGGTGGAGTGTTCTATAAATATCTGTTCACTTCTGTTGGGTATTGATGTTGAGTTCTACATCACTGCTGATTTTCTGTTTAGTTGTTCTATCAATTGTTGAGGATGTTGAAGTCTCCAACTCTAATTGCAGATTTGTCCATTCCTTTTAGCTCTATCACTTTCGGCATCACCTATTTTACAGCTCTTTTGCTTGGTGTGTATATGCCGGGAGCCGTCAGGATGCCCCCTTACTCGGATGACAAGGTCACGAGACTAAGAAAGTATTTGCAAAGCTGACTTTCTTTATTGGGGCATCCTGGGCTAGCCTCACCCTGGTATTTTTCTTGGAAGTTCTGTCCATGCTCGGAACATTGGCTTATCTCAGTAGGTCAGTCACAGTTGGAAAGAATTTGTCCTGAGGTAATCCCCCCAAGACCTTATCGACCAGAGGATCCGGGAAGGTGGATCACCTTCCCCGGGGGCTATGGAGGAATGAAAGGGACATTTAAATGGATTACTACTCATTACTGGGGAGTTTACCAAGAGTTCTCTGGGGGTCATGGCAAGGCCACCACCAGAAAGGCTTGTACTTGGGTCACCTTTCCACCTCCCATTCCCCTGACCACTCCACAGAGGAGACTCGCTTCCTTGAAGAAATCAGGCTTGACAGAGACTTAGGAATGCTCATAATTGTGGCCAGCATAGTGGGAGATATTGATTGCTTTAGGAAAATGTAGACATAGGAATTCATTTTAGTAGTTATAAGGTTAATAGGGTTTTATTGCTAAAGCAGTGCTGCTTGACTGTCTCTTAGTTCTCTTTCCTCTCTCTAAACTGTCTCTTTGTCCTCTTTCCTCTTTTCTCCTAAGAACTGGAGTAGGTTACTAGAATAAACAGTCTCAAGCTTAAGCCCTTCCCTCTAGCTTCTACATAGTTGTACCTGATAAGAGAAATGTAACCTTTCTACTTAGGTTGATGTACTTATCTTGATTGAATGAAGTATACTGAAGACATTCAAATGGTAATCATACTATTGTTAAAAATCTAATTACATAGAATTCTGACTTCTGCAAAGGGTATGTTTCATGATAGTTTGGGGAATAAACTCAATGATAAGGTTGCTATGGGAGGTAGAAAACAAAAAATTGTATAGAATGATAGGTGATGTAATGATGTAATGGGGATGTCTTTTGGCTATAAAAACTGTAAACCAACAACAATAAACGAGAGACTTCTCCACCGCCTTTTGGAGAGACTTCTCCATCACCTCACAAAACTAACAGCAATAAAGAGAGACTGCTCCATCACCACACACCGACTCAGCTCAGTTCTTCTTCCGCCGACGCCACCCATCCCTCAAGACCCCCAGACCCCGCCGAGGCTGGACCCCGGCATGTATATATTTAGGAATGTTCACCAAGTTTTCCTGGTGAATTGGTCTTCCCCTTTACTTTTAATTATAAAATGCCCTCTTTATCCCTAGTGATGTTCTTTGCTCTGAAGTCCACTTCCTGTGATATCGCTGTAGCCACTCCTGCGTTTCTTTGACTAATGCACGGTATGTTTTGTCCATCCTTCTACTTGCAATGCTTATATCATTATATTTAAAGTAAGTTTCTTGTAAGAGCATGTAGTTGGGTTTCTTAATGCAAACTACCAATCTTTATCTAAGTTGCTGTATTTAGTCCATTAATTAATAAGGTTAGGGATTAAATCTGGCACTTTGTTGTCATTTTCTGACTCTTCTGATTTTGTTCTCTTTTTTTTATCTTTATGTGGGTTACCTGAATATTTTTTAGAATCCCAGTGTGATTTATCCATATGTCTTTGAATATATCTCTTTTCAGCCTTTTAAGGGTTTCTCTAGGTGTTACATTATAAATGAAAACTTATCACCATCTACTGGTATTGTCATCTAACCCATATGAACAAAGTGGAGAACCCCAACCTCCTTGTACATCTATTTCACTCCCTGTTTACATTATTATCTTAACTATTGCCTCTGAATGCATTAAGAACCATATTTGACAGTATTATAATTTTTGCTTCTTCTGAAAAGCATAATTTACAAAACTCAAGAGAATAAGTCAAGCCTGTTTTCTCCAATCCATAGTTTTGTTTACCATGTTCTTTCTTCCTTAAGTGCCAAGGTCCCTATTTTTATCATTTCCTCCCTTTAGTCATTCCTTGAGGGTAGATCTGCTGGCAACAATGTCTCTTAGATTTCTTTCATCTGAGGATGTCTTGATTTCCCCTTTATTTCTGAAGGATATTTTTGATAGACATAGGACTTGGGATTGACAGTTCTTTTCTTTCAACACTTGAAAAACATTGTGCCTCTTCCTTCTGTCTTCCGTGGTTTCTGGTGACAAATATCCTGCCTTTCAAATTATATATCCCCTACAGGTATTGTGTCATTTTCCTCTGGCTGCTTTCAAGACTGTTTTCTTCATCTTTGGTTTTAAAAAGCTTAATTATAATGCACCATGGGTTTCTTTGTGTCTATCCTATTTGGGATTCAGTCAGCTTCTTGAATCAGAAGGTTTATGGTCCTTGCCAAATTTGGGGAGTTTTCAGCCACTATTTCTTCAAGTATTTTTCAGTCCTGCTTTCTTTCTCCTTTACTTCCAGGAATCCAATGACGTGAATGTAGAATCTTTTGTTATAGTTCCAAAGGATCCTTAGGCTCTGTTCATTCATTTTTCAATCTATTTTGTCTCTGTTATTCAAATGGTATCATTTCTTTCTTCTTTTTATTTTGCCTGCACTAGGTCTTTGTCGAGGCACGCAAGCCTCCTCTAGCTCTCTTGTTGCAGTGGGGTTCCCTTGTTGCATGGGCTCTAAGCACGTGGGTGGGCTCAGTAGCTGAGTGCGCAGGCTTAGTTGCCCTGCAGTATACGGGATCTTAATTCCTCAACCGGGGATCAAACTCGCATCATCTGTTTTGAAAGGCGGATTCTTAACCACCAGACTACCAGGGAAGTCCTAAATTTGGTCATTTCTGTGTTCAAAGGTACAGTGTACTGTTTTTTTTCCCCCTCTAATTCCTCCATTCTGTGGTTGAATCCATGTACTTGGGATTTTTAAAACAATTTTCAGTCATTGCAGTTTCCTCTTCTAAAACTTTTATTTGATTCTCATTTATCTTTCCTAAATCTGAAAATGTCTGTTTCTTTCCAGAGGCTTTCTTTGTTCTCAGTTGCTTCATGTGTGTTAGTAATTGCTTGCTGGTTATGATGAGAAGTTTCCTATGAGACTTTTTGTGTTATGTTGTGATGCTCTGGACCTCGTATAAACTTTCTGCTCTAGCAGACTTACTGTGACTCTGGTAAGGCCAGGAAAGGGGGGTGCCACCTCATTGTGCCAAGTGGAGATAGCAGTCTAGGTTCCCCTTTAGGTTTGCATTGACACCTGAGTGGGGTTCCTTGTTACTGCTGGTCACAGGTGGGAGCTCTGGCTCGACCCACTCTTCACAGGATTGTGGGGAGAGGAGGGGCTCATGACTGCTGGGCTGGTGTAAAAGTCCTAACTCTCTACTTGGCCTTCTCTGACACCATGCCAATGGGGTCCTGGGCATATGATTATAGGCTCACAAGGATTGGAGTCTAAACTCCCTACTCAATCTTTACTGCCTGAAAATGGGTGAAGATGAGAGCACAGTTTTCAATATGCAGCTTGGCTGGGGTAGAGCAGTTATTGTCTAAAAGCATTACATCTTGTTAGGGTGTCCCTTTCCAGGTCCTCTGGCGGGAGAAGATTTTGTTGGGAATTTTTTTTTCTATGCTTGTTGGCATTTCCAGGTTAACAACTACTTCAATTCTAAGTCTGCTTCTGTATGCAACAGAAAGAAAACCTAGAGGACTTACCACCCTGTTATTCCTTGGGCCCTGAGATTCTTAGCAGTTCTGCCTTCTCCTTAGCTTTCAGAGTCTTTTTATGCTTGTTTTACATATAACTTCTAGGGTTTTTTAGTTACACTCAGAGAGGGGATTAGGGAAAATTACATCTACCCCAAACTCTAAGATTCATTATTCTTAAGGAAATAAAATGTTATGATTCCTGTTCAACATTTCTTTGTAAATCTTACATAATCTTATGATCCTTTCTCCTACCTAATGTATCTATCGTATTTGTTTTTATTTTCACATAGTGGCATTTTTAATGGTTTAAAGGTTTATATGTCATATCTAATACAAAAATGAATCCAAAATGGTCCATAGGCTTAAATGTAAAACACAAATTTATAAAACGTTTTGAAAACAACACATTAGTCAATGTGTTTTTAGATATGATGCAAATAGTAATGATCCTTATAAGAAAAAAATTAATAAATTGGACTTCATCAACATTAAAAGGTTTTGTCCTCTGAAAGACATCTTTAGGAGGATGAACAGAAAAGGACAATGTATTTCCAAATTATACATCTGACAAAGGATTTCTATATTGACTATATAGTGAAAGTGCAAGTGTTAGTCACTAAGTTGTGTTCAACTCTTCTCCACCCCATGGTCTGTAGCCCACCAGGCTCCTCTGTCCATGGGATTCTCCAGGCAAGAATACTGGAGTGGGTAAACATTCCCTTTTCTAGGGGATCTTCCCAATCCAGGAATCGAACCTGGGTCTCCTGCATTGCAGGCAGATTCTTCACCATCTGAGCCATATAAAGAACTCTCAAATTTCAACAAATAACGCAGTTTTTAAAATGGCCAAAAGATTTGAAAAAAATTCTTCACCAAGAAGATATGTCAAAATGCAAAGGGGTTAAACATGTTAATAGTTAGAAAATTCTAATTAAACGACTGTGAAATATTACTATACAAAGGTCTGTAGTGTCAAGGTTATGGTTTTTCCAGTAGTCATGTATGGATGTGAGAGTTGGACTATATGGAAAACTAAATGCCAAAGAATTGATGCTTTTGAACTGTGGTGCTGGAGAAGACTCTTGAGAGTCCCTTGGACTACAAGGAGATCAGTCCATCTAAAAGTAGGTGGACCAATCAGTCCATCCTAAAGGAAATCAGTTCTGAATATTCATTGGAAGGATTGAAACTCCAATCCTTTGGCCACCTGATGCGAAGAGATGACTCATTTGAAACGACCCTGATGCTGGCAAAGATTGAGGGTGGGAGGAGAAGGGGAAAACAGAAGATGAGATGGTTGAATGGCATCACCAACTCAATGGACATGAGTTTGAATAAACTTCGGGAGTTGGTGATGGACAGGGAAGCCTGGCGTGCTGCAGTCCATGGGGTCACAAAGAATCGGACATGACTGAACGACTGAACTTAACTGAACTGAATAATAAAATGAAAACTTGACCATGCCATGACTGGCAAGGATGTTAAGCAGCTACAACTGTTATATAGTCACTGTGGAAAACATGGCAGTTTCTTATAGAGTGAAACATGTTTACCACAAGATCTAGCAATTCCACTTCTACATTTTTACCTAAGGGAAATGAAAACCCATATTCACACAAAAACTTGTATGCAAATGTTTATAGCAGCTTTATTTATCATTATAAAAAACTGAAAATAACCTTAAAGTCTCTTGTCTTGGGGTTGGATAAATGAACCAAAGTCTGTTTACCCAGTGAAATACTGCTTAACAATGAAAAAAGATACTGGTACACTCAGTGACTTGGATGGATTGCAAAGACATTATGTTAAGTGAAAAAAAAAAAAGCCAGTCTCAGAAGGTTATATGATTCCATTTTTATGACATCCTGGAAAAGGCTATAGTGACAGCTTATAAATCAGTGGCTGCCAGACAGTTAGAGCAGTTTAGGGGAACAAGGTGAGTTTGACTACCTTGAGGTACCACAAGGGAACGTGTGCATGTGTGTGTGTGAGATGAAACTCTTCTCTATCTCGACTGTGGTGGTAGTAATATAACTGTGCATTTGTCAAAACTCACAGAACTGTGCACCCAAAAAAGAGTGAATTTTACTATATGCTACTAAAAAGTCAGGAGAAAGCATACATGAATGTTGTCTTCCTTCTATAACCTTCTAATTTACTCAACATTGTTTTATATCCAGATCTATATACTAAGAAAAATTCTTGTATGTGAAAGAATGCATTCCAAGTGATAGAAATATTAAGAACAAAGATTCAAAATTGATGTGACCTAAGAGCCATCTATGCACTTGATTCTAAAATGAGAAAATGTCATTAAATGGAGCAGGTTCCAGATGATCCCTGGAGAATATCACTTTGACACGAAGGTTGACAGAGGTTATCCATCACAAGCCATTGGCTCTGACCCTAAAAGCTGTTATTCTCAAAAGGTGAATCCTTTCAGGGACCTCAGCTGTTTCTATGTTAAGTGAAAAACATGAGGAACTAGTTTCTACATTCTCTCTAATTTGTTTTTTTTTTTGTCTAGTCCTGTGAAAATCAAATTTATTTGTCCATTCTGCCTTAGAAAAAGTGCACAATAAATTCCAGTCCTGTTTTATCAACTAAATAAGTGGATGATGTCAACAAGTCATTTAACTCCTCAGAGTTGCTTTCTTCTTAAGCAACTGCATTGTGTTAAATTATTTGAAGTCTCTTCTACCTATGAAGTATCATAATCAAACCTCTGAAGCATTCAATTGTCCATTCAACTAACTGTATGACGAATCTCAGGAAGGGATCTAGGTGCCCTAGATACACATGAGTCCCTGCTTGAGTGTGGACAACCGCAGGGCCATCGTACAATGGCTTGGTTGGTCAAGGTCTTGGGGGAGAACCAGTAAGAGAGCAGTTCACGGGCACTGTGAGAGTAGGGAGACGATGGGAAGAACGAGAATGCCAAGTAAGCATCCAGACACTCCCAGATTCACTGCTGCTTTTCTGCTCTCCCATCTGATTTCATTTGAGAAAGAAAGGAGGTGGCCTTTCCTCTGCTTTCATTGGTCTGTCCATGGTTGTAAAGGAATAAGAAGCTACAGACTCTCAAACTAGTTAAAGCCCAGCTATATATCCTCTCAGATCTTCACTTCTTATTTAACTAGACATATAATGAAAGCATCTGAACCTGGAGAGGCCTCAGTAAGTGTAAAGCTTTAAAAGCTTTCCCAGTGATGAGTAAGCATTTCGAATCTGGTCGTTTTGATGGTTTTTATTTTTTTGGTGAGTGGTAACAGCCTAGCTTTGAGAAATGTGTGTAGCACATTTTCCCACACTTCTGCTAAAGAAACAGCAAAATAAAAAGTATTCTGGAAGATGATTTTAGAGAATGAACATAACTCCTGCCTATTAACTACCACATGATTGGATTCCAGGCATGGTCATTTAAAAAACAATTAACCCAGAAGTTTAAATGAAAAGGAATATTATTGTGGTAAAAAGCTTAACGGTCCACTGATACAATCTCAAACGTATATGGAAAAGTATAAAAATTAAATGTGGAATAAATCTTCCATTAATGCAAGGAATGTATTTGTCAAAGATGAAACTGGATTTCTGTATATACTAGAAAAGCTCTATTAATCAGAAAGCTTCCATTCATATTTAAATAGGAAGCAGGAATTTTTTTTAGCACTTTTACATCTATCGTTGGAACCGTTGGTAAAACATATAAGCTTTCCTCACTTTCAGAGTACAGAAGAGTCATCAAAGTTGAGTTAACCCTTGAAGACGGGTATGGAAACATCTGTGATGATGGTTAATACAATCGAAGCCAGCAATGAAGACCAGACCTCAGAACCTTGGGTGAACCCTAGAGAATAATTTTGGAGAGATGAATTTCTGACTCAGCTTTAAAGCATTGAGTTCTCTCCTTTCATCAGGTTGTAGGGAGCCAAAACAGAGAGTTTAGCGAAGGATAGCATGTCCACTTTGTCGACACTGGCCAATTGAGATTTTACTGTATTTAGAGAAGAAAGTTCATGAACTGAGATATTAAATAATGTACTGGATCTCAAAGAATATTCCCTCCAAATACTTTTTAATTACAAAGGCTAAAATGGCAAACTTTTCAGTGAGGAAACCTGCAAGATGCTACCTTAACCAAATGATCCAAGCTAACCTGGCAGCAACGGAACAAAAACTACCGCGTGTGTCTCCTGATAGCGTCAACTACAGATTGGCATTTGCCATGGGCACTTGCCATCTACCTCTCCAAGGATTAAATCACGTGCTGCTGCAGCTGCTGATTGCAACATCGGCTGAAAGGAGTTCAGGGTGGAGCGCAGAAATGAGGCACTCTGTGTTTGGGGAAAAGCTGGCAGAACACGTCTTCAGATAGTTATTTTCAGGAGCTGATTTATGAGCCCAGTTCTTGCATTTCCTCCTATCTAGAAAAGCACTACAGTCCTTTATGGTGGTGATCGTTTCTCCAGACTAGCAGACAGCTTCATGAGACTAGCAGAAACCTTCTGGGAAAATATGTGCTTGATTGCTTGTACGCTCCTTTCACCAAAATCATATATATACTGACCTTCCCGGCTATATCTTTGGAGTGGTTTCTCAAAGCTGTCTGAGGTGCTGACTCACAGACTTCAGTCCTCATTCTACCCCAGATAAAACTTAACTGGCAATTCTCACGTTGTGAATTTTTTTTTTGTTAATTGACAGCAGGGTACTCTAGGAAGAACCCAGCATCACTCCTGTAGGATTCTTGCCTAAAGTGCAGCAACTGAATCTAGTCGTGAGGAAATAGCCAACAAACTTGAGTGGAAAGATGATCTGCAAAGCAACTGGGACTCTGCTCTTCAAAAATCCCAACGTTGTGAGAAAGAGCGAGCCAGAAAACGTCCCAGATCACGGGAGACCAAAGGGGCAAGATGACGGAATTCAAGCATTTCATTGTTTAAGACAAAATCTTAGTAAGGTCTGTAGATTAGATAGTAGCATAATTTCAGTATTAATCTCCTGATTTTTGATCACTCCCCTGTGGTCATGCAGGAAAATTTAATAAAATACAAACAAATATTCTGAAAAAATAGGGAGTAAAAGATGGTCATGTCTAAACTTACTCTTCCTGATAGCTCAGCTGGCAAAGAATCTGCCTGCAATGCAGGAGACCCCAATTCAATTCCTGAGTGGGAAAGATCCACTAGAGACGGGATAGGCTACCCACTCCAATTCTTGGGCTTCCCCTGTAGCTCATCTGGTAAAGAATCTGCCAGCAATGCAGAAGTCTTGGGTTTGATCCCCAAGTTGGGAAGATCCTCTGGAGAAGGGAAAGGCTACCCACTGAAGTATTCTGGCTTAGAGAATTCCATGGGCTATACAGTCCATGGGGTCGCAGAGTCAGATAGTGCTGAGCAACTTTTACTTTCGCTTTCAAACTTACTCTTAGATGGGCATTAGAGAACTTTCTGGCTGACAAAAATTCCATATCTTGACTGTGGTGGTGGTTACAAGGGTTATATAAATATATTTATTTGCCAAATGTCTCAAACTTAAATGCATAAATTTTATTGTTTGTAACTTTAAATACAGCTGATTTTTAAAGCTGCTGTTCTCTTTGACATTGTATAAGATTGTCTGTGAAATAGTTACATAAGTCATGTGAACTAAGTTTCTGGTTTATTTTTTTATGTGTAGGGTTTCAAAATGATTGATTGATTGCCTAACCTGATGCATGAAATTCAATAAGACTGTCAGTAAACTTTTACAAATTCACTCTCTCCATTGTCATTTTATCTGATTTATTTTAAGTAGTTTGAAACTACACAGGTAAATTCTTATTCTAATCTCACTCGCTTTTTTTTTTTATTTTTTAGATTCCATGCATAATTGATAACATAGTATTTGTCTTTGACTTATTTCACTAAGCATAATACTCTCCAGGTCCACCATGATGTTGCAAATGGCAAAATTCCATTTTTCAATGACTAATATCTCACTGTATATGTATATCATATCTTCTTTATCCACTCATCTGTTAACAGACACTTAGCCTGCTCTCATATCTTGGTTACAGGAAATAATCCCACTATGTAGACTGAGTGCATGTATCTTTTTGTATACATCTATCTTAATAAGTGTTTTCACTTGTTAAATCTTTTAATAGTACACCTTTTAATAAGTCGCTTTCAGGAGTGACCTAAGTAATGTGGAAAAAAAAACAGTGGTTAGATGCCACGAGGTAGGTGGCAGTATGCGTGTTGTCAGGCCCGGGGCCTCTTCCATCCTTGTCAAGGGGAGTGCTAACCTTCTCTCCTTTCATACAACACTCTCACTCGCTTTTTAAAGAGCTGCAAATATTTTCTGTATAAAAGCATGTCTTCTTGTCAATCAAAGATATCCCCAACATAAAACAATTCCTATGTTTTGTATTATATAAAAGTCAAAAAGGAAGAAAAGCATGTTGGCTGCTTCAAAGGAAATGAAAACTAGGACTGGGGCCGTTTCTGATGACTAAATAATAGGATTTCAGTTGCTCTGTGTCCCACAGGAGCTTAGCTATTAACTCAACTTAGGAAAAGGATTGCAAAACGAACTGCTTCCTGTTGTGAATAGATTCCGAGGCCTTTACATTGCATTACCAAAGGCTCGAAGAAAGGTGAACAGCCAGGGTCAGCAAATACCATAGAAATTGGCTCTCAACCCTCAGGAGTGAAAGCCTATTAGTACAAGAAGAAGCGGTTCTGACCCACACGTGGCTTCAGACCTGACCCACATTAGCAAGGCGGGAGGCGGTGCTGGCTGCCTCCAAGGGCCAGAGCTCAACAGAGAAGTGAGATGGGATGGAAAGGCTTTTCTTAGTGCTGTTCTGTCAGATCAGCCTGGGGCCCTTATACATGTTCCTTCTCTGGGGCTCAGTTTCCCTTCCTCATCTGCAAGATGAAAGGCTGCCACAAATGCTTTTTAAAAGAGCGAACATCCTATATAATTCTGAATTCGAGTATCTCTGGGGTGGAGCACTGAGGTCTTCTCTGCTTCTTCACTTCTGCCTTTTCTCTGCCCCTGGCTTTACCAAATCCGACAACATTGTCACATTCACCGTCTACAGGGCTGCTTGCAGCATTCCTGGGATAAGAGGAAACATTTAAATTGTTTCCATTGTGGTTTTTACTGAGGGGAGATAGATAATGTTTCTCTCTCTCTCCTTTTTCCCACTAATTCCTGAGACTATCCATAAAACCCTCCGCAGGATGTACAGCCATGGGTTGGACACAGCTAATAAACAGAAATATTTTATATGTGCTTAACTTACATCTCCAGAAATTTCTAAAGAACTGAATAATCCTATCCAGCAGGTCTCTGTGAAGGAGCCGTCAACTACAAATTGGCACTTGCCCTTGGCACTTGCCACGGACACTTGCCATCTACCTCTACCAGGATTAAATCACCTGCTGCTGCAGCTGCTGACCTTCAACACCGCCTGAAGGGAGTCCAGGGTGGAGAGCAGAAAAGAGGCACGCTGTGGTGGGGTGGGTAGCAGGGAACTGGCCAAACAGGTCTTCAGATAGTTACATATTTTTTTATGAGCCCACATCTTTGTATTTCTTTCTCATATGTAGGAAAACACTAAAATCCTTCCTGGTGATGACTGTTTCTCATGACTAGCAGAAAGCTTCATGAGTCTAGCAGAAACCTTTTGGAAGAATATGTGCTTGATTCAGGCATGTACTCTCCCTTCACTAGAAGCACACATATACTGGCCTTCCCCCCTACCTCTTTGGAGCAGTTTCTCAAAACTATCTGAGGTGCTCTCTCCCAGGCTGCAGTACTCATTAGGCCTCAAATCAAACTTAACTTGCAACTTTCATATTGTGCTTTTTCCTTTGAAGTCAACAGAGTCTATTATTGTTGTTCAGTTGCTACGTCATGTCTGACTCTCTGTGACCCATGGACTACAACACGCCAGCCTTCCCCGTCCTGCACCATCTCCCTGAGTTGGCTCAAACTCATGTCCATTGAGTCAGAGATGGCACTGAACCATCTCATCCTCTGTATCCCCTTCTCCTCCTGCCTTCCATTTTTTCCAGCATAAGGGTCTTTTCCAATGAGTTGACTCTTTGCATCAGGTGGCCAAAGTATTGGAGCTTCAGCTTCAGCATCAGTCCTCCCAGTGAACATTCAGGGCCTATATAGACAGAACCTGTAGGTTCTTTAATCATCATTTATAAATTAATGGATTCTGGATTTGAAAATGAGTTGCTTAATGTGGGAATATCCTTTTCGTAGAATATAATCAAGAAATGCATGGAAAAAACCATTCCAGCCAATGTAAGAGAGCAATTAAAACTCTAGCCTCGACTTCCCACCGCTCTACCTGATGTTGAAAATGGCTGCTTTCAATACAGACCAGATTTTGAAGCGGAAAACTGCTGAAAGGTATCAAAATCTGCCACCCCAAAATATGTCTCTTTGGCATGTGGATTATTTTAAGAACCACAGATGCAAGGAAAACAGGGCATACAGCTTCCTTTTGTAAAGAAAATTTCCACTTATAGAGATGTTTCCTCTCCTGTATCAGTAATTGGAGGACTCAACTTTTATCAGTGGAGAATGCACCATAATAAATCCTACTAAACAACCCGTGTACCACATGTTTCCTGGTTATTTTTTGTTGCTCTTGTTTAGTCATTCAGGTGTGTCTGACTCTTTTGTGACCCCATGGACTGCAGCCCACCAGGCTCCCCTCTCCATAGGATTTCCCAGGTAAGAATAATGGAGTGGGCTGCCATTTTCTACTCCAGGGGATCTTCCCGACTTAGGGATCAAACCTGTGTCTCTTGTTTGGGAGGCAGATTCTTTATCACTGGGCAACTTTGGAAGCCTGGTTTGCCTGCCCATAACTTGTCTCTCCTGCACAGAAGCCCAAGACCCCTTTTCCTTTGTTTGTCCTACAGTGGTTTATAAGCCCAAGTTCTAACCATCCCTTCGGGTAGCTCCTCACTGGGTGCTCCCATATATATGTATGTTGTACAAGCCAATAAAATTCTGTTTATTGTCTCTTATTGATCTGCCCAGTCTAATTTCCAGGGCCCCAGATTTATTTTTCCTTCCCTACAGTGCTAGAATATTAGACTAAAATGTAAGAATAAACATTTTTACCTTAAAGAAGAGAGTTGTGCCCAGACTGATGGAGGAAGCCACTTTTCATTCCTTGTGTGATTGTATGGCGGCACTGTTTGTCAAAGCGTCTTCCTGAGAACAATTGTCATGAAAGACGGGTGTGCAGAGAAGAAGACTCTGAGATCAAGGGGGTAGAGAAATGCTGCGTGCACCACTCACTATGGGAGAATCACAATCCACGTTGCCCATTCTCGGAGATGTTCTGGCTGCATCAAAACACAATTAACTTTATCATTAACTTGAGCATTTCAAACCCAAGGGACCTCAGAACGCTTTATCCACCTAAACTTTCCTTGTTTAGCAGGACGCATTTTGGGAAACCCAGCTCGTAAAGGTTCAGTTTACTGATGAAGGGTCCACTTAAGATTTGGTAGAGAAAATAGGAGAAAAGAGGGTTGCCCATGTAATTTGAGGTTGGGCCCTGAGTGGGTTCTGCTTTTTCACTCTTTTGAAAGCCATATATTACATTTGGGGAATATGTTGAAAACTGAGCTCAATTTTCTTTGCAGTATCGCTCCTTCTGTTCCTCTCCCCCTCCCCACCCTCCAGGATCCCCTCACCCAGCCCCACTTCTCACCTAAACCAGAAACCTAAGTGCTGGTGGACACTGCAACTCCCCAGAAATCAAAGAGGATCCCTATATACATATACATATATTAGAAGTTTTCCTGATAAAAAGAATGTGTGGGGCCTTCCCTGGCTGTCCAGTTGTTGAGACCCGAGCTTCCAATGAAGGGGGCATGGGTTTGATTCCTGGTCCGGGAATCTAGATCCAGAATGCCTTGTGGTGAAACCAGAAATAAAACAGTCACTGAAGCCCTCAAACTCAGTGTTCCTCAGTGTTATACAACCAGGTACATGCCTAATACCCAGGTGGATCCCTCTGTGTCATCCCAGTGGGAACTGGGAGAGGGAGAGCCAACACAATATATTATGTTCATGCTTGGTGTACCATAAGTAATAAAATCTTAAAAAGAAAAAGAACATATGGCACACAATTTACAAATATAATAAAATATATACTACTCAGTTCAGTTCAGTTCAGTCGGTCAGTCATGTCTGATTCTTTGCAGCCCCATGGACTACAGCATGCCAGGCCTCCCAGTCCATCACCAACTCCTGGAGTCCACCCAAACCCATGTCCATCGAGTCAGTGATGCCATCCAACTATCTCATCCTCTGTTGTCCCCTTCTCCTGCCCTCAGTCTTTCCCAGCATCAGGGTCTTTTCAAATGAGTCAGCTCTTCATATCAGGTGGCCAGAGGACTGGCATTTCAGCTTCAGCATCAGTCCTTCCAATGAACACCCAGGACTGATCTCCTTTAGGATGGACTGGTTGGATCTCCTTGCAGTCCAAGGGACTCTCAAGAGCCTTCTCTAACACCACAGTTCAAAAGCATCAATTCTTCTACGCTCAGCTTTCTTTACAGTCGGACTTTCACATCCATACATAACTGCCACACACCATGTGGCCTATCAATGCTTGTGCATGCATGCTAAGTCGCTTCAGTCGTGTCTGACTCTTTGTGACCCCCAGGGACTGTAGCCTGCCAGGCTCCTCTGTCCATGGGATTCTCCAAGCAAGAACACTGGGGAGGGTTGCCATGGCCTCTTCTGGGGGAATCTTCCTGACCCAGGGATCAAATCTGGGTCTCTTGCATTGCAAGTGGATTTGTTACCATTACCCACCTGGGGAGCCCATCGATGCTTACTAAATGCTTTCACTGATGTTTACTAGCTTCTTGTAACCATAGCCGTCCTATGGCGCAACTGCTGAAGGACTGTGGCCTTGTCACCCATGCTATGCAGCCCAGGCCCCTGGTGCAGAAACTGTTTTTCTTTCTAGCTGTATTTTATCAGCAGTATGACAAAAGGCCTGAGACAAAACCAGGCTGAATGGACTAAATCCAAGACAGTGGGCAAAGTAGGCTAAAGGCCACCAATTTCCTTGCCTTGCTTTATCTCTCTATTTCCATACCCACCCCTGAGAGCTGAAGGACACTGGCTCTGCTTTATTTCTGTGTTTGTTTTCAAAAGTACTTGGCATTTGGCAGAGATGCTTTGCTGCTGTACTTTGAAAGATATGTGCTTTGAGAAATATAGGATGGTCAACTGCCTCAGCCCTACTCTGGCTTGACCACAGGAATGCACCTGTGCAGGTGAAACTTGGAGGTGTCAGAGAGTTACCTTTGCTTCTTTGTCATGCTAAGATCTCCACCCAAAGGGGGGATTTGCATTCTCCTAGGCACAATTTGTGCCACACGCAAAGGAGTGTGGAAGACTGTGCGTACCCCTTTCCTAGAGCCCTGATCACCTATCTGCCTCCTAACTCTTCAGTTCAGTCACTCAGTCGTGTCCAACTCTTTATGACCCCATGGACTGCAGCACACCAGGCCTCCCTGTCCAACACCAACTCCCGAAGTTTACTCAAACTTATGTTCATTGAATCAGTAATGCCATCCAACCATCTCATCCTCTGTCATCCCCTTCTCCTCCTGACTTCAATCTTTCCCAGCATCAGGGTCTTTTCTAATGAGTCAGCTCTTCGCATCAGGTGGCCAGAGGATTGGCATTTCAGCTTCAACATCAGTCCTTCCAATGAATATCGAGGACTGATTTCCTTTAGGATGGACTAGTTGGGTCTCTTTGCAGTCCAAGGGACTCTCAAGAGTCTTCTCCAACACCACAGTTCAAAAGCATCAGTTCTTCGGTGTTAAGCTTTCTTTACAATCCAACACTCACATCCGTACATGACTACAAGAAAAACCATAGATTTGACTAGATGGACCTTTGTTGGCAAAGTAATGTCTCTGCTTTTTGATATGCTGTCTAGGTTGGTGATAACTTTTCTTCCAAGGAGTAAGTTTTTAATTTCATGGCTGCAGTCACCATCTACAGTGATTTGGGGTGATAATTTAACTCTTAAAATTCCCTTACTCCCCCCACATCCTCACTCTGGGGAGAAGGTGCTTCTAGAACATAAGCTCCCTCTCTCTATTTTCTGGCCACTGGATAAAAGCCTGTCTTGCTTGCACCAAACTCAGTTTCGTCAATGGTAGTGTGAAACTGAGTGGGAAAGAACCTCCTGACCAAGCCAGGGGGTCTTGGTCCAATTTGGTAACAGCCCCAACACAGATGTTGGCTCATGTTTTTGTTTATAATAGTGAATATGAAGCAGAAGACACATATTGGAACTTCATTTGTTTATCAGTGATGCAAGTGACTTCTCAGCTGAATCAGATGACAGAGCTCAATATTGGAAGAGTTTATTTCCTCAGGTTTTTACACCATTATGACCTGGCTATAGACATAAAACTCTTTAAAGTATAACTTACATTATTAACACTTTCTCCATCACTTTCTAGCCTAGAGCAGGAGTTGGTAAATAATGGCTTGTGGGCATAAAACCAAAACAAAAAAACTGGCTGCTGCCTGCTTTTTTAAGCTTTGTATTTTGTATTGGAGTATAGCTGATTAACAAAGTTGTGACAGTTTCAGGTGAAGAGCAAAGGAACTCAACCATATTCATACATGTATTCATTCTCCCCCAAACTCCTCTCCCATCCAAGGTGCCACATAACATCAAGCAGAGTTCCTGGTGCTCTACAGTAGGAACTTGTTGGTTATCCATTTTTAAATATAGCAGTGTGTTTACATCCAAAACTACAATGAGATATCACCTCACACCAGTCAGAATGACTATTATCAAAAAATTCATAAACAATAAAAGCTGGAGAGGGTGTAGAGAGAAGAGAATTCTTCAGTACTATTGGTGGGAATATAAATTGGTACAGCCACTATGGAGAACAGTATGGAATACACGCTAAGTCGCTTCAGTCATGCCTGACTCTACATGACCCTATAGACTGTAGCCTGCCAGACTCCTCTGTCTATGGGATTTCCCAGGCAAGAATACTGGAGTGGGTTACCATTTCCTTCTCTGGGGATCTTCCAGACCCAGGGATCGAACCCATGTCTCTTATGTCTCCTGCATTGGCAGGTGGGTTCATTACCACTATTGCCACCTGGGAAGCCCAGAACAATATGGAGGTTCCTGAAAAAATTAAAAATAGTGCTTGCCCACTGTGATGGCCCACACTCTCTCTGTGGAGTGTGCTTTCTCTGTATTTGAATAAATCTACTTCTTACTTATTAAAAAAATTTTTTAAATAGAGCTACCATATGATCCTGCAATCCCACTCCTGGATACATATTCAGAGAAAAACATGATCCAAAAGGATATATGCCTATTTTCATCAATAAAATATGATCAGAATGCAATAGCACTCACGGTTTATAATTTTCTGTGGCTGCTTCCACTGGCCAACAGCACAATTAAATGGCTGTGATAAGAACTATGTGGCCCAGAAAGCCTGAAATATTTTCTCTCTGGCCCTTCATAGTCAATATTTGCTGACCCCTGAGCTAGAAAATCAACAAAACAACAAACTGAGCCCTAATTTGTAGCCTTGACCAATTTCTGTCTTTGTATATTCCCACCTTGGCAGGTTTCAAGCTACTGGGGGTGATGGTGGAGAGAGATGCAGAAATGCCCTACTAAATGGTATGTCCATTAGACAGATACAGGAGATGTAAATAATATCCAGAGCTTGGAAAAGAGTAAAATGTAGTGAGATAATTAGGAAGTGATAACTTTTGAGAATCTGTTACCATTGTTTTTAACAAAATGTATTTTATTGTAAAATGTATATAATTTGATTTTGTAATGGCACTGTAAATTTACCATCGTATCTCCTGCTGCTTCTCACAGGTCCCTTATGTCAGCCCATCAAATTTGTCCCCGGGTCCTATAATTTCATTCCTAAACCTCTGTAACGTCCGTTTTCCCTCCTCAGCGCCATTTTTTTTTTTTTTTTTTTAACCTCTGGACGTCTTGTTTCTTGCCCACACTATTATAATACTTTCTGAGATCCTCTCTTGACTTCAGAACACACGCCTCCAATCCATCTTCTAGACAATGGTTCTTAAACAGCGATGCGCATCTGAGTCATCACGATTCTTATTAAAATGCAGATTCTGATTCAGTCGGTCTGGGAGGAGTCTGAGGCTCTGCATCTCTAACAAGCTCCCAGGCGATGCTGCTGTTTGAGGTTCTCGGGTCACACTTTAAGGAGCAAGGCTGCAAAAGGCTCCTGCAAAAATGTGAATCTCACCGTGTTACTCCCCTGTATAAAACTGTTTATGGTTCCCCAAACATAACAGGCTGTTTCACACCTCTGGGCTTTATTAATATTGCTCCCACTGCCAGAAATCGCTCCCACTCCCTTTCGCGTCTGCCCAGGAAACACCTTTTTTTCTTGCAAAGCCCAGCTGTGGCAGCCTCTTCTGACATCCTCCGTTAGAAATGAGCACCTCCCCCCCCACCCCGTCGGTTCCTACTACAATGCGTCAGCACAACCATCTCCTGACACCGCTGTATTTATTTGTTTGCATGACTTTCTTCCTCCTTAAACTCTTGTCAACCAAATTCCCTAAGCCTTACTCTGACCTCAGCTCAAATGTCATTTACTCAGAGTTTTTCTGATGTCCCCAAGAAGCCCTCCACCCCTAACCTTGTCACTCTTTTAAAATTTATTTTCACTAAAGTACAATTGTTTTACAATTCTGTGTTAGTTTCTGCTGTATAGCAAAGTCAATTAGCTATACCTATATCTCCTTTTCTTGTTCTTTTCTGGGGGCGCGGATTTCTTTCCCATTTAGGTCACCATAGAGCATTGAGTAGGGTTGCCTGTGCTACATAGTAGGTTCTCATTAGTTACTATTTTACACATAGTATCAATAGTATATATACATCAGTCTCTGTGTCCCAATTCATCCCCTCACCTTGTTATCCACACATTTGTTCTCTAGTCTGTGTCTCTATTTCCGCTTTGCAAATAAGATCATTACCTCATCACTCTTCTCACCCTGCCTGTATCTTTCAGAATGCCATTCAGATCCTGTGATTATTTTGATTTAATTTTTAGCAGATGCAGCCTTATTTGACTCAACTGACACCAGTAGAGGGTAAGTCGATTATAAATTAGACACTGAAATTGAGGAATAATAAAAAGTGGTATGTATGTATGTTAAATATTTTTATGAAAATATAAATAAAGGCACATTTGTTTACCTGAGTTTTAACTCAGACAAAAGCATCATTTTGAATGTGTTTGTTGATTCAAGTTCAGTATCATCTTTCTTACATAAATTACAGCCAAAAAGTATCATCTACAATTTCCAGCTTCAGTTTCTTTCAAGTGGAGCAAGAACATAAGGAAACTTGTAAAAGCAAGATTGAAAAAGAATTTTTTCTGTATCTTTTACAATTAGGTTTTGCCTACACCTAATTTAACAACATTGTTTAAAAACAACCTACAATTATCTAATCTTCCAAAGCATGTAATTTAGTTTTTTAAAAAACAAACATTTTATTTGAGGATAATTTTAGACTTACAGATAAGTTGCAAAGATAGCACAGAGTTCCTGATTACCCCTCACCCAGTTCTCCCTGTCCTTACCATCTCCATTCCTCAAAATTAAGGAACCAACATTGCTACATTATTATTAAGTAAACTGCAGGCTTTCTTTGGACTTTACCACCTTTTCTATTGTCTCTTTCTCTTCCATGATCCAATCCAAGGTGCCACATTGCATTCAGTCTCCTCTGGTCTATGACAGTTTCTCTTTCCTTATTTTTCATGACCCTGACAGTCTTGAGAAGTACTGACCAGGTATTTGTAGAATGTCTCCCCCACAAATTTGATATCTAAATCAGTAACTGTGAGAGGAGGAGAGTACAAATGCAGGATATCTGAAATGCGCTTGAAATTAAGAGATCAGCAATTTAAAACAGTCATGTGTGTATATATATATATATATATATATATATATATATATATACAAACACACGTGAGAGAGAGAGAGTGCTATATTAAAACTTCATGGTAATTGCAAACCAAAAGTCTATAATAGATATACACACGAAAAAGGAGGAGGAATCCAAACATAGCACAGAAGAGTCATCAAATCACTAGAAAAGGAGGAAAAAAACAAAACCACTGACCAAATGGAAATAAGAACTTACATATCAGTAATTATCTTAAATATAAAGAGCTTAAATACTCCAAGCAAAACACATAGACTGACTGAGTAGGTACAAAAACAAAACTGTGTACAAACTGTCTATGAGACTGAAAGTGAGGGGATGGAAAAAATATTCCATGCAAATGGAAATCAAAAGAAAACTGGAGTGGCAGTATTCATATCAGACAAAATGGACTTTAAAATAAAAACTGTAGAATGTCTTCCAATATCTGATATTTTTCTCATGATTAGACTGCAGTTATAGATTTTTAGAAAGAACACACAGATGAAATGCTCCTCTCAGACACATAATATCTTCTTGCATCACTATTGCTTGTTCAGTTCAGTCACTCAGTCACATCCAACTCTTTGCGACCCCATGCACTGCAGCACACCAGGCCTCCCTGTCCATCACCAACTCCCAGAGTTTATTCAAACTCATTTCCATTGAGTTGGTGATGCTATCCAACCATCTCATCCTCTGCTGTCCCCTTCTCCCGCCTTCAATCTTTCCCAGCATCAGGGTCTTTTCAAATGAGTTGCTTGTAACAACCTTCATATAATTTAGTTTTAACAAAGTAATGCTCATCCTTTTACATTGCATTGGTTTACATATGATTTCATTGAATAACATAATCAGAAATGTAAATACAAATGACAAACACAAGACTGGGAGCAAGCACAGCTGACTCTTGATCACTGTGGGTTTCCACTAGTGGGAGCAGAGCATTTGCCAGCATAATTATCAGCCTAACAAGGATATCTATCAATGAGGCTTATATGATGATGTAGGAAGCAATAGCTACTTCAGTAGCCAACATTGTAATACTTCAGTATTACAAATTCACTGAGAAGCTAAATGAGCATAAAGCATTTGCATTAGAAACTGAGAGTTTAACTTTCTTCCTGCAGTAATTGGAAGTGCGTTAAAAGGTTCCGTATGCTTGTTAATTGTGTTTATCTGTCTCCCTTGAATGCAAGGAGTTTGTCTGATTTGTTCATCACAGCATCCCCAGGCCTGAGCACTGTGCCTGGCACCCAGTGGGAACTCACTACATTGTTGTTGAATGAA
Source organism: Antilocapra americana (assembly GCA_007570785.1). Lineage (NCBI taxonomy): Eukaryota > Metazoa > Chordata > Mammalia > Artiodactyla > Antilocapridae > Antilocapra > Antilocapra americana. The sequence goes on from ML660197.1 coordinate 15,468,102, forward strand.
TACATGAACAGAGTAAACCGTAAGGGTAAGTCAGTCAAGTTTCAGTGAAGTAGTTGAATTGAGAAGGCTTAATTGTTAATGAACTACAAATCTGTGGACTAGAAACCAGAAGTGGCAAAATTATTAGGGAAGTAGCAAATCATTAGGGAAGTGGCAACTGTAGGAAATGGCTATGACTTTTAGGGCTTGGAAAACAAAGGTGGCTGACATGATTGAAACAGATGCTTGAAGGAAAAACCCCACAGAGCTGCAAACCAAACCCTCCAAGAGGAGTGCCAGCTGGCTGATGTTGACATCTCTGAAGGGGTGTGAGACCATCTCTGAAAGCGTTGGAATTACTGCAAACCAAATTTGGTGGTTGCCATGGGCAGGAATTGCGGCTGCTGGGGTAAAGATGTGTTGCCAGGATGTTGCTCCCAGGAGCAAGAAGTGGTCAGGAAGGAGTATGGCTTTCTCCATCCTCCATGCAGCCTCCCCTAGCATCAGTACTGCAGGTACAGCCTTACAGGGAACCAATTCCAAAGCGAGAATGTGGTTTGTAGAGACCCAGCCCCAGAATCACAAAGCCAAATAGAGAAGGTTGGATGTGGAGCTGAGAGAAGATAGCTTGGTAGTCACCGGGGGCAAACTGGATTGCAGTAATTGTTAATTCATCATTTCACTACCTCAGTTTCCTCCTACCCATACTACTGTAGGGCATCAGCTCCCATTTCTTGGCTCCTTTCCCTCCTGGTACCTAGTGGGTCTGCTAGGTGTGTCTCAACTACAGTTAGAAGGTCTTTCATGAGCAGATTTCAACCCTGCTCCTGTCTCTAAGGCAATGATCAGGGATATGAAGATCCTAGCCAGTCTCATCTCCTTCCTCCTACTGCAGAGCTGTTCCACCTAGATTCTGCTGTCTTAAATGAGTTGCTTGGGCCCAAGATGTAACATGGTTAACTATACCATTCTAATTTTATATAATATTCTTTCCTCCCCAGGCCATTGACACACCTCTACTTTCTGGCTGGGTCAGGTCCAGGCTCAAGGAGGGGTGACTGCAGATTTAAGACCTACTTGGGCTCTGGATAAAAGTCACAAGTGGAATAGGCTGAACTTTAACGCTTACTCTCTACCCTACTTTTGGAAGTCTGTTCAAACCATGAATCTGTAGACATTTATTTTGACAGTAAAATAAAATTCAAGTGGATACGTTTGTAAACAGTTAAGAATGTGAACCCACACATTTAATATCAAAGCTGTTTGGGCAATTAGTTTTTGGAGGAGATTTTTCTTAATTGAGATATCCTAATATATAAATCTGGTAGTCTTTGAATGGAAGATCCTTCTCTTTACTGGTAAATCTGCTCAGCAATACAGCTGTTATTCATTGCAACAAAGACATTTACATTGAATTAAAAATTAGGGCTATCTTTGGTGGCTCAGATGGTAAAGAATCTGCCTGCAATGCAGGAGACCTGAGTTTGATTCCTGGGTCGGGAAGATCCTTGGAGAAGGGAATGGCTATCCACTCCAGTATTCTTGCCTGAAGAATTCAATGGACAGAGGAGCCTGGCAGGAAATAGTCCATGGGGTCACAAAGAGTTGGACATGACTAAGCAACTAACATTTTCTTGAAAATAAAAAAGGGAAAGGGATTGTCAATGTATTGAGCACTCAAGACATCCAGATACTCTGAATGATAAATGCTGTGAGAAGGGATTGGAGAGGGTAGTACTAATTCCATCAAGTTCCATGGCTTCACTAATCTTTCTCTCTGTTTTTGGGCCAGGCCTATGGCACGTAGGATTTTAGTTCCCTGACCAGGGATGAAAAATTGGCCCCCTGCATTGGGAGCATGGAATCTTATCCACTGAACCACCAGGGAAGTCCCCTCACTAATCCCTTGCAAACTATTTCAACAAGGTTAACTGACTAATGAAAGTCAAAGTGTTAGTTGCTTAGTTGTGTCTTTATAACCCCATGGCTGTAGCCCACCAGACTCCTCTGTCCATGGAATTCTCTAGGTGAAAATGGAGTGGAGTGGGGTACCATTTCTTTCTCCAGGGGATCTTAACTGCCTAATGCTACTTGATAATCTTAATAACTTTTTGGAGGAAATCTTCTATGTTCTCATATCAGAATCTGCAGTTGCCCTCTGAACTGTGATATGATATCACCTGATTCACATTTTAAAATGATCAAATTAGCCTTCACGTGGGCTACGAACATTTTACTGAGTTTCTTCTTAACCATTTCAAAGTTAAAACAATTAATGCCAATAGGCAGAGCACAGAGGATTTTTAGGGTAGTGACTCTACTCTCTATGATGGAATCATTTTGAATGTGTATCATTCAGTCAGTCATTTCAGTAGTTCAGTCATGTGCGACTCTTTGTGACCCCATGGCCTGCAGCACACCAGGCCTCCCTGTCCATCACCATCTCCTGGAGCTTGCTCAAACCCATGTCTGTCAAGTCAGTGATGACATCCGACTATCTCATCCTCTGTCGCTCCCTTTTCCTCCTGCCTTCAATATTTCCCAGCATCAGGGTCTTTTCCAATGAGCCAGTTCTTCACATCAGGTGGCTGAAGTATTGGATCATTACCCATTTACCAAAAACCATAGAATATACAACACCAAGAGTGAATCCTAGTGTAAACTATGGACTTTGGATGATGATGATGTTTCAGTGCAGGTTCATTGATTATAACAAATGAGCTGAATAGGGTGGGATTTTGATAGTGAGGGAGGCTGTGTATAAGTAGGGGCAGGGATATATGGGAAGTATCTTCACCTTCTGAGCAATTTTGCTGTGTATAGAAAACTGCCTTTAAAAAAATCTACACCACATTGTAAATCAGCTATACTCCAATAAAAATTTTTAAAGGGTTAAAAAATAAAAATCTATTAAGAAAATTAAAAAATAAAATAATTTCTTTGCTGAAATCATCTCTTGGTTTTAAGGTATCCACCATGATGATATTTTTCTCCTAAGTAATTGTATGGTTTCCCTTTTAATTTAGGGTCTGTTGTTCACCTTCACCCTTCTAAGCCACATTCACCAGACCTAGGAAGGAGTGGTGAGGGAGAAGGGTTATGAATATAGGGGCTTTGGTCACCAGACAAACTTTAGCTTTTAATACCCAGGAACCCAGATTACTATAGGCTTTTCAAGGGCAGGGGCCAGGTCTGACTTATTTTGACTTTCCCAGCTCCTAACAGTGCCCGGTACATATCACTTGCTTAATAAATGTTTATCAAGTGACTGAATACATGAACAAATGAGAAAAACAAATGGAAATTCAAGAGTTGAGTACAAGCATTTAGTGGAGAAAAAGCTTTGAATAAAAAAGAACAGAGAGATGACAAAGCTGATATTTTTAGTATCCTTTCTTCTGTTCCTTGGCAACTCTGATGTGAAGAGCGACAGAGATTGAGTCAGGAAACCTCACTCAAGGTTTAGAAAACATAGTCAGGGTGACAGAAAAAATCTAGTCCCATCCTTCCTGCTACCCTAGCTCAGCCTGATTCCTTGCTAAGTCGCTTCAGTTGTGTCTGACTCTTGCCACTCTATGGACGGTAGCCCACCGGAGGCTCCTCTACTAAGAATACTGGAGTAGGCTACCATTTCTGTCTCCAGGGGAATCTTTCCAACTCAAGGGTCAAACTTGTGTCTCTTATGTCGCCTGCACTGGCAGGCAGTTTCTTTACTGTGAGCACCACCGCCACCCTAATTCCTCAATTGGGAAGGCACGGTTCACAAGCTGAACTTAGAGAACCCCAAGAACTTCAGTCTCCAGAAATAAAGGGGAGAGAGAGAAACTGGGTATGAGACTGGATGAGTCAGATACAGACGCTAAAATATACACCCTGAATGGGGGGTTTTGAAATGGACAAGGATGAGCACATGTGAGTTCAGAGCGATTTTGACCTTCAACTTTGTAAGACAGGGTGGCCAGGGAAGGAGTCATAAACTGAGAGCTTATGGCTGGACATAGACAAGAGAAAAAAAAGAAGTCTGGCGTAGGTAGGGTTTTTTTTTTTTTTTTTAAATGTAATGCATTGCCAAGATTTAGACATTGGGAAATTTCAGATCAAATCTGGGTTTCCGGCTTCTCGTGATAAAGCAGATCTGGGAACCACAGGCCCCAGATTCCTCAGGGCCACAGTGTGCTGATGGGGGAGGCAGCTTTCTCCACCTTGATGGCCTTGCTCTTGAACCCAGCAGCCTGGCCTTGTGGACATTCACCTGCCCCCACTTCTCTGGACACTACCCAGAAGGGCCTTCCTGAAAGAAGCTGATGGTGAGGGCAGATGTGTATGATGTATTTCTTCTTTAAAAAATTTTTTTTAATTTATTCATTTATTTTTAGCTGCACTGGGTCTTCGTTGCTGCACGGGTTTTGTTCTAGTTGTGGTGCACAGTCTTCTCTTTGCATTGGCTTCTCGTTGCTGAGCACGGGCTGTCGGGCTTCAGTGGTTGTGGCTCCTGGACACTAGAGCACAAGATCAAAATCTTAGTTGCTCCAAGGCATATGGGATCTTCCCAGATGGGAGACTAAACCCATGTCTCCTGCATTGCAGGCAGATTCTTTCCCATTGAGCCATCTGGGAAGCCCTGTGTGAGGTACTTCTGAAAGGATAATGTCATGCTGATGAGCCATTCTGCTGAGTAGGTATCGAAGTTTCCCAGAGCCTTTTGATTAGAAACTCAAATAGAGGCTGTCACAAGGCTGCACCTGGATAGGGTGATTGAAAGACACGAAGGTCAAATTTTGTAAAGAGGATGGCTAACTCCTCTCTTTGCTCTGGCGCGTTCAGCCGGTTCTAGACGGCAGGAAGAATGCATTCATTTCTCTATCACATCTATACCCGGGTCCAAGGTCCAAATAAATGAAGGTAAGTGTCTTCCACATTGAGCATTCCACTCTCATTCAGATTAAGGCAAAATTGCTATGATAAATAGTCTAAGCAATTGGTTGAATTATGAAATCTGCACTTATTTGAAATACCATTTCCTACTGACATTTCCCTTCCGGCTGCCTTAGCATTAATGTAAGAATTATTTATGACTCAGCATTTCCCCACAGCAGCTGCCCACGGGACAGAGCATGAACTGATGAAAATGAAAGAATCAGCTGACTTGGCTCTCTCTCTCCTGACAAGAGACCACGCACTCCAGGGGCCGGGGCACAGGAGGCTTCACGGGGGCCAAGCTGAGTTCAAACCCTGGCTTGGGAATGGACCAGCTCTGTGACCCTGAAGCTGTTGTCTACAGCTGGAGTCAGCCAACATTTTCCATAAAGGGCCAGCTAATAGATATTTTCTACTTTGCCCACTGCTATAATTTCTCAACTCTTAGCAACTCCCATAGTCCCCAAATAGCCAGACATAATACGTTCATGTCCTACAGCGGCCATGCTGAAGTAACAGGCTGAGTGGCTGAAATAACAGATAGTTGTCCTCTCACAGTTCTGGAGACTAAAAGTCCAAGACCAAGGTGTTGGAGGGATTGGTTTCTCCTGAGGCCACCTTTTGGGGCTTGTAGATGGCCATGTGTGTTGTCTGTGTCCCGATCCCCTCTTTTTACAAGGACACCAGTCATATTGGATCAGGACTCACACTAATGAGCCCATTTTAACTTTGTCGTATCTTTAAGGGCCCTAACTCCCAGTGCAGTCACATTCGGAGATACTGAGGTTCAGACTTCAACGTATGAATTAGGTATGGGGTAGAGGTCGTTATTGTTCAGTAGCCAAGTCATGTTTGACTTTTTGTGACCTCATGATCTGTGGCCTGCCAGGCTCCTCTGTCCATCGGATTTCCCAGGTAAGAACACTGGAGTGGGTTGCCATTTCCTTCTCCAGGGGATCTACCCAACCCAGGGATCGAACCTGTGTCTCCTGGATTGTCAGGCAGATTCTTTACCACTCAGCCAGCAGAGAAGCCCATGGGGTGTTCAGCCCATAACAAATAGTATGTGGATGAGTAGGGGACTCTGTTCCTGTGAAAGTTTCTAGAACCAGGCCTGTGGCCAGATTTGGACTGTGGACCCAGGTTGGCAGATAGCTGGTCTTCACTGGTTTCTTTCCCTCCCTTCCCACCCGCTCTGAACCAGCTCTCACTGCACCCTCATGCACACCATTCCACCTATAAGATTACCCATGGCCCCAGCTCCCTTGGCCCCCAGCACCATTATTTCCCACAGGTAACTTCCCAGTGAGTCTTTCCCCCCTGGACTTTATAGCAAGACCACATTCCTTGGACTCCTTCCCCCATGTCTGCTTTGCTGGCACCTCCTCTTCTTTCCAGCCACTCAATGCTAGACTGTCTTAAAGCTCAGTGCTGGCTCCCTTCCCTACTTCCAAGGTGATCTCATCAACACCCCCAATTTTGAGTACCCTCTGTAAGCTGAAGACTTCCAAATACATAGCCCCAACCCTCATTCCTTCTCTGTGCTCCTGCCCACGAACCTAATGACCTTCATATTCCCTCTTGTCAGTGTTTCTGTAATTTTTGTGTTGTGTGTCCTGTTTATTTATTGTTTATTTTTCTTTCACAATGATATTCTCCAGGGTGAATTAATTTTGTTCTAAAACTATTTCCACGGGCTAACCTTCCCTGACCTGCCTTCCTGTCCCACAGTCTAGGTCAGAACCCTCTTTTACCTGCCCAGCAAGCACACTGTGTATTTCTTCCTCATTCTTCAGTCTGTAACCAGAAATGTATGTGTGTTTGTTTTCTCTGGAGGACAGTAAACCCAAGGGAGGCTAAGATCCTGTCTGTTGTCCTCTGAGTACTTAGCACAGAACCAGATACATATACTAGGGCTTCAGTCAATACATATGGAATGACGGAAGACCTTTAAGTAAATGAATCAAACTCTCTGAGATAGTGAGAATTGTCTGATTTTGGTTCAAAATATTTTGGATTAGACAGTTTAAATCTGACTCTCATTCTTGGTTCTCCTAGTTTCCTAATTGTTTCAATGTATATTCTGCCATTCCTTCCATTTTGTTACATTCTACTCATGCAGAAAACTAAGGTCATTTGAAGAGTGAACACATTCCCAGTCTATGTATATCTTTAGTTTTTGTGTATAGGAAAAGGGATAAAGCCCTAGAGGCAGACATTCCTGGTTCAGATTCCAAGCTGACTATCATGACCTTGAGTAAGTGGCTTAACCTCATGACTCCGCATTTTCTTCACCTGTAGAAAGATGAAGCTGATACTCACTTGTGTTAAATGTATAGTGTGTAGACAGGGCCTGACCCAGTGCCTGGCATTAGTAGAGTTTCCTTATTTCTTTAATAAATATTTTTATGTGCCCGCAGATGGGGCAGGCATTGTTTTAGGCACTGGAGGAAGAGCAGTAAGTGAATCAGACCAATTCCATGCTTGCAGGGGGCTCAGATACTGGTTGGGGAAACACACAGTAAAGACAAAGCCAAGTGAGGGTATAGAGATTGACAGTGAGGGGCAGAAGTTGGGGGGAGCCTCGCCAAGCCTCCACAGTGAGGTGAATCCAAGTAGACACGAGAATGAAATGAGTCTCCACAAAGCACCATGCTTCTCCCTTTCTGCTCTATCATAGCGAGGACTCCTGCTCTACCTGGTTACTGGGGAGGAGGCTTTAATCTAACCTGACCCATCTGAGAGGGAGTGGCACCAACGGAAATAAGGTGTAGGATTCAGGGAGCTCTGGGCTGTTATGGGCATAGATATTCCACTCAGCTGGGGGATTAATATCAAGGCTTTGGTTGCAGATTTCATAAAAATTGTTATGCAAATGAGATCAGGTACTGAGAAATGCTCCTGTGGGATGAAACTTCTGCTTGGAGAACAACAGATAAAACACCAAGAAATACCATGGATATACATGTCCCCTCCCTCCTGAACCTCCCTCCCATACTTATGGCCGAGTCATGCTGATGTTACACAAGAAAATTCTGTAAAGCAATTATTCTTCAGTTAAAAAATAAATTCATTAAAAAAACAAAAAAACAACAAAAAAATAAATCCCATGTCTCCTTCAGTGAATTCAAGATAGGAGTTGGCAGGTTTGTTTTTGCCTTGGCTTGCCTGGGAATCAGATGAGTCAAAACACAGTCACAATAGAATAACCAGAACCTTGGGCCTAAACCAGGAAGTCTCAAGGATTACTCAGGCCCCAGGGGTCTACACTTGATCTTAACCAAAAGGCCGAGAAGTCAGTCAATCCTAAAGGAAATCAGTCCTGAATATTCATTGGAAAGACTGATGCTCAAGCTGAAGTTCCAATACTTCGGCCATCTGATGTGAAGAACTGACTCTTTGGAAAAGACCCTGATGCTGGGAAAGATTGAAGGCTGGAGAAGGGGATCACAAAGGATAGGATGGTTGGATGGCATCACCAACTTGATGGATATGAGTTTGAGCAAGCTCTGGGAGTTGGTGATGGACATGTAAGCCTCTCAAAGAGTCGGACATGACTCACTGACTGAACTAAACTGAACAGGTGTCTTAAGAAGGCAGTGGGGTTAGTTTGTCTGTGCCCCAGGCAAAGCTACTTGTCATTTCATTCCACACCTGCAACTTCTTGAGGAAGGCTGCCTTGGTGGAGCTATTTATTGCCCCGGAATGTTCAACTTGGATGATACTGGAAAGATTCAACATCTTTCCACTCCATCATTTCTCCTTGGAGGTCCTATACACTTTCTCCTCTACGGTCACCAAAGGGAATGAAGAGGGAAGGACCACATCCCTGATGAAGAATACAGGTATATTTTATATCATTAAATAAATCCAAAGGAAAGGAGTCCCCTGCTGTCTCCAGGATCCCTCCCCAGCTTCATTGCCTGAAGCAACAAGGAGGCGGGGTTCTATGATGTGAGAGATATATTGGGCTGCTGGAAGGCACCAAAAGTATCAACCTTTCAGTGGATATTTCATTTCAGTTAGATAAGTGAACCACAGTCAAGGTTGAGAAAGTAGTGAGAATGTTGATACAATAAAATCTTGGAAGCTGAGACGTTTTTTAGAAGCATTTGATTGGTCACCAGGTCACAAGTATTGGGTTGGCCAAAGAGCTCAGATGGATTTTTCCATAATATCTCACAGAAGACCCAAGGAACTTTTGGGCCAACCCAATAGTTAGAGCTTTCCTGGTAAAGAATTCGCCTGTGATGCAGAAAGCCTGGATTCAATCTTTGGGTTGGGAAGATCCCCTGGAGGAGGATATGGTAACCCACTCCAGTATTCTTGCTTGGAGAATCCCATGGACAGAGGAGCCTGGTGGACTACAGTCCATGGGGTCACAAAGAGTCGACATGACTGAGCTACTAACACTTTCCAGACCCAACACAGCAGGGAGTGGGGGAGGGGGGCTGTATACACAAGAGTCCCCTTCACTACATAGACTGAGGAGGGGAATTTGAAAACATCTGAGGCAAATTACTAGGCAAGGAAATCAGACTCCTCTCTCAGACATCAAAAAGTACCCAGCAAAATCAATTTGGTGACCAGGTATCTTGCAATCTAGATCAAAGTGAATAACTGCAATTAAAAATGATAAAAAAAAATAATGGTACAGGCTATAAAAATTTATTTTTTAATTTGTTGCCTTGCAATAGTCAACATTTAAGGAGGGCCTATTTTGTATAGGTTTATCTTCTAGTTGCTATTGAGCAATTAAAAGACAAATTGCACCCACTCCTAGGCCTGGAGAGCTTTCCCTTAGGCGTGGTCAGAGGTGGAGTAGGGCAAAGAGAAAGACAAGTGACACATTTCCTGGGCCTGAGCACTGACCTCTGGCAAGAAGCTGACCAGACCTGCTGTGTGGAGGTGGGGCTAGGCCAGGCCTGTTCATTGAAGATCAGGCCATTCAACCAGCTGCTGTAGTTCCAGCCCATTTTAAGCTTCAGGAGCAAAACAGGTGTGTCCTCCAGACCCAGCTGATTCTCTGGGCTATTTAATATGCCCCAAGTGGAGGGAGGTTCAGGAGAGAGGGGACATAAGTGTACCTGTGGCTGATTCATGTTGATGCATCGCAGAGACCAACAGAATATGGTTAAACAGTTATCCTCCAATTAAAAAAAAGAAATATGCCCCAAGTGGCCAAGGGTCCCTTCGTGGAGTATGGTCAGGTGGATCTCCAGCTAGCTTTTCCCTTGGGTTTTAATAACAAAAGAATTCATCTTGAAAAAAAAAAAATCTGTTCCCTCATTTTCAAGGATTGAGGCCCTACTCTCCATTTCAAAGGGATATGAGTAGTATCCAAAGCTAAGAAATGATGAACTGGACATTAAGGGATAAGAACCAGGCTGTATCAAGAGTAGGTCGGAAGGGATAAATTAGGAATTTTGGATTAACAGATATATACTACTGTGTATGAGACAGAAAACCAACAAAGATCTAATGTATAGTTCAGGGAATGCTGTTCAGTATTCTGTGATAACCTATATGGGAAAAGACTCTGAAAAAGAATGAATATATGTATGTGCATCACTGAATCACTGTGCCATACCCCCTGAAACTAACACAATATTGTAAATCAACTATATTCCAATTGAAAAAAAAAAGAAACTTGCCTCATCAGACTCCAGAATACCTAAAATGCTTCCAGACTGATTACAAGTTCAGTCACATTTCTATTAAAGCAATAAAACCAAACACCAAACAAATGATGAGGTCTAGCTCCAGGGCTTTCATTGAACAACCCATTTTGGTACTTTTAATTTATATTTTCATTGGAAGGACTGATGTTGAAGCTGAAACTCCAATACTTTGGCCACCTCATTCGAAGAGTTGACTCACTGGAAAAGACCCTGATGCTAGGAAGGACTGGGGGCAGGAGAAGGGGAAGACAGAGGATAGATGTCTGGATGTCATCACCAACTCTATGGACATGGGTTTGGGTGGACTTAGGGAGTTGGTGATGGACAGGGAGGCCTGGTGTGCTGCAATTCATGGGGTCACAAAGAGTGGGACGACTGAGTGACTGAACTGACTGACTGACTGAATTTATATTTTATATATTGCTTTCAGAATTCATCTGAATTAGGAATTAGAAAAAGTTACTTTCAGAAGCCATATGAAAAATGCATGCATGCATGCTCAGTCGCCAAGTTGTGACCAACTCTTCTGTGACCCCATGGAGCCCCCCAGGCTCCTCTGTCCATGGGATTCTCCAGGGAAGAACAGTGGCGTGGGTTGCCATTTCCTCCTCCAGGGGATCTTCCTGACCCAGGGATTGAACCCGGGTCTCCTGCGTTGGCAGGCAGATTCTTTACCACCGAGTCACCTGGGAGGCCCATATGAAGAATATCTCTGCTAATTTATATGAAGACCACTTCTAGGAAGACGAAAGACTCTGCCTCTGTCTTTCTCAGGAACCAGGTGCCTGGGAAACAGGAGTAGGAATATGGAGGTTTCTCCCCTGTACTCACATTTGAACTTGTTGAATTTTGTGCCATGTGTAAGTATTACCTACTCAAAAATAAGTATTTTTTATTACACATGAATAAAGTGCTGTAATATTTATTTTTGTCATGAAGTCACTCCCCACCACCACTTTCCCTCTAAAGAAATTCTCTCAAAGCCTGAGGAAAATGATGAATCAAACTTTTCCTGACAGGAAAGGCAAAGTCTGAAAATTATGCCTGATGGGGAGAAGGAAGAATCCTGGCAACAGACATGGTGCTGACAGGCGAAGAAAAACATGTCTGACAGAATTTGGACTGTTCACCCAAGCTGAGCTGGAACCAGAAAGCTAAACATGTTTAGAATGATATCGTCCATCTTAGCATCAATTTACTCAACCAATCAACACCTTTTGGAATCAGAGCAACCTAGTATCCATCCACATCCATCTACCCATGGAGTTCTATTTTCATTTCTTCCGAACTGATGGATGTAAAAGTTGAGCTTCACTTTTGGTTGGAAGCACAGTGCTGTCAGGCTGAAATTTTCACCGCACTGCAGTTCCCAGTGCTCCAGGGCAAGGGGTGAGCTGTGAATGTCACTGTCTCAGAAAACTGCAAGATGGAGCAATGCAACAGAAAGTAGAAGAAAGGGATAGTAGCAGAATTACCCATTGCAACACTCAGCAGGAGGAGAAAGGTAGACTTTTCCCAGACTGCCTGGCAGAAATGTACAATGTTTATGTTTTAGGTCATAGCTAATGCCTGTCTTTGCTGGGCCCTTTCATCCTATTTGGAAGAACGCTACCATTGACAAACCCTGAACTTGAACATGCACACCTGGAACTTGAACTCAGAAGAGCCAGCAAGCCAGGTGCTGGGCATCATCACAGGGCCTTATGAACTTTGTGGTCACACCATTCATGAACGATGAAAGGGTTTTCATGGGGAGGGTTCGTGGTGCTACCATCCAATAGGTGATACGTGTGTGAAGGAGGGGGGGATGGTTTGTGTAACAGATGCAGCTGCTTCCTAGTTCCTCAGATCCCAATTTTTCAAATAGATCATGGCTGAGCAGACTCTGGCTTCCCTCATAGCTCAGTTGGTAACGAATCCGCCTGTGATGCAGGCGACCCCAGTTTGATTCCTGGGTCGGGAAGATCCCCTGGAGAAGGGATAGACTACCCACTCCAGTATTCTTGGGCTTCCCTTGCAGCTCAGCTGGTAAAGAATCTGCCTGCAATGTGGGAGATCTGGGTTCGATCCCTGGGTTAGGATACGAAGAAGCTGGCACTGAGATAAAACAGGATGCCATGGGCAGGGATCTCAAGTAGCTGTCATCTCCCCTAGCAGAGTCATGTTGTACAGAACGCAGAGCTCTGTACAAAGCGTCAGAGCTCACTTCTGGTTAAATAGGTTAGGTACGGCTTCATGGAAGAGGGAGCAGGCATTGTTCACTTTGTTGTTTAGTCACATGTCTGGTTCTTTGTGACCGCATGGACTGCAGCGTGCCAGGCTCCTCTGTCCTCCACTATCTCCCAGAGCTTGCTCAAATTCATATCTATTTAGTCAGTGGTGCCATCCAACCACCTCATCCTTTGTCACCCCCTTCTCCTCCCATCCTCCATCTTTCCCAGCATCAGAGTCCTTTCCAATGAGTCAGCTCTTCGCATCAGGTGGACACAGTATTGGAGCTTCAGCTTCAGCATCAGTCCTTCCAATGAATATCACTTTGTTGAGTAAAGCCCCAAGTCATTTGAATGCAAACAGGCCAGGCCAGAGACCATCTCCATGGCAATGACGAAAGGCTTCCATCACCCCCTTTCATTCAGAAGGCTGTTGCAATCTCCACTCTCCACTAGACTGTCAGATCAACTGCAGCCAGATGGTATCTCTAAAAATGTGGCCTGCAGCCATGCTTGGGAGTTGAATGTGTGACTTGCATTCTCTCTCAGAATAAGAATACATAATGTAACCTAATTAAATGCTTTTGTGCAGCAAAGGAAACCATCGACAAAATAAAAAAAAACACAACTTATTGAATGGGAAAAAGTTTTTGCAAATGATATGACCAGTAAGGGATCACTATCCGAAATATGTAAACAGCTGATACAACCCAACATCAAAAACGCAAACAACCCCATTAAAAAATGGGCAGAGACCTGAAGAGACATTTTTCCAAAGACATACAGCTGGCCAAGCAGGCAGAGGAAATGATGTTCGGCATCACTAATTATTAGAGAAATGCAAATCAAAACCACAATGAGATACCATTGAACACCAGTCAGCATTGTTGCTGTTCAGTCGTTCAGTTGTGTCTGACTTTTTGTGACCCCATGGAGAATATCCCACCCAGCTCCTCTGTCCAGGGGATTTCCCAGGCAAGAATACAGGAGTGGGTTGTCATTTTCTTCTCCAGGGGATCCTCTGGAGATCAAGGATCGAACCTGCATCTCCTGCATTGGCAGGCAGGTTCTTTACCACTGAGCCACCGGGAAGCCCTACCTGTCAGAATGGCCATCATCAAAAAGACCACAAATAACAAGAGTTGGTGAGGATGTGGAGAAAAGGGGACCCTAGTACACTTGGTGGGGATGTAAGTTGGTGCAGTCACTGTGGAAAACAATATGAATGTTCTTCGGAAAACAAAAAATAGGGCTACCATAATACCCACCAGTTCTACTCCTGGGTATATATATCCAAAGAAAATGAAAGCACTAATTCAAAAAGATACATGCACCCCAGTGTTCACAGAAGCATTACTGGTTTACAGTGTTACTATGTTACATACCTGCAACTTATATTATGTTGTAAATCAACTATAGCTCAGTTAATGAAAAAGAAAAAAGAATAGATAATGTCAGTGGTGCTGGTTGGGACCGGCTGAGAAAAGAAACTACAAGATGGGAACACCGAATGTTTCTGAAGTTAACAGTTTGGGTCCTGTTTGCTCGTTCCTCTCGCCTATTGGAAAGTAAGCTTTAGGAGGTTAGGGCTAGGGCTGTCTGACTCGGGGCTGTCTGGGTGCCAAGGCTCAGGTCTGGCACATAGCACGTGCACAGTATGTTTCCCACAAATGAAGGAGGGACTTTCTCAGCATAAGGTTTCTGTGATCAGGTATCGAGACAGTGGCAGACTTTTTGCAGTCTTGAAGTCTGACGTTTCTGAATATCCCTACAAGGCCGTGTCTCGATTACAACCATCATGAGCATGGATTGCTGCGCAGACAGTGCCGTGATTCCAAACACAAGAATGCGAATTCCTCCCCAGCTCTTGCCAGGCCGTCTCCTTATGCTGACTTTCTGTTGGGGCCTCTTTGATTAAGTTTAGGGCCAATCTTGCCCCTCGAGAACCTATTTTATGAATCCCTTTTAGGTCCGGGAGTTAACCCAGACATGGCTGCAGAGGGTGAATGGCTCGCCCTTGCCCATGTTGACTCCTAAGCACACATCGCCCTCTTGTGTCTACGATGCATTTGACAATGTAGCTTCCAGGGGCTGCTAAAGCTCAGCCAAGTGACGCCATTCATGCAGAAAGACCTCAGTATTGAGGGGGAGGCAAAGCAAACACATCCAATTGCCCTGAATGTCCAGAATAGCCCAGAATGTTTTGAAGATGGCACTAACTACTCAACTCAGAGCTTTGAAAATGAAAACAAAAAATCAGGTATGAAAAAACCAAATTCAAGAGCTCAGAGACAGAAAATTCTACTTTCTAATGGAGCTGAACATTTCCATAAACTGAAATTATGAATTAGAAAATGAAGATGTACTCCTAGATTCTTCATATTCCAATTCATTGCCTTGAACCACCACTTTCTGTATTGTTTTTTTTGAGGTGGGGGAGGCTTGCATTGTCCATTCACAGCACACACACCCACATATGCAAGCTGTGTGAAATACAAATGTACCCATTCCCTGGATTTGTACTCTCAGTCACAGTGTAAGACTGTTCATGTTCCTCACACACCTTGGCTTGGAGAGAGAACCCTGAATCTCTACCCTGTCCAGTCCTCCTCTCTCCAACCATTTCAGCAGATGCAAGGTGAGCTTCTGGCACAGCGACAAGCATCTGGATCTGAAAAGCCCATGTTCACTGCCCCAGCACAGCCTGGATGAGACTGGTGGCCTGAGCCTTTATTCTATTTGTTTCTAAAGCAGAGACTAGAATGAAAGACACTTCCACCACTGACATTAAAAACTCTCCTGAACACTCAGTTGTGTGTTGTCCTGCACAGTTAAAAAGACACTGTAGGAATTTGCATGATATGAATGTATATTCTATGGCTACATCTCTCAGACAAGTGCACCTCACCTTCAGAAAACTGCAGTTAAGGCCTCTGCAGGAGACCATGGCTGTGAAATAAATATTGTTCCAGAGGTGTGCTGTGCACAACCTGACCATCCTTATGAAGCAGCCGTAATAAGATACCTTCTCCACAAAAGAGCACAGATGTTCAGACTAAACCTCTAAAACCCTGCTTTGCTTGCAGGAGTGCTAAGTCATCCGGAAAGGAGTACTTCAAGGCTGTATACTGTCACCCTGCTTATTTAATTTATATGCAGAGTACATCATGTGAAATGCCGGACTGGATGAAGCACAAGCTGGAATCAAGACTGCAGGGAGAAATACCAATAACCTCAGATATGCAGATGACACCACCCTTATGGTAGAAAGTGACGAAGAACTAAAGAGCCTTTTGATGAAAGTAAAAGAGGAGAGTGAAAAAGTTGGCTTAAAACTCAATATTCAGGAAACTAAGATCATGGCATCTTGTCCCATCACTTCATGGCAAATAGATAGGAAAACAATGGAAACAATGACAGATTTTATTTTCTTGGGCTCCAAAATCACTGCAGATGGTAATTCCAGCCGTGAGATTAAAAGACGATTGCCCCTTGGAAGAAAAGCTATGACAAACCTAGACAGCATATTAAAACCTAGATAGCGAGACATTACTTTGCCAACAAAGGTTCATCTAGTCAAAGCTATGGTTTTTCCAGTAGTCATGTATGGATGTGAGAGTTGGACTGTAAAAGCTCAGCACCAAAGAATTGATGCTTTTGAACTGTGGTGTTGGAGAAGACTCTTGAGATTTCCTTGGACTGCAAGGAGATCAAACCAGTCCATCCTAAAGGAAATCAGTCCTGACTATTCATTGAAAGGACTGTGCTGAAGTTGAAACTCCAATCCTTTGGCCAGCTGATGCGAAGAACTGATTCATTGGAAAAAACCCTGATGTTGGGAAAGATTGAAGGCAGGAGGAGAAAGGGATGACAGAGGATAAGATGGTTGGATGGCATTACCGACTTGATGGACATGAGTTTAAGCAAGCTCTGGGAGTTGGTGATGGACAGGGAAGCCTGGTATGCTGCAGTCCATAGGGTAGCAAATTGTCAGACATGACTGAGAGACTGAATTGAACCAATCAGGCTTGGGCTTTCCTACCTCTCCTCTTGGATTCTCTTTTACTTTAAATTTTTTTTTTAAATTTTAACACTTACATTTAAAATTTATTTTTATTTATTATATTGAGGGGCCGAGTTGGGTCTTTGTTGATGGGTACGGTCTCTTCACTGGGGCCCACAGGCTTTCTCTTGTTGCAGTGTGTGGGAGCTTCCCTTGGTGAGCTGCGCGGGTCCCTCTTGGATTCTCATTCCACCACTACTGTGCTTTTCCCTGTTGACTATTATGCCTCCTTCATCCTCTGTCCTTCAAGGCGCACTCGTTTCTAATGGGTGCACTATCCCTTACTTTAGGGAACAAAGCTCTGCTGAGAAACTTACAGACCATATTAGTGACTGGCAAGTGAGGCAGGTATTTGGGTAGCGTGACCTTTTTAGTAGCCCTTCAAGCTGGCTTTCTGTGTCTCTGTTTGTCATCTTTGTGAAAAGAGGCTTCTTGCTCCTCTCTCTCTCTCTCTCTCCTTACTCTCACTGATCAAAGGTCCAACTGTGCCCAGTTGCCAGAATAAATCTGACCTTTGCCTCCAGGGGCTCCAACAGGCAGTGGTGATCACACTAGTCTACCTACCATAGGTGGAGTGTTGTTTGCTCTGAGCTAATTATTCCAGTAATGATTTTTTCTGGCTTTCTCTTTAGCGTAAATTGAGATTAATGGTAAAAGGCAGGGCTCTTGGGTTCACAGTTTTCTTCTGTAAAAGGGATAAGATTAAAGATTAAACACATAACAACTCTGTCTCCGTGCTGGCTCCTAAGGGTATAGGACGCCCAGTCAGATTGATCAATTGGAGTTTCAGAGTGATTCCTGAAGACATTTCCCTTTTCTGAGGCATGAGACAGGGCTCTTCTTGGTTGGGAAATCCAAGAGAAATCTCAGTGTAACACCCGTCTCCATTTTTCAGCCCACTCTAATGGAGCCCATCACAGTATTTGGTGGCCCTTTCTTGCTGTCCATGTTGCTGGTTGCTGTGCGTCATGTCTGGCCTGCCCCATCCCTGTGCTCTTAGCCCAATCAACCTCCCCAGTATCGTTCACCCTCTCCTGAAATACCTTCTTTTCTTGGCACCCACAGACCACCACCCTGGTTTTCCTGCCACTCCTTCTGTGGCTCCTATGGGGGCTCCCCCACCCTGGTCCTTTTCTGGTTCCAGGTCTATCCTTCTCACAGCCTGACATACATTTCCATGTTGACGATACATGGGTATTTCCAATCCTACACAAAGGACGGGTGTGGAGTGGAGGGCTAAACAGGAAGTGAGAGGCCTGGGCAGAAAGTCATCACAGGAAGTCACAAGAAGTCACAGTCTTGCCCTCATTCAAAACCACCCTGACAAAGAACCTGTCTTCCCACACCAGGTCACTCAGAATCGGGAGCAATCTTGACCACGCCCCTCCCTCCTTTACCTGTTCTCCTAAACATATGTTTAATCCATTCACTTTTTTCCACAGTCATTTCTACCCCTAGATCCAATCCATCCCACCTGCTTGCCTATCATAATGGCTTCCTCATTGTCTCTCCATCACCATCTCTTTCCAACCCACTCTCCGTACAGCAGGAAAGGGGCTGCTCACTGCCCTGCCAAGAGTATACCTGCTGCCCCAGGAGAAAGGGGGCTTCCCAGGTGGTGCTAATGGTAAAGAACCCACCTGCCAATGCAAGAGACACAAGAGATGTGGGTTCAATCCCTGGGTCAGAAAGATCCCTGGAGTAGGGAAATGTTCTTCCCTGGAAAATTACATGGACAGAGAAGCCTGGTGAGATACAGTCCATGAGGTCACAACGAGCTGAGCATAACTGAGCGCGTGCACACACACACACACACACACACATTCCAGGAGAAGGATTAGGATTCTCACTGGTCCTGCAATGTTGGATAAGACTTGCTCCTTGCCACCCCTGCAGTCTCATTGCAAGCATCTCCCTTTCTTTCTCCACAGTCCGTAATCTCCAGCTTTCTCTCAAGTCCGCCAATTCTAGAATGTTTCTACCTCAGTGTCTGTTCGTGCCTTTGCCTGGAATGCTCTTACTCCCACATGTTGGTGGCCAGCTCCTGTTTAGACCTTAGCCTATAGCTGTCTCCCCCAGAGGAACCTTGCTGAACCTACAAACTTGGTTAAGCTCCCTCTATCATAAACCTCTCCTTCCTAGAACCCCCACTATTGGAACCAAAATAGATCTTTTGTTCCTTGTAACCACAATTGTCTTCCAACAAGGGTGGGAGCCATGACACTGAAGGATCTCTTGGCTTCTGGACATCTTAAGAAGTCTGACTGTGAGAGTGTACAGGAGAACAGAAACATTCTACCCAATACAGTGGCAGAAAGTAACAACGACAATGTTGGATTCTCAGAGAAATCCCAGAAACAGGAGCAAAGATGGATAGAGTGGGTGGATGCTATGGGACAAAAGGTCCGGAGAAGACCCAGGTGGAGTGATCGGAAAAAAGCCCTTTGAAGTTAGCATATTATTAATATGGCCTTTCTATGTGGCTCAGTGGTAAAGAAGTTACCTGCAATGCAAGAAATGCAGAAGACACAGGAGACGTCGATTTGATCCATGGGTCAGGAAGAGCCCCTGGAGAAAGAAATGGCAATGGCAACCCACTTCAGTATTCTTGCCTGGAGAATTCTATGGACAGAGGAGCCTGGTGGGCTACAGTCCATGGGGTCACAAAGAGTCAGATACGACTTAGCGACTAAACAACAGCAATTATTAAAATTTTTACCCAGGACTCTGTCAACAGATTTTCCTGTCTGTGTAACAGATTTCTCCCCAGATAATTCAACTACTATTAAACCTAAGTCCAGAAGGTTTTTTCCAAGTAACAAGGACAGTTATGGCAGGAGAAATGTGTGTGGGATCTGATATGATCAAGATAGAATCTGGAGGGATGGATGTCCTCTACCTGACCCCCCTTGCAAATGTATGCCTTGCAGACTTGGGGCAGAGGAGGCCATGGAGTGGAGAGCTAAACAGGAAGTGGCCGGGAAGATGCAGAAGTGGCCAGGGTAGAGGGCAGGCTGGGTGGACTCCACCCTGGACTCCTCTTTCTTCAGAATGAGCTGGCCTCAGGGTTGACATATTTTGTGTATGTAATATTACAGCAAAAGCTGTAAATGTTACCTTGGAAATTCTCCAGGATTAGTCATTAGCTGATAATCCATCCCATGTTCCCAAAGAGGTGCTATTAAGGCATATTTATAGTTAATCTATGTAGTCCTAGACACACCTAGATAGAATAAATCCCAGGAGGATGACGGAGGTGAATATGAGACATCAGTCAGTCATTGGTTCCTCAAGGCACTCCAATGGCTTACGCATCTTTGTTTTATCAGTTTTTGGGAAATCTCCAGAACAATAACCATGCCTTTAATTAAGAAAAAAGTCTCAATCTCATTCTAATCAATCAAGTAAACCACAAAACAGTCTAATGGAAATTAGACCTCTAGAGCAGCGTCACAAACTTTTCATCTCAAGGGGCAGGTAGTAAATTGGCTAGGCTTTGTGGTGAGCTACCATCTCTGCTGCGTATTTTTACTTTTACAATATAAAAACTATTCTGAACTAGGGGACAGTACAAAACCAGGCCAAGGACAGAACTGGCCTGGGGCCATAGTTTGCTGTCCCTTTCTGTAGAGTAAGGGGAAATAGTGATAGTACCAGTACTATTTGGTCTGGGAGTACCAGACCACCTGGCTTCCCAGGTGGCACAGTGGTAAAGAATCCACCCGTCAATGCAGGAGCCATAGAAGACAGGAAGATTCCCTGGAGTAGGGCATGGCAACCCACTCCAGTATTCTTTCCTGGGAAACCCCATGGACAGAAGAGCCTGGTGGGCTACAGTCCATGGGGGTCGCAAAGAGTCAGACACGATTGAGCAACTGGCCATATACACAGTACCAGATCATACTTTTTGATGCTCTGGGAAGAGGCATCAGATGGAGAGGCTGAGCCTCAGAGATGTAAAACAAATCCTGGAGTTCCATAACCAGAAAAGGCAGAACCTAGGTTCAAACTTCATCTCTGTGCCCACCAATACCTTCCAGGGCTCCTCTCTCCATGAAGCTTTGAGTGACAGACCCTAAAGGATGATCAGGTGGGACTCTCAGCCACCACTAGAACAAGCAGAAGTCTTGCAGGAGAGTGAGCATCCAGACAAAGGATGGATGGTTGATGAGAACTCAAAAGGAGGTAGTCACAATCTATGCTTTTCTCACAGTGGGTCCACCATGCTCACTGTCTTGGAAAGCCAGTCCTGACTATTTGGACTGCTGTCTTCATAGAATCCTTCTAGATGTGGCTGTGAGGAAGGGGTGGGGGAAGGACACGGTTTCTCCTGTTTCTGCTCTATGGCAGGCACTGTTGTGAGCCCTAGGTCTACACGCTGAGTTCAGGGTCTACAAGGGTGCAGGATCTCATGTGTGTACAGAGTCTCCAGTTGTGCCTGCGTGCATACTCAGTTGCTCAGTCGCTCTGTCATGTCCAACTCTTTGCAATCCCATGGACTGTAGCCCACTGTGCTACTCTTGCATGAAATTTTCCAGGTAAGAATACTGGAGTGGGTTGCCATTTTCTCCTCTAGGAGACCTTCCCAACCCAGGGATCGAACACACCTCTCCTGTGTTCCCTTACATATCACTGCAATTTTATATATACATATATAGTGGTAGAGGACAGAAAATACACAAGGAAAAAAATATGATCAGTTAGGCTATTACTAATAACTTACATGCAGAGTACATTGTGCAAAATGATGGGTTGGATAAAGCACAGGCTGGAATCTAGATTGCTGGGAGAAATATCAATAACCTCACATATGCAGATGGTAGAAAGTGAAGAGAAACTAAAGAGCTTCTTGATGAAGATGAAAGAGGAGAGTAAAAAAGTTGGCTTAAAACTCAACATTTAAAAACCTAAGATCATGACATCTGGTCCCATCACTTCATGGTAAATAGATGGGGAAACAATGGAAACAGTGACAGACTTTATTTTCCTGGGCTTCAAAATCACTGTAGACAGAGACTGAAGCCAAAAAATTAAAAGACGCTTGCTCCTTGGAAGAAAAGCTATGACCAACCTAGACAGCATATTAAAAAGCAGAGACATTACTTTGCCAACAAAGGTCTGTATAGTCAAAGCCATGGTTTTTCCAGTAGTCCTGTATGGATGTGAGAGTTGGACCATTAAGAAGGCTGAGCACTGAAGAATTGAACCGTGGTGTTGGAGAAGACTCTTGAGAGTCCCTTGGACAGCAAAGAGATCAAACCAGTCAATGCTAAAGGAAATCAACCCTGAATATTCATTGGAAAGACTGATGCTGAAGCGCCAATACTTTGGCCACCTGATGTGAAGAGTCTACTCATTAAAAAAGACCCTGATGCTGGGAAAGATTGAAGGCAGGAGAAGAGGACGACAGAGGACGAGATAGTTGGATGACATCACCAACTCAATGGACATGAGTTTGAGCAAACTCCAGGAGATGGTGAGGGACAGGGAAGCCTGGCATGCTGCAGTCCATGAGGTTGCAAAAAGTCAGACATGACTGAGCGACTGAACTGAAATGAACTAAGTTCTGAGGGAAGTTAGTACTAAGCAAGAGTCACTGGGTGAGGGAGGGGTTAAAGACTCTAGAAAGAGCTGATTAGATGAGAAGAGAGAGCCTCTGGGCTGGTAGGCTGAAGCAGAAGAAACATCTCTGTTGGTTGTTCTCTTTCAGCTTCAGCCCCAAACCCCATCCCCAACCCTCCACCAAAGGTGCTAGAAGGCCGGGAGCTGTGTTTCCCGTACCACCCACCCACAAACCCATGGTGCTGTGGGAGGAGGCCAGACAGGTCCATATGCTTCCTCCTCGGTGCAGTGTTTGGTCTTTCATGTGCTGCAGCTCAATATCCCTGCCAGTCACCCCTTTGGCAGTTGTACCTATCAGCAGCAGCTCCCTGATCCCCATAGGACTATGATGCTTGATTGTGTCTGCAAAACTAATCCTTTCAACCAATGCACTGGATCCCCTAAATGGCATCTTTCTCTTCTTCAAAAGCAATCATTAGAGTGGCTTCTCTCTTCCTGATTCAATTCCAGCTGATGTACGCTGTGAGTGCAGAGTTCTGAGGTAGGAACACATGTATTGGAGAAAGAGAGCTGGATAGGGCTGGAGGAAGGGAAAATGGTGCAATAGTGGGAAGACTGAAGAGTTGACTCATGCACACCCCAAGAATGGCCTTGTGAAACACCATAAGTCTGGATTTTATTCTGAAAGCTCTGAGAAGGCACTGGGGAGTTAAGATGAGGAAGAGAGTTAAATAGGAAAGGGGGGAAATGGGCAAGACTGATTTGAAGAAACAGAACTAAGGAAGTATAAATAAGTAAGTACCTAGAAGGGTGGGTTGGAGGGGGCTGTTGGGAGGAGGCTCAAGAGGAAGGGGATATATGTATACATATAGCTGATTCATATGGATGGTCGTACAGCAGAAATTAGCTCAACATTGTAAAGCAAGTATATTCCAATTAATGAATTAAAATTTGAATTAAAAAAAGAGAGACTTGATTATGATCCAAGCCTCTAGGCATGGACAAAGGGTCTGGTAATTTGGGCACTTAATAGGTTACAGCTGCTGGAGCAAGGATGGTTTTCCAAGGGTATTACAAAGTAAACAGATCTGTTAAATTTTTAAAAAGTAAGTAAATAAATAAGTTAAATAATAAGGCTATGAATAACATGTTCTAGAAAAGAAAAGAAAATTGCTAAAAGGTAATACAGTAACTATTTGTCAACATCTGAAGCGCTCTTTTTAATTTCTTGTATTTCCCAGATGTTTTCCATCTATTCCAAAGACACAAGAAGACCAGCCTCAAAGTACAGAAGTGTTTAGGTTAGTGACATGGAGAGAAAAAAAAAAAAATCCCAGATTGCAGAAAGAGTTTGAATACCATTTTTCTTGGGAATCTATATAAACAAGATAGACAATTAGTGATTTTTAGTGGGATGAAATCTCAATCTACACACACAGTAATGCATGTCCCTAGCAATTGGATCTACACAATTATGGATAATTTGGTCTCATGTTTAAATTCACTCCTGGAAATTTTGGCCTTAATTCTAATACTGTATGTTTATTCACCTTCTGTGTGCTCAGAAAGGCTGGTTTCTCCACCTTCCATAAAAGATAGTCTTCATGTTAGAGAAACAAAATCTAGAAATTACCTTATAATAGTGTCATATATTATATCACTACATTAACAGTGATAAGAAATCACAAGTCATTGCGTCTTGAACATGTGATAGGGCTGTGGCAGGAACCCAGGTAAAGGGGCAAGGGGACCCATAGGCAGGCAGAGATCAAGGAAACAGTGCAGCCACAGTCCGTAATGACGAGCCTGCGCATTCACAGATGCAGGCACTCCGCTGTGGTCGCTGAGGTCAAGGTTTCAGCTAATCACGATGATGTCACAGGAACAGAATATGAAACACGACATCCAGCACTCACAAAGCCTTCACTTGTCAGCTCTGGGCCCAGAGGGAGACTGGTCCATTAGAATCAAGTCCCACTCGGGCTAGTGGTCTCTCACCTGGAGTTGGGAGGCGTGGGGCATGGAGCGTGTTTTCACTCTGAAGATGGAAGCCTGGAAAGCAGACCTAAAATTACGTCCTGAATCCTGAGGCCAAATGGAGCTGAAGGCCCAGGTCTGGGAGAGAGGATGAGATACAGGAAGGGGAACAAGTCATGGGGGAGGCGGGCTGAAGCAAGGCCACAGGTGCTGCTGCCCCTCCCTGGCCTTATGCTCAGAAAGGACAGGGCCTGAGCCTGATGTCAGCGAGACCTGGCCCAGAAACCTGGCTCTAGGTCACTGCTTGGGGTATGCTGGGCAAAGTATTTGACCTTTTTGAGTCTCCATATCATCTCTTTGTAAACGCGAATACTGTAGGTCTTCATTATCCAGGAGTAATTGGTAGAGGGGAAAAAAAAATCTTGAATCTATCTAAACAAGAACTGAAGTTTCATGGCAAATAATTTAGTAACAATAATTTTGATTGCAACCTGATCTTTAAAAATGAAGCTAAAAGTGATGCCTAAGAATTATTTTGTTTTATAGTTAATAAAATACAGGTTATAATGACTTCTGTGTGCTCATTTCTAGAACAACAAGTAAGTCAGATTTGATTGCAGGGTTGTGGCATGTTTTTCTTGATGACATACTAGAAGGCTCCATCATCTTCTCTAAGCATCTCTCCTAATATTTTGATAGGCTAAGAATTACCTCCCCATGATGTGGCATCCTATTGTCCATATATTCTTTTTAAGAACAGATAGGAAAAGAAGAAACTAGTTGTCTTAAACTGTAACTTTCTACAGCTGCTTTGAAAATTCTATTGATCATTTTCATTTCTGGCAATATGGTAGGCTAGATGTCTCCCCAAACTGTCCCTCTCTGTAAAACATTTAGAGATTCTGCACAAATGAAAAAAGCTCCCCTTTAAGTGTAGAGTTGACTCAGGAAAATAAAGGCAGCCCCCAGGGTAAGGAATGGAAGAATGCTACAAATTTGACATGCAGCAGCCTTTGGTTGGACAAAGGGGAACTGAAGCAGAGACCCCTGTTAGACATATGGACCCTCAAAGGGTTACCCTCAGTGAAAGGAGGGCTAGGAAAAAACTGACTCAAGACAAAGCAGCTACTTAGTGTTTGCTGCAGTTTGGGTAGTGGGGATATGGGAGATTTTCACAGGTAGGTTTTGTTGTGTATCTCCTAAGATCTTTTCAGACACATGCGCATATGCACGTCTACAGGAGTTCCTAGCCAATTGTTCTGTAATTTGCTTTTTTCCTCTTCGTCTTAGAGCTCTTCCATTGTGTACTATATGCTTCTATCTGATTTTCTAAAAGCTGCAAATAGCACATAGAATGGATATGATTTAATTTGAAATTACAAAACCATATCACATTTCTAATTTTCCTTTACTTTTCCATTGAATTTAGCACGGACTAATGTACTCAATACTTACCCATTATATTTATCTTCTGTTTCCTCCCATACTCAAGGAAATGTCAAGGGTGCAAGGATTTGTGTTGTGTTCATTCACTGATGGACTCCATGTGCTTTTAGAACAGAACCTGTCACATAATAGATTCTCCAGTAAACACTTGCTGGATGAATTGAATTAATCAATGAGTTACACTTCAACCAATTCTCCAATGACTTATATAATTTCACAACTCTAAAGAATACTACAAACATACGTGCTTTTACTACACAAAACAACAGTCAGATTCTCTGCATCTAATCTGCACTAGACTAGAAACTATGGAAAACTACCTTGGTGGACTAGAGAACTTGCTATGATTTCACTCATGATTATTTATAGTAGATATGTAATAAATAACTCTATTAGAAATATCAACAACCTCAGATATGCAGATGATACTACTCAAATGGCAGAAAGTAAGGAGGAGCTAAAGAGCCTCTTGATGAGGGTCAAAGAGGAGAGTGAATAAGCCGGCTTAAAACTCAACATTCAAAAAATTATGGCATCCAATCCCATCACTTCATGGTATAGAGAAGGGGAAAAAGTGGAAGCAGTGACAGATTTTATTTTCATGGGCTCCAAAATCACTGCAGATGGTGACTGCAGCCATAAAATTAAAAGACACTTGCTCCTTGGAAGGAAAACTATGACAAACACAGACAGCATATTAAAAAGCAGAAAAATCACTTTGCAGACAAAGTGATTAGCTTTTCATATAGTTAAAGCTATGGTTTTTCCAGTAGTCATGTACAGATGTGAGAGTTGGACCATAAAGAAGGCTGAGCACTGAAAGAACTGATGCTTTCAAATTGTGGGGCTGGAGAAGATTCTTGAGAGTCCCTCAAACTACAAAATGATCAAACAAGTCAATCAAAAAGGAAATCAACCCTGAATATTCATTGGAAAGACTGATCCTGAAGCTGAAGCTCGCATACTTTGGCCACCTGATGTGAAGAGCCTACTCATTGGAAAAGACCCTGATGCTGGGAAAGACTGAAGGCAAAAGAAGAAGAGGGTGGCAGAGGATGAGATGGTTTGATAGCATCACCAACTCAATGGACATGAATTTGAGCAAACTCCGGGAAGTAGTGAAGGACAGGAGAGCCTGGAGTGCTGCAGAACATGGGTCACAAGGAGCCAGGCACAACTTAGCAACTGAACAACAACACAATATATAAAACAGATAACTAATGAAGACCTGCTGCACAGCACAGAAGACTCTACTCAATACTTTGTAATGACCTATATGAGAAAAGAATCTAAAAGAGGGTGGATATATGTATAACTGATTCACTTTGCTATACAGCAGAAACTAACAACATTGTAAATCAATTACACCAATAAAAATCTTTTTTAAACGAGCAGTATTTATTTTCTGTGAGAAATATTTTCCGACAATGAAATGTGGAATATGATAGAGGGTCAGGAAATGAACACCACATCATAGCAACATAAGATGTGAAGAAGAAACTTGGTGAGTAAAACACAGGAAGCAAGGAACCAGCATACGCCTACCATATAGAGGGGCCACCTTGCCCCCTCCCTCCCAGTGCATTTTCCTACTATATCAGGACTTTTCCCCAATTTCATGCTCCACAACATTCCCCTGAAGGATATTCTATCCATCAGCCTCCATGAACAAGCAAGAAATGACCAGATATTCCATTCTAAAGAATGCACTCTCTTTTTTCTTAATATTTTTCTGCCACAGGTGCTTCAGAGAAGAACAGTAACAAAACCCCACTGCTCTAAAAGGGGTGTAACTCCATATGAAAGCAGGATTTGCACTGGACCTCTCCAAACCCTACCTCCCATGCTTCAACTGAAGGGGCACAGCATCTTCTGGTTCCCCTCCCAGGAGACGTGGTCCTGAGCATCCTAACTGACTGCCCTGCAGGAGAACAGTTCACCACTTCACTGTTAGGGCTTCCTCCTCCCACGCCTCAACTTTCAGGGCTGCCAGCCCCTACAGGGTCAGCCATACAGTAGAGTGACTTTCAGGACTTGCCTGCTGGTCCAGTGGTGAAGGATCTGTCTGCCAATGCAAGGACACGGGTTTGATCCCTGGTCCTGGAAGAGTCCACATGCTGAGGGGTAACTAAGCCTGTGTGTCACAGTTACTGAAGCCCGTGAATCCTAGTGCCTGTGCTCAGCAACAAGAGAAGCCACTGCGATGAGACGTCCATGCACTACAGCGAGAGAGTAGCCCTCACTTCCGCAAATGGAGAAAGTCTGAGGGCAGCAATGAGGACCTAGCACAGTCAAACAAAAGGATTAATTAATTGAATTAAATTTAAAAAAACAGTATTAAAAGAAGAAAAGAGTGGCTTTTTTCAGGCCTCTTTGACTGTGGCCCCTGCCATCCTTGTTCCTCTCTCTGTTCCTTCCATTCCAGACACACACAGCCTAATTGTCCTGAGCCTGCCCTAATCTCTGTGTCCCTCTTGCGTACTTGGGCTTGGATGCTCTTTGCTTCTGTCTGCATGTGGCAAAACCCTCACATTTGCAGGGCTGGGATTTGAGAACACATGAAACTTCAGATTGTATAGTTGCAATATTGTAAAGCAATAATTAGGCTAAGAAACTGCTATAATGTGCTTCATTCTTTTGCCTGGTCAAATATACCATCATAAAAACCATATAAAAATTTGTATACACCTGCTACTTTTGGCAAAATATTAAGACAATTGAATTTAATCACTGATGCTTTGTGTTTGGATATTCTGTTGATGGGTCAGGATGTAGAGATACACATATTTTAGCTTTACTTAAATAATTTTAATTTACAATGGTCATTAATTATAATTTGATTTTCTGTTAATTTTGTGGGTAATTTTGAAGTTGTTTTTCAAAAAAGTTAAATTTTAAGCATGTGAAAAAATACTTTGACCTTTGGCCACATCATTCGGCACACAGGATCTTAGTTCCCCAACCAGGGATCGAACCTGTGAGCCTACAGTGGAAGTGTGGAGTCCCAGCCATGGGATTGCCAGAGAAGTCCTCATGGGACTTGACTTTAAACCAGGACTCAGCTCGTGTCACTGAACTGGCTTATTTGTACATGAGCGCCCACTCCAGTGCAGTCTCCTTGAGGACCTGTGGCTTAAAACCAAAATATATTTGTATTTTGTTGTGTTTCAAAGGTAACACATATTTAATTTGTCAAATGTAAAATTATATTTAATCTGTTTTCCAACTACTCCAGCCATCTGTTTATATGCGTGCATGCTAAGTCACATCAGTTTTGTCCAATTCTTTGCAGCCCCATGGACTTGTAGTCCACCAGGCTTCTCTGCCTATGGAATTTTCCAGGCAAGAATACTGGAATGGGGTGCCTAGCCCTCCTCCAGGGGATCTTCTCGACCCAGGGATTGAACCCATGTCTTTAATGTCTCTTGCATTAATAGGCAGGTTCTTTTCCAGTAGTTCCACCTGGGAAGCCCCATCCTGTTTGTGTGCCTGGGTGAAAAGCCACTGTTCTCTGGGGAAGAAGATGCTCCTGTTCCTGGGCTGACAGGCTCAGCCATGGATCTCATTCTTGCTGTGGGATCACATGTGGTTTCTGTGCACCAGGTGCTCTGAATCCTCACCCTGTGACCCAAAGTCCTATGGTTCTGAAAGAGTCTTCTTTTTGCCCACTTTTGAGTGAATCGCTTCTTTGTAGAATCTGAACACTAACCAGGGACAGTAGAAAGCCTGGAAAAGAAGGGGAAAGACCCACAGATTATTCTTTTCTTTTTATGTGAGACACAGGTGGTTTTAGAAATGTTAAGTCTGAGGCATCTTATTGATAGAGACATCAGCCTCAGAAAGTATTTCTTTGCTTCATCTCTTAAAGGATCAATGAAGACACTGAACAAAAGATGGGAAAGATTAAATGTCACAATTTTACTCATGTTTATGATTCAGTTAAGACTTCTGAATCAGACTTGCATGGATTGAACAGAAAATAAAGATGACACTAATACATTTCAGATCCTCATAATCCTATTCTAAATATGTCCCTAAAACAAATAAATTCAGAACTGAAATAAGCTATTTTATGAAGCCATAAGTCCTTAAGGAAGTAAACCAGAGGCACTATAAACTTCTCCCAGGGAAATTGAGATAAACAACAGAGAACTAGTCATGTGCTTGGGTCAAGGCCAAGCCAAACAGAGTAACAAGGGCTTCCTCCAGCAGAAGGAAGCTTCAGACCTCCCTCCCCTCCTTAGTCTTGCTCCTTACCTCTCCTGAGTCCTCTCTACTGACACCATGGTCTGCTGTGGTTGTGGAAGTTGTGGTGATGGCTGCAGTAGTGGCTGTGGTGGTGGCTGTGGTAGTGGCTGTGGTGAGGGTTGTGGTGAGGGCTGTGGTGGGCGCTGTGGTGAGGGCTGTGGTGGGCGCTGTGGTGAGGGCTGTGGTGGGGGCTGTGATGGTGGCTATAGTGGTGGCTGCGGTGGTGGCTGCAGTGGTGGCTGTGGTGAGGGCTGT
>ML660197.1:15498839-15585063 GCA_007570785.1 Antilocapra americana
GGGGGCTGTGGCAGCTGCACCACCTGCAGATGCTACTGGGTGGGCTGCTGCCCCAGCTGCTGCCCCTGCTGCCATGGCTGCTATGGGGGCTGCTGCT
Organism: Antilocapra americana; assembly: GCA_007570785.1. Classification (NCBI taxonomy): domain Eukaryota; kingdom Metazoa; phylum Chordata; class Mammalia; order Artiodactyla; family Antilocapridae; genus Antilocapra; species Antilocapra americana. Next base: position 15,498,937 of record ML660197.1, read on the forward strand.
GAGTCCCTGTGGTCTCCTGCCACCACCACACCTGCAGCTGCAACTCGTGTGGCTGTGGTGTGGGAAGGGCTGTTGTCAGTAGCAAGGCTGCCACTAGGCAGTGTCCTCTTGGCAGGTGTCTAGATTTTCAGATGTCCTAAACTTTCATCTCATCTGTTCATCTAAACATCAAGTTTATATTTTAATAGAAAGACAACTGATTGGAGGTCAGAAGTCCCAAATCCACCTCCGTGCTCTACCAGAGCAACCTAACCATGAGTGAGTCACCTCAGCTTCCCTGAATCTTACTGTCTTACTTACTCATCTATATAACAAAAAGATTGAGCTAAGAATCTCTATGAACCTTTACAGCATTAGGAGTACATACATCTACTGAGCCCTCAAAATTAAATTCAAAGTTTCTCTATCCCACAGACTCATATATATTCTTTGGTTATAGCAGGCATTAAATTTGTTTATGTACATATAAACAACTTTCAATCCAATATGATCCATTAATCAAAATTTTCTAGGCAAGCTTGGTACTGAGGGTGCAAAAGATCCTATTAATGAGCTCAATGGAATGAAATAATACTCTCAAACATATTTCATTCTTTTGAAACATTTACTTTTTTGTTGCTGGGATTTCTTCACTTGTATTCCTACTTTATGGGCTTCCCCAATGGTTCAGCAGTAAAAAAGTCCACCTGCAATGTAGGAGACACAGGAGATGTAGGTTCAATCCCTGGTTTAGAAAGATCCCCAGGAGGCAGAAATGGCAACCCATTCCAGTATTCTCACCTGGGAAATCCCATGGGATGGAGGAGCCTGGAGGGTTATAGTCCATGGGGGTCACAAAAGAGTCAGACACGACTAAGCACAGCTTCCTACTTATATTTGTTATATACTATACATTTCTTACAGTTTCTAATGTTCCCTAATCTTCCTGAATATAATTTATGAATAAAACTCTAGGAAAATATGGTATCTCACTGTCTTGTTTTGATGTCACTTTTCAGAGAGGCGGGAGCGACATAGTTGATGTTTGGCAACATGTTGCAAAGGTTAGGAAGGGAATAAGGCCAAAGACAAAGGATACACTGGGTTTACTGGGGGTAATGCTAGCTACTCTAACACTGATACATTATATGATGACAACGCAATAGACATTTATTGCTTGTTGATGTTAACTATCTTGAACAATTCTAAATGGACAGAAAGAGAAGAGCATGGGGTCTCTAATTGGTAGAGATTTGGGTTGACGAAAGCTGATATTTTCAGCACATAACTTCCAAGGCAGCTTACTTTTCTGCAAACTATGGATGGAAAAGAAGAAAATAGATAATGTCTGTCACTTTGTAAGTATCTTAGATTGAAAGTGACTTCTCATTGGTTAGAAGAAGTCACATGGCCCAACCCAGATGCATGGGAAACTGGGAACTATAGTTCCCAGACACTTCTCACTGTCTTATGAAAGGTAAAAGCATGAATGTTGATGGACAGTTAGCCACATCTGAGTATAAAGCCCAAATTCCAATAAAATCCTCAGCTGGTTTGACTGGAGTGTGTTTAGAAGAGGATGCCTGACAGGACATGGGTGGGTGTTTAATACCCATTCAATATTGCGTGAATTCCTCCTGGGGTGGTTATCCAGAGTACTGTGAGGCGCACTCAGAGCATGGTTGGAGCTACTTAAGATCACATAACCTTTCCTGCGGGTGGGCAGAAGATGGTAAAAGCTAGAGAATTTTAGGAAATGTGGTCCTTGATGTTTGACTAAGATCGTTACTGTTCCTAGGTCCACAGTGCGCTCGGGACTAGGAGGGGAAGCTTTGGGTTGGGGGAAGAACAGAACAAAGTGCTTTTGCATTACCTCTTCTTTTCACCAGTGGCACAAACATGACTTGACCTCTCTTCTGTCTTGAAGAAACACATTTTCCTAATATTCTTAAGGGTGTTCTCATTTGGAATGTTACATGTCAGCCTAGACATGTAAGTATCTCTAGACACTCTAGAGATCCCAGCCATGGAAGAAACAGAAACATGATCAAAATCACTTAAATGATACATAGTAATGGTCATACTTCATACTCAGTTTCCTTCCATACCATTTAAATGAAATCACTATGGTGAATTATCTTGCTCAATGTCCGTGTCAATGTCATTCCAGTATATGTTTCTGTACAGTAGAGATTGTGATGATTAAACACTACATTTTCCAGAATACTCTGCCTCTAAGGTCTGGATGTTGCAATGATTAGATCAATCCTTGTGCTATATTGAAACAGAGGAAGATCCTATTGTCCTTGCCTCCTTTTCCATGCAGTTATCCTGCTTTCTGTCTGCAGAAAAACTTTAACCAAAGAATAAGTTTAATCAGAGAAGTGAGAAAATGCAGAAACAAAGGAAAACAGTCAAAGGAGACCAAATGATAGCTTGGTCATTAAGGAAAGACAAGGACCTTTAGCTCCTCTTCAAGTGCCAGTGAAGTTGCTCAGTTGTGTCCGACTCTTTGCGATTCCATGGTCTGTAGCCCACCAGGCTCCTCCATCCATGGAATTTTCCAGGCAAGAGTACTGGAGTGGGTTGCCATTTCCTTCTCCAGGGGCCTTCCCGACCCGGGGATTGAACCCAAGTCTCCCACACTGCAGGCAGACGCTTTACCATCTGAGCTCTATAGATAATATTCTGAGCCATGTCCTGTGAGCTGTCTTATAGATACTGAAACCCCAGGTGGAGAAGTTAACTATATGGTGACCAGACTGTACCCAGGACAGGAGCTGCCACAATTCTGACAATTGCTCTCAAGGAAATGAGAACAAACCAACCCTGGAACTGAAGATTAACTGTATTTAAAACAATCAAGATGATCCTGGTCAGATCACCAATGACCAATTACAAGATGACAGTCAGAGCTGACTGTGCTGTTTTTGCACGTAGCCCCCTCCCTCAGCCTATAAAAGCTGTTGCACCATGGTTGTCAGTGGTGGGGGGCAGCGGAAGAGTCAGCCTTTAGACTGGAGTCTGTCCTCCTCTCCGTTGCTGGCATCTGAAATAAAGCAAACTTTCCTTTCCCCCAGTTTGCTTCTTTATTGGCTTTTGAGCAGCAAGCAGCCAGACCCCACTTTCGATGACAATATGGAAGACAGCAGGGCTTCCCAGATGGTGCTGGTGGTTAAGAACTCATCTGCCAATGCAGGAGATGTAAGAGATGCGGGTTCGACCCTTGTGTCTGAAAGATCCCCTGGAGAAGGAAATGGCAACCCACTCCAGTGTTCTTCCTTGGAGAATCCCATGGACGGAGGAGCCTGGAGGGCTAGGTCAATAGGGTCATGCAGGGTCAGACACGACTGAAGCTACTTAGCATGCACTGGAAGACAGCAAGGAGGCAGAGGCCCTCTTTCAGCTACTTCCGTCTGTGGCTCTGAAGGAAGATGGGTGGGGGAGGAGGTTTTGAGGTTTCTGTACTGTCACAGGGTTAAGACGCAGTTGCAGTGACAGCAGGAGTCAAGTTCAGTGTTCGGGGTCTTTTTATCACTGCATGTGTGGAGGAGCAGGGGCAGCAGCGGTGGCTGGGGCTCCCCGGACTGTGACTGCTATGGTGTGTGCTTGAGTCTGACCCTTGCAGAGGTAGTTTCTCAATCTCCCCACCTTTCTGAGGACTGCAGAGGCAGAAGCTCCCCTGCAGCCACGTCCTGGGAGGCATTCCTGGAGGCCACGCTGGAGTCTGCCCCTCCAGACCTCCCAGCAGTTTTGTACACACAATTCCCCAGTTACACTTCCTCAAGCTTAATATAGCTAGAAGAGTTTGGATTTTCTGCAACTGACTCTGATGCACAAAATACTATTCTGACCATCTTTTTGTGTCAAATTCTAGCCATCTTCCAAAGCCAAGAGGAATCCTGACTCTTTGCCCATCTTGATAGAATCCTTCCTTTTTTTCTGAACTTCTTTTGCTGTTTTAGCATGGCATGTGACAGGTTATCTGTATACTTTTCTATCCTTGGTGTTAGTAACGTCCAGCTTTTGTTTGAAAAAAAAATAAGAAATAAGAAAGAAAGCCATTTAAAGTATTAACAAAGAGAAATTTTATTATAAGAATAGATAGCCACTGGGAATTAGCTGTATGCCTCAGGAAACTCAACCTGAGTTGCTCTGCATCAACCTAGATTGATGGAATGGGGAGGGAGATGGGAGGGAGGTTCAAAAGGGAGGGGATATATGTATACTTGTGGCTGATTCATGTTGAAGTTTGACAGAAAACAATAAAATTCTGTAAAGCAATTATCCTTCAATTAAAAAATAAATTAAAAAAAGAATATTAAATATTAACTTTAATTTAAATATTAAATTAAAATAAGGCATCTCAGGAAACAAAGACAGGAACTGCAGTCAGTCTTCATAGAGTAGAGATTAAGAAGTAGAAAGCCTGTTTTGTGTGTATGAGCATACAGCCTGAAACTGAACCCTAACATTTCAACTAATTAAGAATGTTAGGGTTAATGTTAGGGTTAATGCAGTGGAGAAAATATTTTTTTCTTTCCATCTCATGTATATTCATTTTTTTGTTGAACAACTTCAAAATAAGGAACTTTCATAGTTGATATTAATATCAATACAAGAAAAATAGGTTATACTAATAGGTTATATTGGATATTCTTATTTTTACTTTCTATATGGCATACTAGTAAAATGTATTAGAAGAGCATATCTTAAACTTTTTAAAAGATTATTTTGCCTATTTTCATGCATAAATTTATCTAGTAGCACTCATAGATTTTTTCCACTTATCTTCCTCCACCCCACCATAATATAAAATCATCCTTACTTCCTGTAATACTCATAATAATGTCCTGCCCTATTGGACTCTGAACTGCTTTCTGTAATTTCTTTTATAAGTGCTGAGCTTTAACTAGAAGGCACAAGACAAAAGGCAAAACAGTGCCAGACAAACAGCCACCCAGACAGGATTTCTCCTAAACCAGGGGGTGACCATGACCTGCTGCGAAGGATGGACATCCTGCAATGGATTCAGTCTGCTGGTTCTACTTCTGTTGGGAGTAACTCTCAATGCAATACCTCTAATCGTCAGCTTTGTGGATGAAGACAAACTTTTTGAAAACCCCATCTCCTGCTTTGAATGGTGGTTCCCTGGAATTATTGGAGCAGGTGTGATGGTGAGTGAAATTTATTTGACTCAATTTGGGGAGAAGCCTGCCTATTATATTGGTGCTGCTGCTGCTGCTAAGTCGCTTCAGTCGTGTCCAACTCTGTGCGATGCCATAGACGACAACCCACCAGGCTCCTCCGTCCCTGGGATTCTCCAGGCAAGAATACTGGAGTGGGTTGCCATTTCCTTCTCCCTATTATATTGAAGATGATCTATATTGAAAATGATCTAAACACAACCTTGCAGCCTTGCAATGAGCTATGTTTTGGCTTAGGGTATACTGCGGGGAAATGGGTATGGTATTAACTTGTACTGGCATCAGTGAAGAATGGCAATTTAAATGACCTGTGGTATAGGCTAGGGAGCTTGGGCCAAAAAATAATAATACATTGATAAAAGTTGGCTGGGTTATTGTGTATCATACTGTTACCAAATCCAGGTAACAGGTCTGGCAGCTCACTGCTCAAAAGACATTAGAGTTCAGGCTGGTGGAAAGGAAAGTTTGCTTTATTTTGGATGCTGGCAATTGTGGGGTGGGGGGGGATAGGGGAGGATGCCTGTCCAAAATCCAACTCCCCCAAACCAACAATCAGTGGAGACAGATGGAGGGGGCTACATGCAACAACAGTACAGTCAGCTCTGGCAGCCATCTTGAAATTGGTCACCGGTGGCCTGAACAGAGTCATCTTGCTTGTTTTAGGTACAGTTAGTCTTCAGTTTCAGTTTGTTCCAATTTTCTTGAGGCCTGTTCTCAGAATTGTGGCAGCTTATGTCATGGCTGCATTCTGGCCGCTGTGTAGTTAACCTTTTCCACTTGGTGGGGATTTCAGTATCTATAAGACAGCTCACAGAATACAGCTCAGAATAATACCCACAGCACTTGAGAAGGAATTAAAATGTCCATGGAACTCTCCAGGCAAGAATACTGGAGTGGGCTGCCACTCTCTTCTCCAGGGGAATCTTCCCGACCCAGGGATCAAACCCAGGTCTCCTGCATTGCAGGCCCATTCTTTCCCATCTGAGCCGCCAGGGAAGCCTGTTTAATGACTACATTGTTATCATTTGGTCTCCTTTCTCTGTTTTCCTTTGTTTCTGCATTTTACCACTTCTCTGATTAACGTATACTTTAGCTAAAGTTTTTCCACAGACAAAAGGCAGGCTGAGGACCTGGGGGGCAAGGCTCATAGGAGGCTGCTCCATTTCAATACTTCTTCGCATGTAAGTCTGCTTTCCCAAGCTTCAGGGGTAGTGGTAAAGGCTTTTCAATTCATTCCCTCAGCTTTCCTTTGCCAGTCCCAGTCTCTAGGTATTCACAGGGAATACAACAGGAGCAGGATGTGCTCAGTAGGAAGGGGGAGGGACATTCCATGCCCGGTGAACCTACTGGATGAAAATTGTGAGGCACGAATATGACACTGGCTGCCCCTAGGGGAGTTGACTTAAGAGGTTTGGGACTTGAAACCCTGGCTCTCTCTAACCTCAGGGACTTTTTTGACTTAGATCTTACTTACAACCCAAACATCATGGTGCTTGTTTAAAGTTTGATAATTATTAATAGGTCTATCTTTATTGAAGTCTGTAGCCAAGCAGTGTAAGGCAGAACTGCCCAATGTACCTGGCTATAAATCACCCCAGGCACTTGTAATACATGCAGATTTATATGCCTTTTCCTGGGAATTCTGATACAGGTGGGTTAGGTGTGACCCATGGTGTGGCAACAAATCCTGTTTTCAGACCTGGCAGAATATCTCAGTTCTGGTTGTGTTCCCAGTATATTACTACTAGCAAATCATTTATCCTGTGATTTTGTTTCCATATCAGTAAAAGTGGGAATGTGATTAAAGTTGGAAAATTCAGCCCTTAAGAGGCTTGTTTTTGTTATACCATTGAGGGCTTACTTAAGGGTGGTCTCATGAATGCTAGAGAAATGCACCCTTGTTTGGATGTGCATTTGTGTTATAATGATGATCGGTTACTGTTCTTAGTTTTATTCCCTGACTTACATGAAAACATTCTTTTTTGTTGCTCAGTCGCTCAGTCGTGTCCGACTGTTTGTGACCCCATGGACTCCAGCATGCCAGGCTTCCCTGTCCTTCACCATCTCCCGGAACTTGCTTAAATTCATGTCCATTGAGTTGGTGATGTCATCCATCCTCTGTTGTCCTCTTCTCCTCCTGCCGTCAATCTTTCCCAGTATCAGGGTCTTTTCTAATGAGTTGGCTCTTCTCATCAAGTGGCCAAAGTATTGGAGCTTCAGCTTCAGCATCAGCCTTTCCAACGAATATTCAGGGTTGATTTCCTTTAGGATTGACTGGTTTGATCTCTTTGCTCTTGGGTCATTATATATGAAACAGAGAAAGAGAGACCACTGACTTCACACATTACACTATCTTATTTAAACTCTATAAAAATCTGGTTGAGTTGTTATTAACATTTGTATTTTAACAGACCAAGAGAAGGTTAAGAATGTTAACGAGGTAGCATAGTAGGCGTAAAACCCAATTCCAGATTTATCAGACCCCAAACCTCTATTTCCCATCAGTATTAGCACCATAATCCTCATCACCTGTCTCAGGATGACAAAAGGAAAGACAAAATCTACAGCTTAACCCATAAACTCAAGTAACCGGGAAACCAAAGCATAGAAAGATTATATAAGTATGATATTGTTTCTGAGACTCTGGACTTTCTTTCCAGATAAAGTTCCTTTATCACCCTTAATAAATACTAACAATGTATTGCCATCACACCAGGTTCTTGCTATTACTCAGTACCATGCAACATCTTCACAGCATCAACAACTCTCTGAAGCATTCAATAGACATTTTATTGACAGAGATTCAAACTCTAGACTAGGTTCACAAGCAAATAGGTGGATGATGGGCTATTTTCTTGATCCTTGGCTATGTATAGCATATAGAAGAATTTCTTCTTCAAAGGGAATTGTGTCCTTTACATCAATCTAAATACTGATTTAGTTCAAAATATTGAACTTGCAATATACTTGGATATACACAGAAAAGTTAATGAAGAAGAAATCACTCCCTTAATAAGCACTTTTGTCATAGTTCTTGAAATCCAGTTCTAACCTGTAGCATTTTAAATTAGTTTCAAAAACAGGGAATTTTGCAGGCAGTTGTTAATAATAAAAACTATGGAATTCATCATCGATCACTTCATAAAATATAGTTATTTTATGGCTTTATGATTTACCCAAAACAGAAATGAATCTTTTCATCTTTGAAACCATGACTAAGAGTATTCAAATATTATGTTATTATCTTCACTTATTATCTACTAAGTGGAAAATCAATACACATTCTTTTCCCAAGTACAAAAAAAAAAAAAAAACTTGAAATGTTTCCTTGAAGTATTTCCTCTAAAAATAGAAAGACTCTTTTATTTTATAGGTTAATTATAAGCCTAATCTTAATCATGATTACTTACTGAGTTCACTTACTCTGTAATAATTAATCAATTATTAAAGTCTTGGAGTGGAAATTGTTGAACATTAAACAAATGAGAAAATACTGTTTAATAAGAATTTTAAAAATATAGTTTTTATATTTATAATGAACCATGGTTTTGTGTATTACTTTCATATTCAAGTACTTTGAAGAGTTACATAAATATGCATTCTAACAGAGTTGTAATGGTCTAAAGCTATTCTGGAATTCACTTATGAAATCATATGCCTTATTTCTAAAACTAGATGAAAGTATGGGCTTCTGTAATGAAAAGTGAACCATGCTACTTCTTTTCTTTATAAATACAAAAGACGAAAGAAAAATAGTCTCACAAAAACTCTGATGCATTCGAATGTATTTAGGAATTGAAGAGAAAGAGTATTCTCCAGATTACTTATTTTTGTAGGAGACAATCTGGAAGGTTTATAATTCAGTCTCACACACACACATTTGCACATTTTAATGTCCATCCTATAAAGAATCCCTCTAATCTCCAAAGTTCTGAATGGGCAAAATGGTTGAAATAAAATGAGTTATCAAGTTACTGGTAATAATGTAACAAAGATGTGTCAACATGCCGGAAGTCAACCAGGTGAGGATTCATATATGAAAAGCTATTATTTATAACACCCCTTTGCAAGAGAAGGGAACTATGAATGCATCTCTTTCAGCTTCTCTGAAATAAATTAACCTTCAAGAAATTTAGCAGAATTTAATTTATATCAATAAGGAACATGGAATGACTTATCCATCTAAATCATAATATAATGTTGCTCCAACTTTCTTTTAATGTTAATCAATTTTCTAAATTGGGGTTAGCTTTTTTTTTTTCTCTGTGAAAAGCCAGGTAGTGAATATTTTACTGTTGTGAGGACAGTCTCCCTCACAACTATTCACCTCTTCTGGTTGAGCACCAAACCAGCATGAAAAATTAAGTAAGTGAATGGGCATGTCTGTGTTTTCATAAAACTTTACAAAAAAGAGGCTGTGGCTATAGTTTGTCAGTTCCTGTTCTAAACAATTTGTTCCTTAAGCTCAGAAAGCAGTATCACTTACGGGTACAACATAAGACGTTTAGCCCATGAATACTGACACCTATTTGGGTGAATAAATTTCTTTCCTCTTTTCTTCTGGGCTCTCATTATTTGAGGGTCTAGGCTACCATACATACATGTGCCCTCTGAATCATAAGGGTGCTGGTGCTCAAGGCAGTCTGTAAGCAAAGCTTGATAATAATACAAAGTGTTTTTGGAGTCAGTTCATGGTCAGAGAAGGGTGAAGTTAATCAGGAAAGCTGCCTTGTAAGGCTGTTCTCCTGGAGAAGGAAAGGCAAACCACTCCAGTATTCTTGCCTGGAAAATCCCATGGACAGAGGAGCCTGGTAGGTTCCCAGTCCATGGGGTCCCAAGAGTCGGACACAATTTAGTGACTAAACCAAGGTATTCAATCTTAGATCTGCTCTGAAAGGATAAAGGTAGACATTGTATTGGAAAAATAGATTGGAGGTAAGGAGCAATTCGGAGGACGTTGAGATGACTGAGGGAGGTGACATCATCCACCCTTCCCATCGCAAGGGAGCTGGTGGTGATCCTGGGAGTGGAAGGGTGATGACAGAATTCTTAGTTCCCAACTGCCAGACAGACAAAGCCATCAGTTTCCTTTCTGAACACTTGCTGGATTAACTCACACCATTTTAGGGAAATTGGGTAAGTGGTTGCAGATTATAGTCTTTTTTTTTTTTGTTTTTTAAAGTGAATTTTGGATAATGCAACCAACTCTTTCAGAAACATTCCTTTTGAAATAATTCATAAATAACTCACTGTATTTAAAATACAGGTCTCTCTCATCATAGTGTTAAAATGTAGACGAGAAAGTCTGAAACTGCTATCCTGAAATCCCCCATCCTTTGCCCTCCCTTGTAATCCTTATGGTCCAAACAGGGATCACAAGATAAAGCACATTGCCACACTTCCTTCTTGTTCTCTTAAGCCTTGGCTTCCCACAACTGCTGGTAAGTAGAGGTGAAGATTACTGCTTTATCATCTGCTGAGAAGTAATCATATTCATCGTTCCTGTTGATGTAATTTCCAGGCCATTCCAGCAACAACGATGTCCTTGGCAGCGAGGAAAAGAGCATGCTGCAACAACAAAACCGGGGTGAGCACAGTGCACACTGGTCTGGGAGCAGAAGGGCAGGAGCAGTTCCTGGCATCTCAGCAAAGTCGCCGAGGCGTCAGCATCAACGGCATCAACTGTGTGGCTCCAGTGGTGGGGCTGGTCCCGGACACGTGCTATTTAGGAGGATTTATACGATAATACTGAGACTGAAGTTTGTCTTTCTGCTTTCCCGTAAAACTTTATTTTTGGAACCAGCTTTTGGACCTTTCCTCAATCTTCAGTTTCAGTCTAAAGGTTTTCAAAGAAAGGATATTTATACACTCTCAGAGCTGTAATCAGTTTCATAATACTCAAGTACTCGTTATTTTTGTGATGTGTACAAAATACTTAAGGAAAAGTACTCTCAGTTTTCTTATGCATGTGAAAGACTGGTTTACTAGGATCAAGAAGTTAATTGTCCTTAAGTTAATGTTAAGTTCAAGGAGAACATCACATTTTTTCCCCCAAACATTTCGGTATGTATAAGATTGTAATTAAGTCAAAAGTAAAGGAGGACTTCCCTAGTGGTCCAGTGGTTAAGACTCTCACACCTCCAATGCAGGGGGCTCAGGTTCGATCCCTGGCCTGGTCAGGGAACTAAGAACCTGCGTGCCATTTGGTACAGCAAAAAAAAAAAAAAAGTTTGAAAAGTAAAGAGAATTAATATTTATAAACCTTCTCTCACTGTGTGTATGTTAGTCGCTCAGTCTTGTACGACTCTTTGCAACCCCGTGGACTGTAGCCCGCCAGGCTCCTCTGTCCAAGGGATTCTCCAGGCAAGAATACTGGAGTGGGTTGCCATTTCCTTCTCCAGTCTCTCACTGTACTCAGAACATTTTCAAGCATGTTATCTTATTTTTCTGAAAATCCAGTTTTATGATGTGTTTTATTGATTGAGAAATTAATCCTCAAAGAAAGCAAATAACTGCCAGTGTTGCACCATTAGCAGGTAGATTTGTATCCACACCACCACCATCACATTCCAAAATTCCCAGTCTTTATGCCATGAACATGGATATGCAGTAACTCTGAGGACTCCTCTCACAGTTCTTTAAGGAAGCAAGCAGATCAATAAACCAGGAATCACAGTAAATATTCCTGGATGAGTCTAAGGTTTTAAAGCAATGATTCTCAGCCTGATGGGAACATTAGAATCACCTAGGGAAATGTTAAAAATACCCATGGCTTGTGGCCCTCCCTAAGATTCTACATTAGTGTTTTTCAAAAGCACCTTAAGTGTTTCTAATATGCTCCCAGGGATAAAAAGCCACTGTTTACAAGTGTACATATTTATAACCATATATTAGAAAATTAATTAAAAAACACCTTTTCTGACACGTGGTATTTATCTAGTATTATAGTTACTTTGCTAGTTATTTAAAGTCTCTCTCTGGTCCTGACACATTGTAGTGGTCCACTGAAATGCACAAGGTTCAGGTAGCACATAAAAGTTCAGGTTTTTCAGAAACAATGGCAACGATCATTTTTAGTAGCGGCTGCAATGGGTCTTTGCTGCCGTGTGGGCTTTATCGAGCTACAGGATGTGCACTTCTCTTGTTGCAGAGTGTGGGCTCTAGGTCTGGGGGGTCAGTAGCAGTGCACAGGCTTAGTAGCCCCAGGGCACGTGGGATCCTCCCGGACTAGAGATCAAACCTGTGCCCTCTATATTGGCAGGCAAACTCCTACACACAGGACCACCATGGAAGTCCAAGACTTCCGTGATCTTTGGAAGAGTCTAATCAAATGGCAGGGACCTTGCCCTCTGCTTTCTTGCCTAAGTCCCACCTAATCACACCTAGATACTAAGATCAAGGTCTGTAAGGTGGCTGGACAACAGCAGCAGTGGATGATGAGGATCACATATGCTGCTGAAACTTGCAACAGACTATGCTCATGTAATAATGTGTGCAAACGTGCCTACTTTATTTTTCAGATGTTTCTTTCATCACTTCTGAATGCCGTCACAGTCATTGGAGCTACGTACTGCCTGCTGGTGTCCATCCAGGCTCTCGCGGAGGGCCCTCTCATTTGCAACTCTCAAAACAACACGACTTCCAGTTGTGAATTTTCACTTAAAAACTTAACGTGAGTAACCATTTGCTTCCTTACACTGCTGCAGATAATTAGAAGACTGTGATGCTGACCCGGTGCCATGTTTTCTTTCGTGGGACAGTCTTAGGGATTTAGTACAGTAATCCCAGCTGGCTCAATCTCAGAGAAATGTAGGAATCACTGCATTCAGAATGCTTTGGGTATGGTCTTGGCTAAAAGGAGTAGACTTAGATGGATTACCCTTGTCTTCCAAAAATCTGTGGCAGCATATGTGCATGTATATAAAAAGATTCTGAAAATGTGCACCAGAAACTTTCATCCTTGAAGAATGGTATGGAGGACGCCCTCAGGGAGTGAAGAGAGCACTCTGATCAAAGTAAATTTGTAGCGAAGTGGGTGAAAGTGTTAGTCACTCAGTTATGTCTGACTCTATGAGACCCCGTGGACTGCAGATTGCCAGGCTCCTCTGTCCATGGAATTTTCCAGGCAATAATACTGGAATGGGGATCTCCAGGGGATCTTCCCAACCCAGGGATCGAACCCAGGTCTCCTGCATTACAGGCAGATTCTTTACTGTCTGAGCCATGAGGGAAGCCCAATTATACTTGTAAAATCTAAGCATATATTACTTTGAAAATCTGAACAAAAACACAGTAAATAACATCTAGAGGCTTACCACTAACCCCCAAAAAAGAAACAAAGCAGCAGTCAGTGGAATCATGCAAACATAAATACACTATAGGCATGGGGATGAATCCAAAGTTTTAAGTCACAAAGTAGCAAGTAATGCTGAAGAGTTACATGGAAATGGTTCATTTCAGTCTTGTAAAATGTTTTGTGCCTTATCTAGGCACAACTGCTAGAAATGAAAATAATATTCATTAATTATATATTGTTCAGTATGGAAAAGAACTAGAATTCACTTTTGTGGTTATAGGAAAAAAGTTGCTCCCGTTTTTCCTTATCTTGAATAGTTAAAAAAGAAAAATCTCTCAAAATTTGCATACCACAGTTGTGAATCAAAATCCAAAGAAACTCCCTTTACTAATAGAGTAGGAATAGGAAATCAGAGGGCTTCGCTCTGGGTGGCTCAGTGGTAAACAATCTGCCTGCCAATGCAGGAGACGCAGGTTGGGCCCCTGGTCTGGGAAGATCCCCTGGAGAAGGAAACAGCAAACCACCACTTTCACTTTTCTTATTTCTGGCTATGCTGCTGCTTGGGCTTTTCTCTGGTTGCAGCAAGTGGGGGCTATTGTTGCGGAGCACGGGCCCTAGGGCTCACAGGCTTTAGTAGTTGCCCCAGAGTTGCGGGCTTAGTTGCTCTGCAGCATGTGGGATCTTCTGGGACCAGGAATCGAACCTCTGTCCCCTGCACTGGCAGGCAGATTCTTTACCACTGAGCTACCAGGGAAGCCCTAGAAATGCTTGTTGAAGAGATACATAATAAATCAAACTTTCATAGCTGGTAAGGTACATCCTCTGGAACCCTGATCCCAGCTCCAGTTTCTGGGCACAATATTTTCTTTTTTGGGAGGTGGGGCGGGGAACAATATTTAAAAAGCAGTGTCTGTTTTACTGGACATGTCCTTTTTTGGAGGCCACGCTGCATTCTCGAGATGGTCAGTGGCATTTCTGAATGTTTTTATCATTTCTTTCCTTTTTTTTTTTCAGTGCCAATTATCACGAATCCTTCGATCTGCAGTGGTTCTTCGAAGACTCTTGTGTTCCCCCTATGGATTCCAATAATCCCTCCATCACCAACACAACAGCCAGTAACTGGAGAGTATACAACCTGCACTTCAATTCTATAGAAAACAAGTACAGGATTATCCATTTCTCAGTATTTTTAGGTCTACTGCTCGTGGGCGTTCTCGAGATACTGTTTGGACTCAGTCAGATAATCATTGGCTTCCTTGGCTGTCTGTGTGGAGGAGTCTCTAAGCGAAGAAGCCAAATTGTGTAGTTTAGTAACATTAAGACGGAAATACTAGTTTAAATCATTTGAGAACATTTAAAAGACAGGCTTTTAGAAGTTCAATAATAGAACATTACCTAGAAAGCTGTGGATGAGTCAGTTTAGCCCAAAGGTTGTTTTTAAAGTCAACTTTGATACAATTAAAACAAACCACATTTAAGCATGCTGGTAAATGCAAATTCTCATATGGAAAGAAAAATATCAGTCACTGACTGGAGAAAAGTGGAGAGAAGCTTTCTGGTTATTTTGTGTCTTTCTGTACTTGTGTATTATTTGGATTTTCTAACTATATTCTCATGTGTGGAGAAAGGGAGGGAGAGTAAGCAGGACAGAAATGATAATACAAGTCAAAGTATGGGATTTTTTTTTTCTTTTTGTATTTCTTTATAATTAAAAAAAGATAAATAAATACAATTGACCCTTGTCAACTGTGCAGGTCCACTTATGAAGCAGATTTTTCCCAACAGTAAATACCAGAGTACCACATGATTTTCAGTGAGGTTGGTTGAATCTGAAAGTACAGGAACACTGGGATACAGTCGAACAAAGGATATGGAAAAAACAGGCATATTTATATGGAGGGCCAGCCACATTTTTTTCCTGGAAAATGCCATGGACAGAGGAGCCTGGAGGGCTACAATTCATGGAGTCGCAAAGAGTCGGACATGACTGAGCAACTAATGCTTCTAACGTTTGATTGCATAGAAAGTTGGTGCCCCTAACCCTCTAAGCTGTTCAAGTGTGAAAGGTAATCTGAATATAATCAAGTTTTCAGACCTCATTCAGCTTACAGGAAATCCAAGAAAAGAGGACATATTCATACAAATTCAAAAGGTAGGGCAGCACGTAACTGTCAACTGTTTTCAACAAGAAAATGTAGTACAAGAAAGAAAACAAGGTTGGATGGACTGAGGGAAATGCTCTAGATTAAGAGACCAAAGAGACACGTGTGATTCAACCAAATGGACTATGCGGACCTTGTCAGGGCTAACTGGGGAAACATGTACAAGGACTGGTTTAGGTATTATTAAGGACTTATTGTTTGTTTTTTATGCCTGATGACGGTTTTATGGTTATGCAGGAAAATGTCTATTTTTCAGAAATGCATATTTATGCGTTTGGGGAAAATGTCACATTTTTAAGGTATTTCAGCTAAAAAATGAAGCAATGGAAAAATGCTAATTAGTATATTTAGGTGACGGGTATATGGCAATTCATTACATGCTTCAATTTTCTTATGTTTGCATTTTTCACAGTAATTAAAAAACAATAAATACCTAGGGGGGAAAATCAAGTCTTTCACAATCTGGCTTATACATATGCCAAGTTCAAAAGACAGGATAACACAACAGTGTATTGGGCATATTAAAATGTTATGGACAAAATTCAAAATCTACCATTTTCTGAATTATGATTATGCCTGCATTTTTAATTATTTATATATTATATTCATTGGGCTTAAGATTCTAGAAATAATTTACAATTCTTATAGCTGCCCACATCCCCCAATCAGTAACATCAAGAGCTTACAGGCATTTTCATTCTGAACCAATTTACTGTATAAAGATCTTCTCTCTATGCTCCTATAAAAACCTATTTATCCTTAAATATCTCCTACTTGAGAAAGCCTTCCCAGAGCGCATGATTTCAACAAAAATCAGCAGGTCCCGAAACCACTGTTATCATGCCTCATCCCATGTCGCAGTATAACAAGTTACTTGTTCTGAGAGGCTTTCCCTAACAGCCTAATGAAAAGTAGGCTTCCCTTCCTCACTCCTTCAGCATTCTTTCATTTATAGTACTTATCATAATGGCAAGAGCGTTTTAATTTCTGCTTGTTCCTTAAATTTCACTCTCTCCCATAAGACCATAAGCTGCACAGGGTGCAAGGATGTTTCTTTTATTCACTCTGGCAGAGTCAGTACCAAGTATAGTACCTGATACAAAGTAGCGACCCTAGGAACACTTAATTGAATAAATTAATCCTATTTTTAGAACTCAGCTTTTAGCCAGGACTCACTGCATATTAAATGAAGGCCAAACTGCCAAGAGTCATAAAATTAAAACACAAGGAAAATGTGACAGCTCCCTGTACTTGACTAAACAAGTCAGTGATGATGTATATAATCCTCTTCAGCCTGGAAATGGCTGAGAGATGACCCCAGTTCTCTACAGGGTCATGAACAGAGACTTGAGCCTCTCATTTCGGAGGGCAAAAGAAAGGATGGTTGGCAGTAGCACGATTGGCTGAAATGGCTGGTAAGTTACTTCTTTGCTATTTTGGTCTCGTGGAAACTGCTGCCATGGTGTGTAGCAGATTCACCTAAATGCCTAAACCTGATGGGCCACTTGCAGTGGGTTGGCCACATGTTATCTCTACTCTGGTACCTAAAATTACAAACGCATGTCTGTACAAATGCCCTCCACCCCCACCCGGACAACATGCACCTAATACTTGAAAGTGTTTGTCATTCACTCAATCGTGTCCAACTCTTTGTGACCCCAAGGATTACAGCCCGCCAGGCTCCTTTGTCCATGGGATTCTCCAGGCAAGATTACTGGACAGGGTAGCCATTCCCTTCTCCAGGGGATCTTCCTGGAGTGCAGAAAATTACCTTCTGCACTGCAGGCTGTTTCTTTATCGTCTGAGCCACCAGGGAAGCCAAACATGCACCTAAGTCACTTACAAAGCTCATTGCTTTTTATTTCTCACTTCCACCCCCATATTCAATCTCATTTTGGAAAAAAAAAATTTTTTAACTGTATCCACCATCTGAAACAGTCTCTCCCTATTCTTCAGCATAGATCGCATGCTCCTTCTCCTTCGTAAAATTATTTTTATAATCCTCTAATTCATTAATGAGCCTTGTTTCCCTCCCCCTCCATGAATCTATCAATCTCTTAACAGTGGGGCTTGTGGTGGTGTATCTGCTGTAACTGCTTACTGCTGAGGTCAGCGCTGTGCACACAGGAGTGTCTGCATATTGACATAATAAACTGTAAGTAAAAGAACAGTTACAGTAATTAAATTTTTCCAAACTTGAGGCCAGAAAAAGTTCAAATTCAATAACAAATACAATTAAGAAGCTAGATAACAGACATTCATGCAGGAAAGGAAGGACAGTTCTCTTGCAAATATATTTTCATAAAATCATCCCCCAAATGTAAATAACCAGCTAATGCTTCAACAAGTATACTGAGAAGTGAAAAAAAAATCCAACCTTTAAATAGAATTCTGAAAGCAGTGGTACAACACACTTGCTACACTTGTACTTGCTACTTAGTTGTTACCGCCCTAGGGAGCCTGGGAGGTTGAACAGTGGGTTACTGCCCTAACTGTATCCTTTTCTCCCACTGTTTCCTGCAGCTGAAATCTTTTCTTTATTCTTTGCTTGTTGAAATCATCTTTTTATTTGCTTTGAGATTCAGCTTGAATATCTAAGATGTATTTCCTGACCATCTTGACTCTTTTTTAAATCATTTTTATAGTTTCAAGCATTCACAGAAATTACCTTGAGATATACATACAAAGAAAATTGCTATAATGAATATCACAACGGTAAGAATCCCTCCTCCAAGTATTTTTTGAAGGACAGGGAAGAAACAAGAAAAGAACTGTTGAATACACCTTTATCTAAGTAATTTCTCCTAACTATGTTTCTCAAAACTCACTGCCTTGGTAGAAAGACACTGAACATGTATGACGAATGCTGTATCTAAGTAAAATTCTATCCATTTCTGAACCAAAAAAAAAAAGGAAAAAAACAAATAGTTTGGGAACTAAAGGCTCCCAGCACTTGGTTTCCTTGATGCTTTTAAATCTCATGAAATTTAGAACATCAGCTGAACAAAACGGAAAAAGCAACAGAACTGATGGTGTTTCTATCTGAATCACTTTATAGACACTACAAATTAGAAAAACAGCTGTAACAAAACCAATATCTACAACTACCAGGACAAAGATCTGACTTGCTACCTGCCATGTCATTAACTGTACTACTTGCTCCAGAGATGGGAACACTTAGGTGCATATAAAGAAATATGACATGGAATATAGCACATAGCACAATATGATGAAATAAAATCTTTCAACAGTCAAATACAGCTTTGGTTGACAGTTTATTAAATACACTACATTTGTACCTTATTCTGTAGTTTTTTAAATCATTCACACACGGACTTAGTAAAAATGTACTTTATAGAAAACCATCTGCAAAATAAAAATAAAAATGCACATTTTTGCCCACATTTTAGATAAACCACTGAAAATGTTAGGAATTATTTTATTGGATGTGATCATGAAACAAGGGGTGGCTTGATTTTATTAAATCTGACACCAGACCAGAACTTCAGTAGTGTTAATGTTGAAATGTGGATGCAAAAATGTCTATTAACTAAATTGTTTAATCGGGTTTGAGAAAACACTACAAATAGGACAAAATGAAGTATTACTTTTCCTTTACAGACATTTCGCTAAACCCATTTTCTATACACTTTCTCACACTCATAGGGCAAAAAAAAAATTCCTTAAAAAAAAACCCAACTATATCCTATTTACAAAACATGCAAAGTGAGAATTTTAAGTAGGTGTTATGGCAGAACTGGTTAAAAGTAAATACAGTCAAGTGACAGAATATACCTTTACTTCTGCAAATGTAAGTCCTTCCCCCTCCTTTCTGGGAGATACACATTTTCAGGGCGTGGACTGTGAAACGGCATACAATGCAAAGACAGAAAACAAAGAAGTTTGCAAATTCTTTATATTTCCAGCTGTTGAGACAATATTTCTGAGAGCTGAGGTTACCTCTAGCGGCGAAACCAGAGCCAGCTATTAAGCAGCCAGAATGCTACAGTAATTGAATACATGACCATTTCTCTTTTAGCCCGTTCTTTGTTCTCCTCTTCCAGAAGTTGTAGGCGTCTATTTAGTTTGATTATCTGAGTGAAAAACAACATCGAAAAATGAATAGAAGCTTTAATGCATGATGCAATCAGATTCTTATTAAGTAGTTTAATTTCTCAAAAGAATTATTACAAACATGATAAGTTTCATTCGGTGCCAAAAAAATAGCTGTATATAGGAAAAAAAAGTTACCCACGACAGCTTAAATTCATTAATTCTCTTAAGAGCTTCTGTCACTCAGCTTCAGTTTTTCCTATTTAACCCGCTTTAACTGCTTTATGCTTTCTCTGAGTTACTCAGAGGATCCCATGTATTAACCTATTGGAGTGGGCCCTGTGATCTGTCACCCAAGCCCTTCAGGATTAAAATGCTAATTCTCTAGCTGCCAGGAGTGTCACTGGTCAACAGCACTGTTCCTGGCTGTTGGTGCTCACTATGAGCAGCCCTGGGCCAAACAACTGTCTTGCCAAGTTCATGTTCCCTTATGAAGGCAGTGTGCATCCAACAACTGGTATGTGATGGCGCTAAAGGTCAAACTGAAGGGTTATCCCAGCCTCAGAGCAATATACAGCTGTATAGGTTTGCTTAAAATGTTAATACCCTGTGTTACTGGCTAGAAGTACATCAATCCATTTTGGTAATACTGTTTTATGCTGATGAAAACCTGTAAACTGTGGTTTAATATATCTTTAATCAAAATGGGAATATCAATTATGGTTTAATAAACAGTTTGATAGAGAAAGTATTTTAAATCATGGGTTACAAATGGAGAGAAAAACGATTAAATGTTAGGAACTACCACTTTACATGTAATATGAATGGAATTTAGGGTCACATGCTGTTTGGTACATTAAATACCTGTCGTCTTAATGAAGCTGCATCTACAACTGTCATGTCTTCTGAAGTTCCTTCAATCGTTGCATCTGTATTTGAAATGCCATACCTGAGAAATAAAACACGATTTAATATTCAAATAGAACTAAAAGTAACTTGCAAGTCACATAACATATCATGCAATGCTCAGAGGACTGTTATAAAGACTGGTATTTAACAGTACAAATTATTAAAATGTTTATCAATCTGAGTAGGTATTAATAAAGAGAAGCGCTTAAGGGAACAACTACCTACAATCCTGGGAAAGTGTCTTGAAGGTCAGAGAAAGAGAAGAAACCCTGACTAAGGATGAATGAATAAAGAGACACTTTTCAACTCAGAGAGATTGGTAGCCTTAAAAAAGGACACCTGGTTGAAAAGACCTGAGAGCTGTCATTCTGCTCAGAAGTCCCTGCTGAGACTCACTGGCAGGGAACACAAAGTAAACAAACTCCAGCTAAAAGCCTAAGACTGATCATTTTTTATTTCTCCATCTCTTCTCACTGCCGTTTCTACTTTCTCTCTTGCCATTTCTGCTCTTCACTTATTTCCAATCATCTAATCTCTCCTATTATCTCCAGAGAAGCAGTTCTAAAATAACCTGAACACACCTTGCCACTACATTCAGATCCAGAATTTAAGTACTGCAATTAAGGAGCTGTGTATAAAATAATGCTGGAAGGCCACTAAGACAAACTCTGGGAAAAACATTAAAAAGTTCTTGTTCAAAAGCAGTTACTTCTAAAGGGGCATTGATTTTTAAATAAATGACAATCCACTTCTGAGAAACACACAATTGTTATTATTCCTTTGTCCCGACTTCCACTTTTAAAATATATTTTAAGTAAGATACAATTTACATACCTTATAGTTCACCTCACATGTGTACAGTCTATTTAATCCTGTATGGCTATTTCAATAAGATGGCTCATTAACTTTTCTGAATTCAGATTATAAATAAATCAGATTTAAAAGTTACTCCTATGTAATCTAGAGTTGGCACATACATCATGTTTTTAATACTTTAAGCAAGTCCCCATAACAAAAAGCATATTACCATACAAAGGGGTACAAGGGGTATGAAGAGAATTATATTTTTCATTCAGACATGTTAAAGACAAGTCTATTTAGAAAATCCTTTTGCTATGAATGCTACTGAAAATAATTCAAAAATACTTTAATAATGTGAAACAATTTTTAATTTTATAATCCTGTAGCGCCATCATTCTTAACATCGATTAGAATTACATAGGTTGCGGTTTCAATGACACTTGGTGTGTATTGACTTCAGATAACCTAGAATGATCTCTAAATACTCCTTTTATGGCTAAATTAACTTGTGTTCTTCTAATCTGCCCTTTCCTTTATGCGGGAATAGAGCAAATATACTGGAATGGAGTAATTGCATTGGGCAGAGAAATAAGCTACTAAGTCAGTACATGCTAGAACTATGTGTTTATAAACATCTGAATTCCTCTTAACATTAAGCAGAATTATTAAACAGTTAGTGGAAAAAAATAAAGGTTGACGATTCTTCTTTTCTACACTTTATCCTCAAAATAAGTTTTCTATTTCTGTGAGGTCATACATGAGATAAATAATTGGGGGGGGAAAAAAAAATCAAACAACAGAAGCAACTGCTTCAAAGGTAAATGGACCCAGACTGAATGCAGAGAAATGAATTGTAACTGAAAGGAACTCACCACAACCTTCATTCTGAACTAACTATAGTTTTAAACATCTGTAAAGGCAAATCTTCATTTGCTAAGAAATCTAAGTATATGACAAAAGACTCTACCTGTATAATTCAACTTAAAACGTGTGTTTTAACCAAAACATGTATTTATCAGACCTAAAATCTCTAAGAAATTCTAAGTCAGATCATTGGCTGAAAATAACAGAAAAATAAAAGGATCACAAATTTATGAGAAATACACAAGGCAAAACTTGTTAATAATGTAAAAATAAACTAGTCAGTTGAGTGGAATGGGACTCCTAAGGACACATTTTTCAACTTTCCAATCAGAATTTAGTATTAATGAGAAACCCATGGTTCCCTCTTCTGTCTAAAGATGAATGTGCCAGCTCACTTCCTCTCAGCATTGAAATAATGCTGCCAGTTCGAAATCTACTGCTGAAGATTTTGCTTTAAATAAATAAAATTGGCTCTGAAAAAACTACAGTAATGGTATCATTACTGTACCAACCTCTGAAAAAATACAGTAATGGTATCATTATTGTACCAACCATTTTTTTGGTTGGTACCGTACAACTTGGGAAATAAGGATTTGGGTACTTGAGAAACTTAAGTATTAGTATGTGCCATTTTATCTGTCCTTGTGCACGACAGGAAGAAATACCTATTTTAGGCTAAGCATAACTCAAAGTGAAAGGGACAAAATAAGAGAGAAAAGCTTCATCAACAGATGACAAAAATGCTTAAAAACCAAATTCTCTTTCTAAACATTTAACTTCTCAGGTTGTCAATCCTAATATCCCCAATTTAAAAATGATGCATTACAGACATGTTTATCTATACAATGAAAGTGACAAAGTGATATTATAGACAAATAACAACTAAAAAGGAAATGCTGGACAGAACCTCAGGCAACAATTAACATAATGCACATAAAGCAGGGTTTAAGATTATTTTTTTCTGTGTACTAGCATGATCATCCATTAAAGCTGTGTTTAAATACACCATCTAAGATGTTCACATGGTAATGTATTATAACTTTTCCTTTATACTCTCTTCGCCAAATGTCACGAATGATCAGACTCACTGTTCTCAGAGAAAAGCAGGGGGTCCACCTAGAGAAAACTCTAGAAGTTAAAGCTATAATCTAAGGCATGGCTACTGCATGCATTACGTCCTGCAACGTAACACATTCAACCAACTGTTCACCCTGGTAATTGCAAAGTCTCAGAGTTTACCTGATGTTGTCATGATGAGGATTAGAAGTGGCGGCAGCAGACCCACCACGCAACACAGGTCTAAGGCGGGTTTTTGCAGGAGAAGGCACAAGACAGAATCAGGAAACAGAGAGTAATAAAATAAAAGCAGAAATAAGACAAATAAATGTCAAATAGGATTATACTGTATGTTTCAACACAATGTATTTCAAATACTTTACATATCTTTGTCTCACTGTCTTCCATGTTATGACTTTCATGAACTGAGTATTTTACAATGAGTTAGAAAACAAACAGAACCTCTTATTTTCATAACAAAATAGCACCAACATAAGATTTTTTGGTGCTCATACTTGACATCCTACTAATTCTGTTCAAAATTCTCTTCGACTTGGAAAAAAAAAAAACATCGGCAACTTTAGAAGCATCAAGAACTGGTCAGTAGCACCTGCATGGGCGAGGCTGCTCACGAGGTATCAACCGCTATCTCGAAAGCTAGAAATCTGAAGTAGCTCCCACTTCCACAGTTCCTTGCCTCCCGCCTCATTAACTGTGCTCAGGGCCTCATATCCTAATCCAGCTGCGTCTCACGCAAACCGTCAGCTCCCAAGAGGTCAGTTCTGGCGCTGAGGAGGTCGGGGACAGGCTTGAGGGCATAACACAGCACATCACAGAAAGTGCAACGGAAAGTGTGCGTCTGATCCCGAGAGGCAACCGGGAGTGACATACAGGGCTGCTGGAAATGAAGACTAAGGCGCACTGGAAAACTGTGTGGGGATATTCATGGAGTACATACTTGGATTCTAGAGGACAATTAGTTCTCTACCGGTAAGAGGTAACCTTTTCAATAAATTTTACTTTTTAAATCAGGAAAAAAAGGCTCTATGTGGTCACTGGTCAACTTCCCCAAAAGTAATCAACAATACTTATAACCAGAGAAAGGAGGTTGGGATGCAGAAGCCACATTAAGGATTTGAAGAATTATTATTCTGTTTTGAATGTCTCATTCTCTACCGGCTGATCAGGTTTTACCTGAATTTAAGTATCAACACAATTCTTAGAGGAAACATTTAACACCAAATGCTACTACTTTTTTTTCCTGTAAGTTGGCACAGCTGTAGAATTTTTGTTACAATATAGACTACTACTTTATGTCAAATCAATTTATAAGAGAAAATCTTAATGCTTAGGTTGTATGTTTCCTAAAGGCACTACTGGTGCTTAAAGAAATTTACAGAACCTAGAGGGGAAGGGAATTTTGAGTCAGATATTAGACTTCTCCTTTGTTGGCTAAAGAACGGTAAGAAATTATAATGCTTGAGGCAGGTTTTTTAACTCATCCCAGCCTACCAATTCATCTATTCTGTGACATTTAGGAAAACTTACTTTCCGATCCTACATCACACTAACATGAGAAAGGTTAAAAGTGAACCCACTGCTGTGTGCTACCTAAAGCTTTTTTAAAAAAATTCAAGCATATGCTCAAAAGGATCTTCCATATCCAACATATTCCACCAGAGATTTCCCTTTTATTATGCAGAGCCAGAAAATAATACAGTCTTTACCTTTCACAACGTATTTCATTTTGTCTTCTCATACTGGCAATTGACACATATAATATAAAAGTAAATTAGACAGGTGTTTGGCAAAGTTAGAAATTTTATTCAAGTACCACTTTCTACTGTAAACATGACTTAATACATTAAAGAATCATTTTGAGTTTGAAAATAAGTAAGATTTAATATATTAAAAAATCTTCTTAGGTTTGAAAATATGATTGTAATAAAAGTGGTAAAAGGGAATGAGATTCAAGGCCCTTCCAATATTAACTTGTATATTAACATTTTTCAGTAAATAAATGGTCTTAGTAGAATGTTTTTTTGCTAAAAAATAAAAAGTGGAAACTGCTGCAGTAAGTAAACAGGGTAGATGTACCAGGAATTACATGTATTTTTTAAAAAGATAAATTATAAATAACAGATACTGTCTCAACTGCAACTCTGCATTTCTAGGTCTTCCAAGTAATGTATTTACACGGATACTTGCAAAAAATATAAATTATTTATAAATTCTTATTCTACTGAATTAAAGCCAGAAATAATCAAGCCACTTCTTTTTTTTGGCTGTGCTTGAGCAGCATGTGGGATATTAGTTCCTTGACCAGGGCTCAAACCTGCGTCCCCAGCAGCCATAGTGAGGAGTGTAGTCTTAACTACTGGACTGTCAGGGAAGTCCTTCAAGTATAAAACTTAAGCATGCTGAGCATGACTAATCTGAGTACTTAAATAGTGTTCTTTCAAAGGTACTAAGTTTCTTTTTTTAAATGTTAATATTTTGTATTGGATAGTGAGATACAGAGCTCTAGAAGGTGTCAGGAGATGTGAGCATTTCCTAACTAGCAAGGACTAAACAGCATTTTTAAATCCAAAGAACACATCTGTGTTGCTATTTCAGATGTTTTGGTAAATTTTTTTTCTTACACCTCAGTTTTCCAAATGCACAGCACTGACCTATGTAAGTAAACTTTTCTAATGTATACCTAGAATTTAACTTTGTTTTCACATTGAACTTGGTTTTGGGTCATATAAGTTCTCAAGATGAGAAAACAAAAACAAAATACATCAACCTTTCAACAGTGACCCTCAGAGTATAAACTAAAAATAGTTCTTACACCAAGCAACTGTGAAAATGCATTATTTTATGATAATAAAACAGGCAGAAAAGTTTTTTTTCATTCTTTCTGTCAAACAGGTCTAACTTTATTAACTGTATCTAATGCGATGGCTTAAGACCAAAGATAAGACGCTGCATTAGCATAACAGCCAGGAATAAAAAATAGGAAAGAAAAAAAAGATGTACAGAGAAAGGAACATAAAAGCACTTCAAACTTTATATGTAATATCATTTAATAGTCATGCAAGTAGAACATTATCCAAATTTCACATTCCTATTTCTTGTATCTGATAAGTCAAGCTAGACAGTTCTCCTAGTAGAAATAAAAACTAATTTGACACCTACAACTCTCATTAAATCTTGCACAACATTTAGATTAGTAAATACAATGGGAGATAAACCCTTTCAAGTTGAAAGCAACCAATAATACTAATGATAATCTATACTTCCAGGTTCCAAGGTATATATATATAGGAGGAAAGAATTATTACTACAACTACTTTACGAATTTTTAAAAAATTTCACTTAAGTGACTAAGAAAAATATTTCCTTCCCAGAAAAGAGAATTTTAAAATTATCAATTTATTTCAATTAAAAAAAATCATGTAAAGCTCAAGATAATTTTTCATAAATAAAAGAATACAAAGCAAATTTTATAATTAATAAGATTTCTTATCTTATACTTTTGAATTTAAGGCAACACTGTTCCATTATGGATTAAAAAAAAAATCCAACTATTTTTCCATATATTGCATTGAGCTGTGTTTATGCAGGGGGACGGATCTTTGTCATCTATACAGGATTTATAAACATCTTTCCCATTCAGATATTTTCACTGTAATAGCATTTGAAATAATAGAATTTGACCTAATAATCTAGCCTCTTCTAAGGACCTATTACAATTAAAAAGTTAAAGAGGATACCTGGTAAAGAATAAATCTATGTTAAGGAGGGAGAAGAAAACAGGCATTTGGAAATACTAGTCAAATGCCAGGTACTTTATATTCAGTATCTTTTTAAGTATCTCTCATGACACTAAACAAAAAATCTGAGGCCACCATTATATCTTAAAATAAAGACAGAGGAGGAAAGAAGAGTCCTCACAAGAACCCAGAAAACTAGGTAATATTAGTACTAACAGATGAAGAAAACGAGGCCCAGAGAAGCTAGGCAATTTGTCCGAGGTCAGCATGTGGCTCATTACTCAGTGCAGAGGACCAAGATTAAATCTGATCCCTTCAATCCAAGCTTTTTGTTCTAAACCATGATGCTTCTTATATTCTAATAGGGTCCTTGAAGCTTTAAAGAGTGTAAGAAGGACTCTAAACCTTTGGGGAGGGATATATATACACCCACATACACTCCCAGCTATACATGAATACATGTACACATAGATGCAATTTTGCCCTTGCCATGAGCTTTCTCTGTGATGCTCTCTACAGTACGTCTTTAAGTCCCTGGGCCCACACATATGGGAACCCTGGGAAGGGTCAGGAACCCTAGTCCAGCGGCACGAGGGGTGTTCATCAAGGATGATGAAACACCTGGGGCTTGTGTAAGGCTCAAGTGCAGGTAATAAGCAAAAGTTTGTTCAGAGCAAGTCACAAGACATGTCAGTTCCCAAGGTAAGAAAGGTTTACTGGAAAGGCCTGCTTAATTTATTGGGAATTCTTCAAAAAGCAAAGTTAACAGCCTAATAAAATGACTATGAAAATTCAAGCACTGACTCAACAGAGTTATTACTACATAAAATGCTAAGAGTTGATGTGAAATTGACTGTACTTCCCTCACATTCTGCCAAAAAGCTCTCAAATTTCATCTTTTAAAAACACTATCTACTAATGAAGCAAGGAGAAAAAGGTATTTGAAATAATGGCAAAAAATTCATTTGAATGAACAATTCTAGGTGTACTACTAGTGATTTTACCTGGAGACATTCAAAAGTGAGACACACCATCCATACTGACAACAATCAGTATTATTAATAAAAAGACAACAGCACCTGGGATTTTTAGCACAGGCTTAGAAATCCCTAGTGAGGAGGAAAAAAAAAAAAAGCCCTGGCTAGTGCTACACTGACTTCATCTTCTCAGATTTGCTTACTAATCCAACCACATTAGTATCATAAATGATTAAAGACTTACTAACAAAAATGAGTATAATTCAGCCCAACATTCCACACTGGATCCAAAAGTACCCCTCAGTATATCCAAAATAGAATCAAGTACTTAGAACAGCTCAGCAAGGTCTTGGGGGGGAAAAAAATCAATACATTTCCTGTGCATAGGTAGTTATTAACTGTATCCCACCCCCTCCCGCCGTACCTCGACTGAAGAGAAGCTAACAAAATCTTCTGAAATGTGAATTTTGGACAATAATTTCAAATTAAAAGAAAGCAAAGCAAGCTCTTTAAATCATTGCATCTGAGAAAGAGACAAAGGTGCAAACATAAAAGGAAGACACCACAGTCCACTAATAAGGAGCCAAAAAATAATGCAGCAAAGTTGGCAAGAGTCAGTGATGGCCAATCACCTGCGATTTTCATCCAGCACATCCAAGATCTGCTGGTAAGCCCTACGAGTGGAAGACTGGATAAGCGACAAAATGCCACGAGCAGAGGAAAGATTAGCTCCGTCTTCAGGTAACATACGGGGAGGGCAAACCCGAACCTGCGGTGGCGACGGTGTCACACTGTTCACACAAGCACAGCAAATGAAGAGAAAAACACTCAAGTCAGATTTTTGTAAAACCCCAGCTCAACATTTTCCCCAAACACCCATATTTTAAAAATTAGCTTAGTTTTCTTGCCCATTTCCCCCACCCTTCATTTTCCCCCAAAAGAGTCAGGCCAAGTAAGTTAATAAACATGTTAAATTGTTTCTGTGGTTTTTCTTTAAACTCACCTACCATGAAGCATCTGTAACTGTGTAGCTTTAAGCATCAAATTAACAGACTGAATATGAAAGGACAGCTTTAAGAGGGAAGAGAACTAAGGCAGAGCATCTGCAACCCCCGGGCTCTGGAGAAACAGCATTTTTTACTTAGCATAAAACCAACCTTACAGATGATCAGAAGAGTAAGACAGGGGATTTCAGTATACAGGTGTCAGGCCAAGTTTACATGCATAAAACGAAAGGGATTCCATGAAAATGCCAATTTCAAATACTTCACAAAGACAATGAATGAGTTCATGACAAGTAAATTTAAAGATGAACCAAAGTTTCAGAAAGCTAACAAAAAGCATTTTGATTACTCAATTAAAGCATACATTCCCTGGCTAAATGACCAAGTCTGTGACTACAGTGAAAAGGCAAGGATACTTCTTAAATTATCCAGATGGAGGTTAAATGATCATTTTTTGGTTTCTCAGTGACAATAATCTTGGTCATTCTTTCATGTGTGAGTGGAACAATGTCTTTGGTTCCACTTACAGTTTCTCCTAAAAGTTAAGCACATTTCAATGAAATGATTTACAGTTCTAATCTGGATTCTTATTTTCAGAGAACTGTCTAATTTTAGAGCATGATCAGCCATATGAGGTATTTAACTGATTTAAGGACTTGGCATCCAATCTGTTACAGTAAGATATTTTGTTACAGTAAGAGAACTATGGGATGTGGGCTCAATAATTTTTCTCAGTGTCAGGGCAAGAACACCTTAGACTAAGCATCGTCCTCGCATATTACATACAAAAGAGTGAAAGTGAGCAGATAGTGAACAATTGAAAGATAAAAGATTGTACTTTGATCTGTGTAATCTTTTCTTACTTAATATTTTTGGGAACCACAAAATGGGTGGGATAATTTTTGAAATGGTAACTGTCATCTAATATTATTCCCAGAGTCCCAGAAAATTAAAAACAAAATATTCTCCACAATTTTGTGAATAACTTTCAATGTTTTGATGATCCAAAGCAAAAAGTACAAAACACATGAAAACCATGTTTCCCAAAGACTACTTAAAAGAGAGATTTAAGCCAAATCTTAGCATACTGAGAAAGTAATCTGTCAGGGCTGATTTACCATATGAATGAGGCCTCATGGTGTCAAGATAAATGCAAGTTTTCAGATGCAGACTCATGGATGGTTACCTGAAACATCTATCCACAGACTAGGAATCTTCTGGAATATATATAACTTATCAACAACAATAAATATCAACTGATCCATGATACTCGCCAGAACCCAAACTGGGTATCCCAAAAGAGTAAAAGAAACAGTATATCTGGGACTCAAAGTCCAGGTACTAGGCTTGTACTCAACATTCTCTTCACGCAGCATAGAGAATACCTGAAGTTCTCATTCCTTCTAAGAAAACAGACTCAATTCATGTTAGAAAAGTGTCACCACAGGCAGGAATAAATTGGCCAGTTTTTCATCAACATAAACAGGCATCCATCTGACACTGTTCTTGACAGCAACATCATCATACCTAGCTAAACGGACTTAAGCAAGTTTTAAAAGACTATTCAGGACAATACCTGCTGACATAATTGAAGCTTTTGTCTTCATATTCTGGGGCTTAAATTGCACTGCATATACCAATTTGAAATAGTATATAAATGAGCTACCAATATTAAAGTCTATAATGATCACTATTTAGAATTATAGTATTAGAGCAAAAATGCCAACAAACTGAATCTAGATCCATGAAAAAATTTTGAAGGATTTTTGCCCATCAAAATTCAAAAGGAAAGAAGGCTTCCTTGGAGAAAATTCACTTTGTCAGAAATAAGCAATAGGAATTGTTTATTTAAATTCTAAAAGTACAAGTGGTTCCTGTCCATACATGGGAAACCAGGTACTCATGCATAAATTATTTTCAGATTAACTGCAAAGCATTCTTCAGATGGAATGCACAGAAGACTGAGTTTTAAAATGTCTGTAAGATTACCTTCAATTCTAAGATTCTATGATCATATAAAGTTGGAATATGGTATTAAGTGGGAAAAAACCCTACACAGTCCTCAATGGTTATTTAATAAGAAAACATATGAATAAAGATATTTCATCAAAGATTAACATCAAAAACATATTTGGATTTCAGGTAGTTTCTCAAAAGTTTCAAAGATTAGTTAAGAAACTTAACTTTTCATTACATGGCAATCTTTCATAAACAGCAAAATCAGAGTAGGAAGTATTTCATACACTGATGACCAGTTTGGGCAGTATTCGTACAGATTAAATGCCCTTAATGGTTAACCTATTTCTATCTACAGATGAACTGAATGATTAAATCGTAAAATGACCATAGCTACACTAATTAGCAGAATTGATAATTCTTTCTTTTCAAAGCTTTTATGCAGTCTTGCAAGTCTCCTTAAAAATAAACAAATCTAAGAACAAAAAAATAAGCCCCATGTTAGTGACAGGTCTGATGCTATCTGGGATGCCTGGCAGTGGTGGCATTAACAGCAACAGAAAACAGTGCTTTCAGAGCTGAGTTTCATCTCTGCCCACCCATCCAAAGTGGAGTGACTTTGGTTTTTCATTTTGACACATGAACTCCTGTGAAAAATAAGTAAACAACTGCAAAGGCACTGAGATTATTCAAGCAAATGTTATAATATTAGTGATTTAATAAAAATGCATGTTGATGATAAACTCATCCTAGTAATGTTACAAAACAGCAAAATCTCAGCTTTTTATTTTATAAAAGTAAGGAAATTTTGAAGAATGTACTTATGTTTGTCATATTATTTCATTAGCAATAGCTCTCTCTCATGCCTGTATGAACTTTTACTATGCGAGTACTGAATAAACAACACTAGCCAGTGTTAGAACTCACATTTAAATGAAAATTGATTTGGCATGACTATTATTATAACGTAAGTCCAAAGTCAAACACTTCTTTTTTCCATAGATTTTCATAGGAATAGCGTTTCTCAAACTGCGAGGATAATCTCTTTGGTGAGGCTCCAGCCTCTTCCAAAAATATAGTAAAGGTAAAACAGTCAGAAAGGGAAGAAAAGATTATCACTGACTCACAAATTTTGCACCATTTCTCCTGAAATTTTAAATACAGATAAAATTTTAATTTCTTGCCACTAAGGTAATTTACTAGTTCTTAGAAGCATAATAAGAGAATCAGAATTAAGAGAGACATCACTGGTTGTCAGAACGGTTTCTGGTACTTGAGAACTACACTAGCTGTGGAATGTTATACTGCGTGCCAAAGTATCCCCTCCTCTTTAAGAGGCCAGTCATTCCCATCCCTTGCTGCATCTCACACACAGAAAGAGTGGGTTTAATGATCTCAAAATATTCTTCCAAAGCTTAATTTTAATATATGGAATTCAAAAAAACTTAAATGACTCATTATACTTAAGACTCCTTTTCTCCTTCTGAGTGAAAATAAACAATAAAAGAGACTGTGCTAAAGTTTTTTTAAAGATTGAAACCATTGAATCTGGTTGAACTGACTCCACAGAGAACTAATATGCCAACCAAATAAAAATAAAGGAACTAAAAAGGATTTTTGATATAACTATTCCATTCTACTTTCACCATTATACTGCAAATCATACATAACCTCCTTAGCTGATCAAGCTTTTTTTTTTTTTTTTAAACAAAGTGTTTAAAACAGCTTGAGAAATCCTGCAACAGGGGTACTTAAAAGCCAAACAGTAAGACAATTAGGGCAGTACATGCCAATTACCTGGTGAAATATTAGTGTAACAGAAGCCTGCAAAATTAAAACAACTTCTAATTGTGAAAAGCAGAGCAGACAGATAAAATCTTACGTGTACTCCGGTGCAGAAATCGGTGCCTGGAACCTTGAAATTTTATTTCTTGGGGCAGAATCTGATCTGTGCCACCTTAAATAATAATTATGCTTTTTTTACATATTCAGCTTTTATAACACAAAGGAAAAAGCTAAATCCGAATCTACTGAGCATTTTCTTGTCAATAATAAGCCCTATTGTCTCTTTGAAAGTAAGTGAGAGAACAAGGCCAGCACTCCTGTTCTTATACCCCTATGGACTTCTATACCTAATCCAAGGAATACAATAAAGTGGAGGCAGGCAAAGGTTCATGCACAATGACACATAATCAGATCACATCACAGAGAAAAGGCTGAAGTAGGTAAAGACAGGACGAGTCCAATAATTACTTTGGTAGAGGTAAAATAGAGCTGAACCATGTTAATAGTTTCTTCCTTACCATGTTACCAGCATTAAATACATAATTTGCTCATTAGATAAAAATTTGAAAGTTTATCAAATGTAGATTCTTAAAGATGAATACAGTTATAAATAATCAAGTTAATAACAGCACTAGAAGAAAGGGCAAGATCACACTACCAATAAAAAGATGGTTAAGTATCTTACGATGGTAGCATACGCAATTACTGAAACAAAAAGTATGGTTAAGGAAGGTAAGCATTCTATTGCAAAAAACTGTATAGTTAAATATTCATGCTATTTTTACAATCAAAAATTAAAACATAAGATTCTGTTTTATTAAACATCTAGAATAACAGTCCCCAACCTTTTTGGCACCAAAGACTGGTTTCCTGGAAGACAATTTGCCCACAGACGGAGGGGCAGGGGCGGGGATGCTTTTAGGATGATTCAAGCACATTACATTTATCGTGCACTTTATTTCTGTTTTGTGGTATCTCAGGACATTCTGCCTTGACCATAGGGTTAGTGTTTGTGCTCCTATGACAATCTATCATGATCTGACAGGAGGTGGAGCTCAGGCTGTACCATGACCGACCACCTCCTGCTGTGTGGCCTGGTTGCTGACAGGCCACAGACAAGTACTGGTTCGTGGCCTTGGGACTGGGGTATCCCGATCTAGAAAATGCCTTTCAAGGGACTTAAAGAAACCAAGAATTCAAATATTAGCTAACTTTGTTCATCTTTTCTGAGGAACTTTCATTACTGGTAACTGCAAAAATATCTATGAACTAATCATTTACTCTAACTCATGCTTCACAAGGCTGGTTTTTATATAGTACAGAGCAGAGCAGTTTCCTTTCTTGTCAACTGAACTTAGCTATCAGTAATACATACTTTATGAGGGAAAAAACCAAAAGTGATGCTATAGTAAAATAGTCCTATTTTTATTTCATTATGGGAAATTTCAAGTAATCATGGACCTAAATAAAAAGCAATATCTTTATATAACAGGAAAGTTAATTAGAAACTTTTGGTGCCCTAGAAAATATTACAAATAGAAAATAACAAAAGCCCTTAGGTCTATGTTTAATCATTCTGAGAGGTTTCTAAATATCAAGAAGCTACCTTCACTATAAATTAGGTAATCTTTTCACCATTTGTATAACATATTTTAACATAGTCTAGAAAAAGGAATTCCATGGACTGGCCATCACTGCCAGCCATGGACGTGCAGGAAAACATACAATTATCACAAAAAAATTTCATTATTAAAAATAGCTGAACCTTTCAGATAAGCCTTCCCTGAAGGAGACATATATTCTTTCAAACTTCCTATCTTCCTATATAATGCTTCAGAATAATTGTAACTACTTTAGGAGGCATTTCAAGATTCCCCAAGAAATGAAAACAGTTACAGTTCTCCTTTGCACCTAACGCAAAAAAAAAAGAGAGACTCAATCCCCATCAAAGTCCCTCTGCATCCCTATATTCTTCATTCAAGCCCAAGTTAAAACTTCATAAGGTTTAATACAAATGGCATAATTATATTGTATGCTATTTTCCATGTAAATTTAAATGTTTTGCTTTTTATCTAGATTTGCAAGCTGGGAGAGACATTATCACTTCCTGATTCTTTCTTAGTTCCCAGAGAAATTAACGTGATACCTGCCAACAAATCAGGTTCATGATAAGTAAGCTGGTGAAAGTTGAAAATTTAAAGGGGAAGAAACAGTAATTTATGTAATTTAAATCACCAGTGGCTTTGAGACTTAAAAAATTCTGACCAGTTTTCAAAGGGCTATTTTATTTTAAAAAACCAATCAATTTTAATAAAACAACAAAAATCACTTGTCCAATTTAAAACATCTTTTGGTAGGGGTAGTTTTTAAGATCAGGGTATGATAATATAATCAAATGAGAAAGAAAGGTTTATACAAATAGTCCTTTAGACAATGTACTCAAATTTTTAGAAAATGAAAAAGGTCTAAGAATTAAAAAAAAAAATGCCCTTTGCTTATGCTGTATTCTTTACCATGGCTCATTAGAAGCACAGCTGGCTAGTCCTTTTATAATCTAATCACAGATTAAATAACCTGAAAATGAAGATGTTTCCTTAACAAAGTGCTTATGCTTTATTTTGTTTCTTTCCCCAAATTTAAGGTTATAAAGAGTACTACAAAAATATAAAACTGATGTAAATGTATTACATAATATAAACCGCAAACACTATTAGAAGTAAATGACTTTTCTCTTCAGGTTCTTAGGTATAAAACACACTTCACCCTTTTTTTTTTTTCTTTTTAAATATTTGAGAGTAAGTAAATCACTTAGAAAAGATGGGACAGGCAGTGTATAGAGACAACTTATGAATGAGATACCACGCTCAGTGGTTCTACTCACATGGAGTCAGTTTTCACCAGCTGTCCATTTTGGCGAACAGCATTTTCACTCATAGAGCGTTCTCTTTTTAGCCTGCCAACTGCACGGATCTGTCAGGCACAAAGAAAGGGAAAGGAATAGAAAATATTCTTAGTAGTCTAGTAGTAGTTGCTTAGTATCAGAAGGACCTTAACCTTAGGCCACTCACAAAATTAAAGAACACAACCAGGGATTGCCACTCTGTGTGTGTAGTATAGGCAGGGCGTGTTAAGAAAAAACCTCTACTTGCTATAATGCAGATAAACTTAGGAATGCTTATTTCTTTGTGAAAACAGTGACTTCTAGTTGCTTTTTAAGTCTCAATCTTACCTGGCACAATTATCAATATTTTTATTTATTATAATTACGCAATACACTTACATTCAATTCAGTCGCATCTGACTCTTTGCGACGCCATGAACCACAGCACACCAGGCCTCCCTGTCCATCACCAACTCCCAGAGTTTACCCAAACTCATGTCCATTGAGTTGGTGATGCCATCCAACCATCTCATCCTGTCGTCCCCTTCTCCTCCCGCCCTCAATCTTTCCCAGCATCAGTACTTACACTACTTATGAACAATTCACAACAGCTTTTAAAGGCACTCACACTATAGGAAATGAGATATATTTGTAAACATTATAAATTAGGCTTCTGAGGTTAAAACAAATTCAGATTAGTTTAGACATTTGAAAACTAAAAATGTCCTACATGCTTAAAAGTTTTAGCATTCTAGAAATAGCTACAATCTTCCACCTTACATGCTCTTCTTACAAAATGTTATCATTGATCTCTTTCCATTAAACGATGAATCTGTTTCCTTTCCTTGAAATTAGGTGGGCTAGTGACTGCTAGAGAGATGATAAATGTGACTTCTGAGGTTAAGTGAGAAACAACACTAAGGCTTCTGCTTTTTTTCCCTTTCATTGTTTGGAACGGCAGCACCAAGACACAAGTGGCCACACAGAAAGGCCATGTGCAGTTATACCAGTCAATAATCCTGGCTGAGGTCTACACAATAGCTAGTATCAACTGACCTATGAGTGAGTAAGCCTTCAGATGACTGCAGCCTCAAGCTGTTGAGTCACCCCGAGCCTTTGAGACTTCCTAGCCTAGGCCTAGATAATATACAACAGAAACAAGCTTTCCCCACTATGCTTGATGTAAATACCTCGCCGACAAAATCCATGAGCAAAATGAGCAATTTCTTTCTATTTCAAGCCACTAACTTTAGGGTGATTTAATGGGCAGCAGAAACAACTGGGGCTTCCCTGGTGGCTTAGACAGTAAAGACTCTTCCTACAGTGTGGGAGCTCAGGTTCAATCCCTGGTTTGGGAAGATGCCCTGGAGAAGGAAATGGCAACCTACTCTAGTATTCTGCCTGGAGAATTCCATCAACAGAGGAGCCTGGCAAGCTACAGTCCATGGGGGCCACAAAGAAACGGACACGACTGAGTGACTAACATACACACACACACACACACACATACAGGATATAACTGAAATAATGGCAATCACGAACTTTTCTGCTTAAAAAAATTTTTTTTTTTTACTGTAAACACCTCTGGCAACTTAATGGTTAAAAAAAATTTAGATTTTATTGTAAATGGCAACTGGTGTGTGAACCAACAGATTTGAAGATTAACATTCTCAAAAATGCAAACCCAGTATCTATTTATGCTCTTAAAAAAGACTTGGGAATAGATCACCAGGATACTAAGCACCATAAAGGAGAAAAAATCCTGTATTTCATGCCAACAAAACGTAAAATCATACTAAGTGGCACATAACTTCAAAGCGTGGTTTAGATTTGGTTATGATTATGAACCATTTATCCACCTGAACAAAAGAAAAAAAAAAAGGGAGTTGGCTTGGAGCCTACTGCAAGAGTTCTTTACAGTTAAACCAAAAGTCAAAATTACTTGAAGGTATTTATATATAAAAACTAATCCTGGACAAATCATTGTCCATGAGGTCTTTGTTTACTGGTTCTGCAGATTTATTCAGATCTTATCTCTCCCTCAAGAATCTGCTCAGATGCCTTAGTACTTTCCCCTATAATGGTTCGTTTTATTTTTTTTCCATATAATTTTTAAAAGTTACACTCTATTTACAGTTATTACAGAACATCGACTATATTCCTTGTGTTGTACAATACATCCTGGTAGCCTATCTTACACCCAATAGTTTGTACATCCCATTCCCCAATTCTTAATGCTGACCCCTCCACTAATAACCGCTAGTTTGGGCTCTGCATGTGTGAGTCTGCTTCTTTTCTGTTAAGGTCACTAGTTTGTTACATGTTTTGGATTCCACATATAAGTAACATCATATAGTATTAGTCTTTCTCTGACTTATTTCACTTAGCCTAATACCCTTCAAGTCCATCCATGCTGTTGAAAATGGCAAAATTTCATTCTTTTTATGGCTGAGTAGTATTCCATTGTATTTGTGTGTGTCTCTCACATTTCTTTATCCATTCATCTGTTGATAAGACACTTATTTCCATACTTTCTGCCAGAAGATGCTAACTTTCATAACAATGATATTTGTACCTATTGATCTTTTAACATCAATTAGAACCATGTGCTAAACATACTATATATATTATTACACCTAATTCTCTCAATAATCGGCATTATTCTTTTCTTTATTTTAGAGATGAGCCTTGCCTTGGAACAGTTAAGCAACTAGATGAAAGTTATGTGGTTAGTAAACAGCAAAGTAGGCCCTCAAAAGTAAGACTAATTCTCAGGCTCAGTTTTTCGCTTCAGTGCTATGCACTTTGGACATTTATCACATTTGACTAAATATCACAATTATTGCAGGAGTAAAACCCACACAGGCTTAGAATCTAGGTCTACTGAGGGAAATCTTGGTAAAAAATTTTCTATCATTCATCCTTAATCATTCAGAAAAAAGGGGGTGATTTACAAAAACATAAGTGCCCCTTATTTATTATTTTAAAATAAAATCTTATTTTAATAAAAAAATAGTCACTCATGACAGTGCTCAGCTTGTTTTCAGGCTGGTTATTCACACCAAGCAGTGTCTAAAACAGTGGGATCATGAAGATCAGAAGGCAAACAAAACTATAGGAATATCAAAGGGAGGGTTTCTCTTCTGGCAGAATCCAGAATCCTCATTCCGACAGTATTATTCACAGCCGTAAAGGTCGTGCCCTCACTCAGACCACTGTGAAGGAAGCATGTCTCACTGTACTGTCTTACACAAAAGCTCAAAAGATGTCTGTTAAATACAGCCCTGCAAGTACCTCAGTGCCTTGTCATCACGTGAAGATTCAAATTTGGAATTTTCATCAAGCAAATATGTGGAATGTCTAAACTGGCACCAATAAGTGTATTATCTGAGTCACCTCAGCAGAAACTTCCAGCCTAAGAAAAGGCCATACCTAGTACTGAGAAACTACACTCCTATAGATTATGTGCATGACTTACTCTCTTAGGAAGGATGATATGAGAGATGAAAGACAAAGGCAGTTTCATCACCAATAAAAACTTATCTTTGCATATTGTCTTTTATTAGAATCATGACAACATAGGAATTCAGGAATTATAATGAAAAAATTGCAACTACAGAAAGGAGTTTCACAAGACTGGCCCTAAATCAACAGCAAAGGCAAAATCTGAACTTTGCTACTAACATCTTATTTGTCCATACACTGCCATATTTAGGTCAAAAGGGCTAATAACCTTACAAAATACGGTAACTCAGAAGAAACTTTGGAGCAAGCAGGAAAATAAGTAGCGTAAAGGGGAAAAAAGACCTTTTGCCAACTGTCAGCTTTTATAACAAAGTAATGCATTAATTGTTTCCCATGCTAAACTTCCCCAAATTTTCTGTATTGCTTAAAGTGATTCCTAGCCATAAAAGCTCTTCCTTCAAGACCTCATGAATGTTAATGCCTTCCACAAAACTGTCATTTTCCTGAAATATATTTAAATTATTTAAACATCACATTTAAATATGATATTTAAATTTTTAAAAAGCACAGTATCTTATTTCAAGTATCTATAAACCAGAAATTATAGCAATCAATGGTCCACGCAGCAGGATATCATTACATATTGCTGATGACATGATTTATAGGCTCTTGACATCTCTTTAACTTTTGCTGTTGTCTATGTTATTTCAAATCCAGATGCTGTTAAAAGTCTAGTACTTACTTCTTCATTTTGAGGGGCTGGAGCAGGTCTTTCTAAATCCAGAAAATCTAGAGGTCTTTCACTCAGCGTAAGCACACGAGGTGGTGTTTTTAGAGCCAGAGGCTTAAAGGGAGTTGACTGTATAAGGTCAAGATCTGCTGGTCTTGAAAATGGAATGTCTTCGTTATTT
The DNA here is from genome assembly GCA_007570785.1 of Antilocapra americana. Classification (NCBI taxonomy): domain Eukaryota; kingdom Metazoa; phylum Chordata; class Mammalia; order Artiodactyla; family Antilocapridae; genus Antilocapra; species Antilocapra americana. The sequence goes on from ML660197.1 coordinate 15,539,001, forward strand.
CCTGAGAGTAAAAACAATACAGAAGAGGGAGGTTTTTAAAAAGATACTGGTTTTATTCAAAAGTATTTGCCTCTACACACCCACCAGGAATAGCTAAAATTAAAAAGGCTAACAATACAAAATGTTGGCAAGGATGCAGAGCAAATGGGGAGCAAATGGAGCACTCCTATGTCACCGATGGGAACACAGGACACAACCAATTTCAAAAATAGTTTGACAGCTGTTCATAAAGTTAAAAGTCGTGTGATCTAGCAACTTATTCGTAAGAAACATGAAAACACGCGTCTTCATAGCAGCTTTATTCTTAATAGCACTAGAAAAGGAACAACTCAAATGTCTACCAACAAGTGAATATATACACTAATTGTGGTATATCCACACAGTGGAATATTAGAAATAAAATGGAAGAACAATGGATATAAGCAATAACATGGAAGACTCTCAAAAACGTAACACTAAGCAAAAGAAGCCAGACCCAAGAGCATATAATATAGTGTATCATTCCATTCATACAAAACTCTGGGAAAGATAAATCTGATCTCTGGTTATAAAAAGGAGATTATGGTTGCCTGGAATTGAGGGCTAAGAACTGAATTAAAAAACCTTTCAGGGTGGGATAATGAAAAGTTCTATATCTGGACTGTAGTAGAGGTTATATAGGAGTATACAGTACAGTACAGCAGCTCAGTCGTGTCCGACTCTTTTGCGACCCCATGAACTGCAGCACGCCAGGCCTCCTTGTCCATCAGAGCTCCCGGAATCCACCCAAACCCATGTCCACTGAGTCAGTGATGCCATCCAACCATTTCATCCTCTGACGTCCCTTTCTCCTCCTGCCCTCAATCTTTCCCAGCATCAGGGTCTTTTCCAACGAGTCAGCTCTTCCCATCAGGTGGCCAAAGGACTGGAGTTTCAGCTTCAACATCAGTCCTACCAATGAACACCCAGGACTGATCTCCTTTAGAATGGACTGGTTGGATCTCCTTGCAGTCCAAGGGACTCTCATCAGGCTATACACTTTAAAATTACACACATTTTATGTACATAAATAATACTTCAATAATTTGTTGAACTATTAACAAATACTGTTTGAAATTTCAGACTATGGTAATTAATAAACTTTTTGAAGAAAACGTAAAGTTGCATTCTCAATCCCTTTTCTGTGTGCTCAGTTTCTCAGTTGTGTCCGACTCTTTGTGACTCCATGGACTACAGCCCATCAGGCTTCTCTGTCCATGGAATTTTCCAGGCAACAATACTGGAGTGGGCTCCAATCCTTTTTCTAAATATTTTGAAAAGCTCCAAAACTTTTCATAAAAATATATAAAATAAAGGTTTATCAGACAATTTTATAAACAAATATAAAATACCTGCTACCACAATTCTCTCTGGAACTTGCATAATCACACTAGCGTTTGAAACTCCTTCTTGAAATCCTTGTTCCAGGTCAGCATTTGGTGGTGCTACCTTTAATTTTTCCGGGACCCTCATTCGCTGACTAATACCTTCAGTGTATTCCATTTCATACTGAATTCGACTAATTTCCGCCATCTCAGCAGCAGTGGGAGAAGGAAAGGCCGCCCCACTCACTCTGTGGGCAAAAAGTTTACAGACGGGGTGAATGAGTGCTAAAATGCCAGTCTTCTCTATGTAGTGAAGTTAGAAGACAGTACCTTTTAGAAAGAGCACACACAAGAAGACTTCTTGTTTGTGAGTACTGAACACATACAAAGGAAAAATGCAAGATTGAAGAAAATGCTTTTCTCAACATAATACCTTCCCACTTAGTTGAAGTTGTACCTTGAGGTTATTACTTAGGAGCAAATTTTTAAAATTTGTGTATAACTACAACATGAATAGGCACACACATACACTCTCCTCCTCACTGCATAAACAGATAGGCATGCTGCTTGTAACTAAAAACTGCCGAAAATAAAACTCAAATAGAAATTTCCTAGTGAATTATTTGAAGGGAAGCTGCTAGGACTTTATAAAAATGAAATTAGAAATTGCTATCATGCATGGAAAAAATAAAACTTTTCAATGATGAAAATCAGATTCAGAAGGTAAATAATGTTACTTCTAAATGTACTAAAAAAGAAGCAACCCCCTGAGTTTCACAAAATACAAATTAAAACTTCTCTTACTGAATGTATACCTGATGACTGAGATGAAATTTTGAAAATCAAATAAAGAATATACATTAATAAATCCTTAATGTATGCATTCATTTTGAGGGACTATAGTGTGAAAGTTTCACACTATTCATCATTTGTACTGAATATCATATTTGCATGTATATTTTTAAAAAACATGACATGCCTTCAAAGAGAAAGGCAAAACACAGGCATTGCAAAATCTTCTAAATTAGAGAAGAATCTATGCTCCAAGGAAAGGCAGCAGAAAGGAAGTTGCCCAAGATAAAAAATGTTGATCAAAATGTAAAAGATGATTAGCCTGTGGGCAACTAGCTTTAAAGCCACTATTTTCTCAAGCCTATATCAGCTCAACTGAATAAAATGTCACTGACCTTCCTAGTGATGTGTCATTGCTTGTTCTTTTACTCATTTTTAATACAGTAAATACACGTCTATAAAAGCTATTAAAATACTGCTACCCTGGAGTTGTTTACTTTACACAACAATTCCCCTACAGATCTGAACTTTTTTGGAGGTGTACATAACAACACGGACACTGCTTTTCCAGCTGTAAAAAAGAAAGAATAAAAATCAGTATTTCAACAATTCATTTCATATGAAAACTATGAATCAAAGTAAATATCTACTTAAAATTATTTTTGGATTTCAACCAAAACCAATGTTCAAATCTCTCCTAAAAAGAGTTCTTCTCTACCTCAAAAATCACAAGGGCCATTTTAAGCATAGTCACTATACTATGATTTTGTAAACAGGGTCAAGAAAAGCTAATCAAACATATATACAAATGTGAAGTCAGATTAGAAGAAAACATTTTGTCACAAAATTCCTCTAAGCATTATATTCTGAAGGGGGGAAAAATCTTTTTCTTTTTCAGACTAAGTACAAATGAAGAAATCACAAAGATAATGTAAAGGGCAGAAAAATGTATTTGCAGTAACTTAATATTTGATATATAAGTAAAGATTTCTTTAAAAGCAAGTAACTTCGAAAACTAAATTACACTAAGTTTTCAGTGAAAGATATATTTAAGTCAAAGTCAATTAAAAATTAAAGACAATAAAAAAATTAAGGAGTATAAATTTAAGTCACAGTGGGGATATTTCTTCAACTCCACGTCAGAGACACATCACACATCTCAAACTCCACGTCACTGACATGCTTAGGAGAGTTCTTAGAGGCTGGTTAAGGGGCTAAGCCCTGACAACTGGTTAATTGTGATTGCTAACTTGCACCTTTGATTCTTTACCAAAATGTGTGAATTTTAAGGATCTGGCATGCAGATGGTTTAAAGACTAACACAACAGACCCAAAAGAGAAAATTCTTACTCACAAATGTGTACCAATTACTGCTTGCTCTTTGGCATTATCTGCTTCTGTGCTTCATATTAAATCCATTAACTTGCCTCAGTATGCACGTGCTGGATTTAGAGCCACTTTTGTTCCTGAGGGAGAAAAAAACAGGAGCTAACTGAAAAGCTAGATGATACTGACATCAGAGATTCATTGCTGGAAATCCTCTGAATGATGAAAGCCATTAAAGATGCATAGCCTTACATTAAAAAAACCCCACTAAAATAAATAAAGAAAAAAATGAACAAACTTTCCACCAATTTTGGCCTGGAGACAGAGCCCTACAACCATTCACTAGTTAATACAAGATAAAAGACTACTATTTCTGATTTGAATTTAGAAAAACACAGCTGATGAAATATATATATGTTTAATAGAATCTTAATACTTAGGCGTACATATAAGTGTACATATACATACGCAAATGAAGGAGAAAACAAATGCACTGGTGAAACTGCCATCCAGCTACTTTCTATTCAGTATTTAATTTCATTCATAACTTTAATTCAGGATTTAATCTGAACCAATAGCACACGCATTTGGTACAAAGTACACAAGAACATACAGAACAATAGTGTCCCACTGATCTATGCTATGTAACAACTCAGGTGCCCAGAGGTAAGCTTCATCAATTTCTGTGCATCATTCTAAATAAGAAATGAGATGCCCTTCTTATACTTACACATACATGTATCTGAAGCACAGTAAAAGCTTCTATTTGGAAATAACACTGAAAAGAGACACTTTAAAAGGAGTACAGCCTTAAGACATTATAAACTGAAATTTTATAATAATAAACAGGGATGCAAATTGCTAGAACAGTATCTCCCTAAATGTGGTATTCTCCTCACTCCATTTACTACATTTCAGCCTTCATATTAACTTTACATACCATGGGTCTCAATATTTCATTCTACAACATCTTTGCTTACAAGACTTTCTGAATTTGTAAAGTATCATGGATTTAAATCATCAAAGATGGACACTGAAAGGACAATTTCTAGAAAAAGCCAAATTCTCCTGTAGCCGATCTGAGCTACTTACAAGGTAGATTAAACTTTTCTACTAAGATTTAACATTGTACTGCTCCAATTACTGGCTTTTCTGCTTAAGCAAATTAGATAAAAATCTCATTTTTTTTCTCTCTCTCTTATTAGACTATGACATTTTTGGTAGTACCTTTTGGCAAAAAAGAAAATAAATTTCTCATCTGGAGTTAAGGCGTTAACTCCAGTTTTATCACTTACAATCTACTAGGTACATGAGTCTCTGTGATATAACTAAAGGGACAAAATCCTTGAATGTACACATACAAAACCAGGTAACAAAAACATAACTCTTACAAAAACCCCTCACCGGCAAACCACCTAGAGTCAGTCACATCCATTTTCCAGTGACAGAAAGTGTCCCCAGTTTGGGGACATAATGAATCAAGCTTTATGTTCTCATTTTCTATATTAGAATGCTGGAATATAAAGACACAGCCCAGGAAGTCACAGAAAGAACCTGGGTCAAATTGATTGTGGTTACAAAGATTTCTATAATTCCCAAAATACCAAAAAAAAAAAAGTCAGGTTGTTTGTCACTTACTGTGTGGACCTAGTTCAAGGCTTTTATATCGGTCACCCTATTTCAGTTCTCTTTTCAAGCAACTATACTTAAAGAATCCATCTGCAATGTGGGAGACCTGGGTTAGATTCCTGGGTTGGGAAGATCCCCTGGAAAAGGGCACCGGCTACCCACTGCAGTATTCTGGCCTGGAGAATTCCATGGACTGTCCATGGGGCCGCAAAGAGTTGGACATGACTGACTGACTTTTACATTTAAATAATGGGTGTATAAGAAAATCACAGCGTAGTAACCCAGGATTCATTTTTATTTTTAAAGAAAAGTCACTGAAAAGTTGGAAAAATACGAGTTAACAAATTTTAAAATAAGGCTATCAATCCACAGAAAATAAGTTTCACCACCACAAGGGGAGACAGTAACCGCTAAACTCTGTAATGATAAAATGCGGTAGCCCTATCAGACAGGAAGGGATAGAAAACACAATTTCCTTTGGGAAAAAAACCAAAAGAGCAAAACCAACTCACAAGTGCTTGCAACCAAAAAGATAGCAGGTCCTATACACAATTTAATTACACGGGCAGAGACTCCGAGGTACAACTAAATCGTTCTAATTCTCTCCGAATCTATTTCCCTAAGGGTTTTTCCTCTGGGATCTCATTAGGTGATGAAATCAACACCGAAAGAAATGTTTTCTCCATCTGGGGAGAGAAAACATTTAGGATCCTTCAGTTAAGGTCTCTGTGGGGTGAATGGCCTGTATACAACTGGTTCTATATTTGAAACAAAGGCGCTAAGGCTTTTTACTTTCTGCAACTAAAAGACGCCACCACTTTTGAAAGTGTTCTCCTCCTTCGAGAATGCCTCGTGTAGGAGGCAGCCAAGGGTTTTCTTTTTTCCCACAGAAGGGGAACGCGTCCTGCAGACGAAGGTCACACGCTGACGGAAGGGGATTCCGAGCTTTCTCCAGTTGCCAGCTCCTGGAAGGAAACCCTGGAGCATCTCCCCACATCCACACCTGCAGCAAGGGTGCTTCCGGATCGCCGCTACCAGGGGCCTCCCCGAGGCGCCTGGGCTTCCAACAAGGCCTTTCTTCTCCAGCACGTCCCGCCTCCCCATACACAAAGCAAAAGCAAAAACAAACCAAAAACGACTTTCAAAGAGACAGGCGTCGGGTTCAAGGTCATACTGGAAGAAGGTACCAGGGACCTTGGCTGGGAAGCATGAGAGGAGACTACCACTCAAGCCTCGCCTGAAGCTCTCAGGACGCCCTTAGGATTTCCCACGCCAGAAACTATTTTCTACGTGGAAAACTCAATTTTTTCGAGCAAACGAAGGCCCAGAACTAAAGCGGGGAAGGTTAGCCCCGGAACGATTGCAGCAGGGTGCGCTGCTTTCCCGTGCTTTCCTCAGACACTAAAGCGGGAAGCAACGCCCCGAGGAGGAGGGAAGGTCAGGGTTGAAGCGGGGAGGCCCCTGGGGAAGGCCAAGACCGCACCACGGACCGGCTGGGCCCCTCCATCGCCGGAGGATACGGATCGCGGCGCTAGGCCCCGCATCCCGCTCGGGCCGCGGGTCCCGGGCCGGGAAGACGTGAGCACTCACCCCTGGGCCCGCTGGAGGGTCCCCGGCGAGGGCCGCCGCCCGCCGGCTCCCGGGATGCTCGTCGGGGGCGGTCTCAGAGGCCGTTGGCCGAGCGCACGGAGGCGCCCGGGCAAATCACCGGCCGGAGACGCCCGCAGCGGGCGGGGAGAGAAAGAGAGACGCGAGAACGCCCGGGACTGGCCCCTTCCGGGAGCTGTAGTCGAGACCGATTCGTGGTCATGTGACACGAGGAAGGGCGGACGTGAGACCCACGCAGAGGCCCCGGGCTGTACGACGGCGATTCCGCGACATCTTTGTTGTGGGCAAAGTACGCCCGGCGCATTTCGTGCTTAAAAGGTAGACCTTCGGTAGCTAGTTAAATAATTAGTTTCCAGGACTGTCCGCATCAAAATCAGGACGGGTGTGAGGCCTAGTAATCTGCATATCTCGCCAGCTCTGCAAGTGATTCTTAAACACGATTCTCCAATTTTGATGATTTTTCAAGCCTCTGTGTCTTCCTTAACAGTGATCCCTACCTACCCTGACCTGCTTTACTAACCCTTAAAGGTAAGGATCTCGGAAAAGAAGTTAGGTTTCACAGTAGTTAGAAGCCCTGTTTAATTTCCAAGAACTGTTTGCTGTCTAACCATTTAAAGTGAAAGTGAAGTCGCTTAGTCGTGTCCGACTCTTTGCGACCCCATGGACTGTAGCCCGCCAGGCTTCTCCATCCATGGGATTTTTCAGGCAAGAATACTGGAGTGGGTTGCCATTTCCTTCTCCAGGGGATCTTCCCCACCCAGGGATCCAACCGGGGTCTCCTGCACTGCAAGCAGACAACCACATAACCACTAACTTTCTAGGAGAAAGTCACTACCTTGTTCGTCAACACTGGGGCGGACTGAAGCCAATTCAAGGAATACATTTGTATTCTTCGATGTTAACAAACAGCCAAAGATACACGCATGAGTATGTACTTCTCTAGAGTCTGACGATACTGTAGAGATGTTCACTTCAGTTCAGTCGCTCATTTGTGTCCGACTCTTTTTGACACCATCAACAGCAGCATGCCAGACTTCCCTGTCCCTCACCAAGTCCGTCTCCTCGGAGTTTGCTGAAACTCATGCCCATCAAGTTGGTGATGCCATCCAACCATCTCATCCTCTGTCGTTCCCTTGTCTTCTTGCCTTCCATCTTTTCCAGCATCAGGGTCTTTTCCAATGAGTCAGTTGTTAGCATCAGGTGGCCCAAGTATTGGAGTTTCAGCTTCAGCATCAGTCCTTCCAATGAATATTCAGGACTGATTTCCTTTAGGATGGACTGGTTAGATCTCCTTACAGTCCAAGGGACTCTCAAGAGTCTTCTCCAACACCACAGTTCAAAAGCATCAATTCTTTGGAGCTCAGCTTTCTTTATAGTCCAAATCTCACATCCATACTTGACTACTGGAAAAACCATAGCTTTGACAAGACAGACCTTCACTGACAAAGTAATGTCTCTGTTCTTTAATATGCTGTCCAGGTTGTTCATAGCTTTTCTTCCAAGGAGTGAGTGTCTTTTAATTTCATGACTGCAGTCACCATCTGCAGTGATTTTGGAGCCCCCCAAAATAAAGTCTGTCACTTTTTCTATTGTTTCCCCATCTATCTGTCATGAAGTGATGGGACGGGATGCTATGATCTTAGTTTTCTGAGTGTTGAATGTTGGTAACATCTAGAGATGTTACCATTCTTTCAAACAATTTAGGAAGTTCTCTGAGAATTTCCTTTTTGGGCCCCTTTATAATACTGACAAATCATTCTTTAAGTGCATATGATCTTAGGAATATTCAGCTATTCCAAGCCAACCTTTTGGGGGAATTTAGAGACCAAGCTAAATAAGCTGTGACCAAAACCTTTAGAAATGAGGGTCTTGCCACTCCACTAGTATCTTTCTACTTTTTAGTACTTATAATTTGGTTCTTGCTCCTGTCCATTCCCCACCAGGGAAACTGAAATAAGTTTCAAATGAAGACTGTGATCCTGAAATATTGAATCTTCCATGTTACCATCTGTATGATCATTCTACTCTTTGGCTCAAAGTCTTCAATGGGTCTCTAATACCAACCAATGATGTACAAGTTCACCGTGGCGTTCTAAACTCTAAGATGGCCCTTACCTCCTGCCATGCCACTTAATTTACTACGAGTGTGAATAATATGTATGTATTTATTCTTGATCACTGATTGTTCTCTGAGATTACTTCATGCTTTTCTAACTACTGATACTTTATCTATTTCTGCCACCTATAATGCCACCCTGTCTCTGATCAACTTCTGTTTCTTGAAATTCTAACTAACCTTGAAAGACCACCTAAAATATCCACTTTTGTGATTTTGTGAGACCTCCAACTTATGAACCATTGTTTATTGACTCTTACAGTACTTGTCACATTCTGTTGCATATTATAATTATCTATGTATTTGCTTTATTTTCTCCTACCAGTTGATAAGTTCCATGTTTGAGATCAAGGTCTATATCTTACTCATCTCACTATTTTCATGGAGCAACCATATTGAGCATACTGTAAGTCTTGGGTATAAAGTAATGAGATCTGTTTCCTTATTTGACTGATAAATTGCAGCTAAGGATAATTCCAAATCAATAGTTCTAAAAAGGTTTTGAGCAGTGTTATCAGTTTTAGAAACACCTTAAAGTCTCCAAAAACCTAGAGAGGGTAGTATTTTTCTGAATAGTTAAATTGAGTCTGGTCTGAGGAGGCCTTGCAAGTAGCTGAGAAAAGAAGACAAGCAGAAGGCAAAGAAGAAAGGAAAGATATGCCCATCTGAACACGGAGTTCCAAAGAATAGCAAGGAGAGATAAGAAAGCCTTCCTAAGTGAACATGCTAAGAAATAGGGGAAAACAATAGAATGAGAATGACTAGAGATCTTGTCCAGAAAATTAGAGATATCAAGGCAACATTTCATGCAAAGATGGGCACAATAAAGGACAAAAACAGTATGGACCTAACAGAAGTAGAAGAGATTAAGAAGAGGTGGCAAGAATACACAGAAGAACTATACAAAAAAGATCTTAATGACCTGAATAACCACAATGGTGTGATCAGTCACCTAGAGTCAGACATCCTGGAGTGCAACGTCAAGTGGGCCTTAGGAAGCACCACTATGAACAAAGCTAGTGGAGGTGATGGAATTCCAGCTGAACTATTTCAAATCCTAAAAGATGATGCTGTGAAAGTGCTGCACTCAATATGCCAGCAAATTTGGAAAACTCAGCAGTAGCCACAGGACTGGAAAAGGTCAGTTTTCATTCTAGTCCCAAAGAAGGGTAATGCCAAAGAATGTTCAAACTACCACACAGTTGTACTCATTTCATGTGCTAGTAAGGTAATGCTCAAAATCCTTCAAGCTAGGCTTCAATAGTATGTGAACCGAGAACTTCCAGGTGTACAAGCTGGATTTAGAAAAGGGAAGAGTCAGAGATTAAATTGCCAACATCTGTTAGATCATCGAAAAAGCAAGAGAGTTCCAGTGAAACATCTACTTCTGCCTCATTGACTACACTAAAGCCTTTGACTGTGTGGATCACAACAAACTGGAAAATTCTTTGATAGGAATACCAGACCACCTTACCTGCCTCCAGAGAAATCTGTATGCAGGTCAAGAAGCAACTGTTAGAATTGGACATGGAGCAACAGACTGGTTCCAAATTGGAAAAGAAGTACATTAAGGCTGTATATTTTCACCCTGCTTATTTAACTTACATGCAGAGTACATCATGTGAAAAATCAAGCTGGCTGAAGCACAAGCTGGAATCAAGATTGCTGGGAGAAATATCAATAACCTCAGATATGCAGATGACATCATCCTTAATGGCAGAAAGTGAAGAGGAACTAAAGAGCCTCCTGATGAAAGTGAAAGAGGAGAGTGAAAAAAGCTGGCTTAAAACTCAGTATTCAAAAAATGAAGATCATGGCATCAGGTTCTATCATTTCATGGCAGATAGATGGAGAAACAATGGAAACAGTGACAGACTTTTTTTTCTTGGGCTCCAGAATCATTGCAGATGGTGACTGCAGCCGTGAAATTAAAAAATGCTTGCTCCTTGGAAGAAAAGCTGTGACAAACCTAGACAGCATATTAAAAAGCAGAGACATCAGTTGGCCAACAAATGTCCATGCAGTCAAAAGTTATGTTTTTTCCAGTAATCATGTATGGATGTGAGAGTTGGGCTATAAAGAAAGCTGAGTGTCAAAGAATTGATGCTTTTTAACTGTGGTGCTGGAGAAGACTCTTGAGAGTCCCTTGGATAGCAAGGAGATCAAACCAATCGATCGTAAATGAAATAAACCCTGACTGTTCATTGAAAGAACTGATGCTGAAGCCAAAGCTCTAATACTTTGGCCACCTGATGTGAAGAACTGACTCATTGGAAAAAATCCTGATGCTGGGAAAGAGTGAAGGTGGGAGGTAGAAGGGGACAACAGATAGGTGGTTGAATGGCATCACTGACTCAATGGACATGAGTTTGAGCAAACTCCAGGAGATGGTGAAGGACAGGGAATGCTCACGTGCTTCAGTCCTTGGGGTCGCAAAGAGTCAGACACAACTGACTGAGCGATATCAATGATGATTCAAAAAGCAGTTGCTTTTCCTTCTGTGTTTGGTTGTCTTTTAGTTTCCAGTAAGCAGAGCTGGGATAAGACTGAGGTGAACTAGGCACACTAAGTGCTCCGCAAGTGCCCTGTCAATAAGTGACAAGGAACCCCTTAGAGACTTGATGAAGACTTTTCTTTCTAAACAGGCTTATAAGTAGAGAGAATGAACTCAACACAGCATTTATTCTTCAGCTTGTAAAAATAAGTTCATTAAAATGGATTAGTATACTTTTTGATCAAAATGTTTTCTAATTAGATTTTTTGGTCCAATTATGAAACTGTTTCTAAATATTTGGGCAACAATTTTCTTGGTTTTTTTAGAATTATTACCCCAGCATCACCATTCATTCTGTGTTTTCATATGATGATATCTGTATTGTCATTTGACACACTCCAAAAGTTCCTTACCTATGAGAGCTCAGATTTTTGTATATTAAAGGCATTCATCTTTACTGATTCTCTACCTTTGAAATTTTATGAATATTTTTCCTAGAGTAGGGTGCATTATAAATAGGAAACATCAAAATATAAGATCTATAACTTCTGTAATTTATACCTTTTCCTCTTGATTTATGAAAACTCCTTAAATACCTCAATAGGAAATGCATAAAGATATGATTAGGCCTTTCACAGGGAAAAGAAACTCAAGTATTAATGAAAATATATTAAATAAAAACCCCAATACTAATTTAAAGTGCTAAATGTTCAGTCTTGCTGATAATAAGCAAAATGTAAATTGAAACTGGCAAAATGTGAAAGAACAGCAATGTCCAATATTGGTAAAAGCATAAGGATATGAATATTTTCATAACATTGTATTGATGCAACTAGAAATTGTAGCAGTGTTTCTGGAGAACATGTGTGTGTTTATATAAAAAATATATATATCTCAAAGGCCTAAGATTGCAACTCCTTTGATTTTTGTAGTTTTCCTCCTAGAGATTTATCCTGAGGAAACAACTGGACAAATATGAAATAAAATGTTCATAATACATGCATAATAAAGCTAAACATCAATCAACTCATTGATTTATGTAGAAAAATCCATATAAATACTGGTTAGTTCTTACCTATTGATTTGAAAATATGTCCACAAGAAAAAAGTCTGAGATAATAATACCTTAATTTTCTTGGATAGGGGTGAAGGGTTAGATCATGGCAATTTTTATATGGTCTTCATAATTACGGTTATTTTTTTTATAGTGAACATATATTATTTTTACAATCTAAAAAATTAATTTGTTTATATTTTGAAAAAAAATAAGACCAGATATAAATTTTTCAATTTTATTCTTAGACAATACAACAACATAATATTTAAGGTGTAATTACAGAAATATTAGTACAACATTGTAATTCTTTCAAGATATAATAATATAAAATATTCAATATATTTTAAATATATTTCATTTGGTTATAGAGTAAATATTAAATTAAGTTTAGTAGCAGTAAGTTGCACTGGATGCATAGAAAAATCTTTGCAAGTTAAATTAGCAATAAAATTCAAATTTAGAATTATTGTAATACTTTTATAAATAAGTTATTTAATAATGTTTATCTTGCAAAAACACCTCTGAGAAACCCATTATTTCAGCACACTGTGAAATTCCAAAGTTGAAGCCCAGATTGAAAAGAAACAAGTTATTTACATTTTATCTACAAAGTTAAATCTTCATGACTTTATAAAGTACTGAAGGGTATCTAGAAAGTAATGCTCATGAGCTGTGTTTCAATGCTCAGTCTTAGGAGGGGAACTGAGTCACTTTCAATATGGCTTCATTGGGATCTAATGTTTTAGCATCACTTGTCTTCCTTAGAAGTTAAACACTGATAATGGGACAAGAAAAGAGGGAGCCTGGGGACAAGCAGAGGCCAGTCATTTGCCATTAGCACCAATATAGGGCTTTAACTTATTAGTAAAATTAGATGACCTTGAGGTCACTTGTGATTTTACACTTTAAAGAGAGGTATGGATGGAGCAATATTGGTTGGCCTTAACTGGTAACTGTCTGTAGAATAGTTTCTTGGATGTTTGCCTAGAACAGTTCTTCTCAATCAGAAATCATCTGGAGAAGCTTGTTAAAATATGCGTTTCTGGGCCTTTCCCCCTGAGTTTCTGATTCTAAATGTCTAGGCTAAGCATTTGCATTGATGGCAAGTACCCAGATGCTGCTGATGCTGCTAGTCCAGGGACCACATTTTGAGAATTGCTGACCTATGGAGGGTTTGTGCAGATCAGCTAGCCCTATGCCATTATGGTACAATTAAGAAAGTTGGTTATTTTTAGACCAAAAAAAGAGAAAAAAGTCTTAGTATAAAGTGAGTCTAAGCAAATAATCTAAGTAAAATGCACTTCTCAGCTTAAATGTAAAAATCGCTTGACAGCAGTCACATGAGCAGTGAAGGATGCCAACCAAGGTCACAGTCTATGCTTTTCTCTGGTGTCACACCTTCATTTACAAAGCAACTGAGGTTGAAGTAATAACCTGAATTTAAATATCAGCACCACCACCTCCACCTCGGTGGATTAAGAAGCATCTGCAGAACTTTATCTCTGGACATCTGGCCTCTGAGATTCACCAAATATGGTCTTTAAGGTTTTGTAGATTTTCATTTTCTTAACATTTTCAGACCTTGGCTTCTGTAATGCCTAGGAGAAACTAGATGTCCTGGACTTTCCCTGGGCATGAATATTATTTTTGAAACTTTATTGAGGCCTGCTGAATTATTCTGATGAAATATAAGAACAAAGGAAAAAAAGGAGGAAAAAACAACTTAGACATGTAGAGTTCTTAACAGAAACAGTAAGTTACCTTCTCTGAGATATTGGAAACAAGTCTCTTTTCATCCTCTTAGTGTCTGTAATTTAGTGCAGCGCCTGGGATATGACTTGGTTTTGAATAAAATCTTAAGGTGAATTAGGTAAATTGGGAATGTATCAACACACTGAAAAGCAAGTTTTAAAGACATACAACCACCAAACTATACAATTTGTACATCAAAATTTTTACACAATGGCCTCTTCAAATGGTATATAAGAATATGTAATATCAAATACATGTCTTTAACAAAGGAAAAATTATGTAATTAACAAGGGAATACATCTCTGAATACCCAGGTTAAATGGAATATTTAGAGCAAATGAAAAATATTGAGCCTGATTAGCCAACAAATGCCTTCAGTTATTCCATGGGTTGCTGAACTGCTAGTTTATAAGGTATGCACCAACATTTATAGGGATGGGGATAAAGTGCACATCAAGGAATTTGTTATTTGTGTGAGTGTAGTTAATTTACTAAGGGTAAAAATTTTATCTATTTGAATATAAGCAAGCTATACTGCTGTAGTGAAATGAATTCAATGGACAAACAAAAATGTTTTTTAAAAAATGTAAACCAAAGCAATACAGTATTTCCAAGGCTATTATTATTCCATTCAGGGCAACCCCCTTCTGGTCTTAGTCTGGTATGTTTGAAAAAGCACAATCCATGAACCTCAATTCAATTCTGGTTCCCTTAGGTCTTAGATTACTAACCAGGTTTGAAAGTCCAGTTTATTCATGATGCTCTAGTATCCCATTTCATCCCCTTCCCTACCCAGAGTCTAAAGCTTTGGGAAGTGGGTGATCAGGCAATCTAAAACAGAATTAGCCTCCCTGAGTCTCCCAGACTGGAATAGAAAGGGGGTGAATCCTGGGAATCCAGTGGACCAAATAGCTCTTCACTTGTAGTATCAAACTTTATACAATCGCTATTTACTTAGTGCATTGGATACAAGTGGAATACAAGATTTTGGTGATACTTTGTGAAAAGCTTAGTGCTTTGCATTAGGGAACTTTGACACAGTACAGATTTAGAGACCAGTATCACAGAACTGACTTAAAAGAAGGCTTTGTTGTGTGGGGAAACAAATAGAAACTTTGTACTGCTGTTCCAAGAGAAAAAGATACTTCAATAAGTGCATGTTCTGGAATATTACTTGGTTATTTAGAATGAAAAGTAACAGTTTTACTTTTTCTTTATTTCTTCATGGTCTCCTCTTCATGCACACTTGACAGCGACTTATTATGTTTTCTAACTCCCCAGCTTTCACAGTTGATGGAATGGGTTTTCTGAAATAAAAAACCAAAGCAAAAACACACCAAAAATCTCATCAATTTATAGATAAAAGGGAAATACTTCCTGGCTCTGAGTTTTGTTAATAAATATGGGAGCTCACCTAAACTTTATTTCAGGGAGGTATGTTTCTGAAAAGATATATATGTCAACACTTTATCATTTTAGTTGTATTTAGCAGTAACTTACAAGGCACACTTACAATTTTTTTTTTTCTGAAAAAATACTCCTACCCTTTTAATTGTCTGTAATACTCAAAAGTCTTCCAACATGATAAAATTAGTAGATTATTTAAGAGGTTTTTTTTTTTTTTGAGCCCACTGGGTGGCTCAGACAGTAAAGAATCTGCCTGCAATGCAAGACATCCAGGTTCAATCCCTGCATTGGGAAGATCCACTGGAGAAGGAAATGGCAACCCACTCCTGTATTCTTGCCTGGAAAATTCCATGGACAGAGGAGCCACAGTCCATGGGCATCAGGGAACTTTTGGCAAGAGGCTTCCTGTGTGCTGTTTCCTGATGTCCCTTATTAATCCCTGAATATTCAGAGATGAGTGGAGAGGCATACCTCTCTCAAGGACAAAAGGAATGCATATATTCTTAAAGTAAAAGTAACTATTTAAGGCCTTCTTCCCTTTCTGTTATGGAAAGTGAGTTTTACAAACCCCCTCTCATTGAGATGGATTCTAGCCTTATGTTTCCTGGATAAGTTGTAAGATTTTTGATCTTTATCTTTGTTGAAAAGGCTATCTTGTAAGACAGTATATATATGCCCACATTATGTTGAATTAACGCCTTTACTCAGAGTCTTGGTCCCCATGTCTCTACTCATTTCTCTCTTTCTCTCCTTTCTCTCTTCCTTTATTTTCTTATTGTCGACTCTGTACCCCCAAGCCCCGGCCCATTAAAGGATCATAACACATGGGCTACAGTCCATGGGGTCACAAAGAGTCAGACATGACTGATCAACTAACACTTTCACTTTAGTAGTTTATTCAGTAGTCTATAAATTCTTATATCAATATTAAATATTTTTAATAATGACAAAACCCACATTTTTTGGTCTTTATTGGTACAGTAACACAAATCAGGGCTACTTGTTGACTCTAGACCACTTGCACACTGGGAGTGCCAAGCTAAACAGGATTTTATTGGCACAGGGAGATTTTTTTTTTTTAAATGTGAGTACATCAGCACATAGGGAATGAAAATCTAACACAGGCAACCTTTGAATAGTTATGTAGTTGAGTCATCAGATTAAACTTAACTTTGAATAGTTACCTGAACATTCTTTTGGGGTCTAATGAAGCCAACCAGAAACTGTAGGAATTTGAATAGTAGTTGCATGTTCCTCTTCCATGACATTCTATAAATGGACTGGCTCGGAATTCTTCCAGGCAGGATCCGGGAGATGCGAGTGCTTGCCCAGCACCCTCTGAACCAGCACTTGTGAACTATCACAAGAAAAGGATCCAAATAAGAATTCTGTGCATAGTGCTCACATTTTCAAAGCTCTAATTTTTTTTTTTTTTGTAATAGAAGACAAAAAAAAAAAAAAAAGAAGAAGCATGAATAGAACTTCTTGTGCTTATTTACCCAAATTTACTATAACACTCCAGGTACCTTCCAAGTTGAAGAACAGTCATCAAAAATAATCTAAAAGTGGTTTATTTTGCCTGGGATGCTTTTTCCCCCCAGGTCTGACTTGTTCTTTTTTTTTTTTTGTCATTCAGGGGCCTGCTCCACAAAGCTTTCCTTGACCTCATCCCTATCAGTCTCTCCTCTTATCTTGCTTTATTTTCTCATAGGACTGCTCACCATCTGAACTCACTACGTACTACTACTGTTATGTTGTCTTCTCACTTATATGTCTACCACTGTGAAAGAAGCTCCATGAGAGCAGGAACTTTGGTTCACTGCTGGACCCTAGTGCCTAGAATGGTCATAGCATAGAGTAGGCATTCAATAAATATTTGTTGAATTAGTGATTGAGTAAAGAAGGGAGAATCAAGTATCATAAATGATGTTACACAAAATATGAATGATCACCAACCACATCTGTGCAGGTATCAAAATCACAAATGTCAATCCATAGATTTCTTCATTTAGCACTGCATCTGGAGAATTTTTCTTTAAAAGGCTATCTCTCTTTTAGTTCCCATCTTCATAGGAACTTAAAAGGGTCTTACTTAGAATATGTGGGTAATCTCTTTCTGAGAAGTCCGTTTTTTAAAATGCTCCATTATTTACAAAAACAAAGCATATTTGCAGACTTTCAAGCAAATATTCACATCAGCAGATTGTGCATACTGATGTCTAACAATATCATTCCTGGAGACCACATCTCATCCAGCCCAATGTAAGATTCCATGGATAATGTTTACTATGAATGTACTGTTCCTTTTCTCCTTACCATGATGAAAGAAAAGCCTTTCCAGAGAGAAATCCAGCCAGCAGGACAGGGGGGGATGTCAGTGGTTTGGCTGTGAATGGCTATGGCAATTGCAGGACCTTCACAGACCGTGCATCTGTAACATGAAACAAGAAATACGGGTGCATCACCACTTTCTGTACCACGGTGTGCTGCCTTACATTCTGTGGCAAAGGAAGTGATTCACCTGTTGCCATCATGAAACTAAGGGACTGAGATTTTACCTGCTAATATAAGGCTCCAGGGCCCTGCCAGTAATTGGAGCCATGTCCGTTGGTATCATAGCTGGTGTTGACAGCCAGTATGAATAATCGTTTCGAGATGCGAAATTACATACATCGTTGATATTGCAGAATAAGAATGGCATTGTGGTAAATCGCTGCAGGCAGCTGCCAAGTGTTCCTAATAAAACACCAGACTGGGTGTCACTTTCAGTGGATTCCAATTATTTTAATTAGCATTACTAGATAGAAGCTAATTAAAACATAACATGTGGCAAAAACTGAAGAAACACGACACAAAAGAGCTATTTGCAAAATGTGTGATTGAAAAGTTTTGATACTGATAGGAATTAAAGGTCCAATAGGGACATAAATCCTCCTTCCTTCTTCCACCTTTAACACTTTTGGGGGCCCTTTCTAATCATCTAGAACTTGAGGATTAGTGGAGGTCATTGAGAAAATGTCTTTGCTTCAAAGTATCCCCATTTCTTCCTATGTATACGATGGCCAATAACCAGGCCAAGCTTTGGAACAGATTTTACTTTTAAGCCTGAACAGCAGACAGGTTATTTAAGAAAAAATTGTTTTTGTTGAATAAGATCAACTAGATTGGCTCCTTCTAGAGCTTAGAATCCAGAATGAATATTAGACATGAGGCCAGTGTGTCTTATTTACTCTCTTTAAAAAGTATTGATGAACTTATTTGCAGGGAAGGAATAGAGACACAGATGTAGAGACTTGTGGATACAGCAGGGGAGGGAGAGAGTGGGATGGATGGAGAAAGTAGCATCAATACAGATATATACTATCAGGTGAAAGATGGATAGCTGGTAAGAAATTGCTGTGTAGCAGTGCACTGTGATGACCTGGAAAGATGGGATGGGGAGAGGGGAAGGAGGGAGGAGATGGATGTATAATTATGGCTGCTTCGCATTGTCGTATGGGAGAAACCAACACAACATTGTAAAAATTAAAGAACAAAAAATAAAAGTGCTGAAGATACTCAAGTTGTTGACACTTAACTTCAGAGGGAAGTACCCAATACCATGAAAATGTACTGTCTGTATATGGAACGAAGTGGAAAGAAATTAAACAGGGGCATTACCCAGGTCCTGTCCATGGGATTGTTCATTTCCTTGTACAAAGAGAAGGGAAAACCCACTATAGAGTGGCTCTGTCCCTTCTGGACAGGAGGGAATCGCTGTGGTCTGGCTGTGCCGGGTAAAGACAAAGCCCTTCATCACTATCCCTGCTGCAGGTGGTCCAGTGTCTCCAGGTTTCCCCTTCAAGCCTGGCAGGCCATCAGATCCAGGTGGTCCTTTAAAAAACACACTATATATGTGGCAACACAAATAAAACCTCAGACTTGTTTATCCAGAATCCTAATTCAAATATTTACATATATTTATTAAGCCTCGACTGTAGAAAGGAGTCCTAAAGAAGTATAAAATGGCCAAAGAACTTTCTTAAATGTTGACTATTTTATTACAGATGCCTCTTGTTATAAACATTTGTGTATATCTGATGATGAGTTTTTTGAAATCAGTTCTTCATCTCTATGTTGCCCTGTGGTGCCTGGCATCAAGACCATCTCTGTCTACTTGCTAGTAATTCTCAACACAATTTGTGTTGTAGTATCCTCAATCTTGCTATGGCCCCATTTTGAAAGCCAGATGTGGCCAATACAGTTTTTTAATTCATATAATTATTAATAAGAGTTTCGTTTTTACCACTTTGAAAAACACACTTTGACGAAAGTCAAATGATTAATAGTGTCTTAAAGTGCACTCAGGACAGTACTAAATCATGAGCAATTATGCAATTATTATTATTAGCTTGCATTATATTTGAATTTTTAAAGACAGATCTCTAATCTTTATACAGTTGTGTCATAGTAGATCTGGGCATATGTCAATGAATTGGGAAATCACATTTAGAATTTTTTCTTGCTTTAACAAATACTCAATCCTAAAAAATAAGATTTGGACATTTAGATATTTTATAGAAGGGTGCTTTTGAAACTTTTGCAGAAGGTAGACTTTGATTCAGGCATATCACATTGACACATATAAGCTTATGTTCAGACTGAAGTACTTAAAAGAGGTTCTTTTCAGGACACACACATGAGTTGTTGAATTGTATTCAAGAATGGCATAGTTAGAAGATGGCTTTCCTGAATAATGATACTAAGTTGCTCTTCTATTCATATCAAAGTAATATTTTTCCAACTATGACTTAGGTACCACTCTTTCTTTTGTTTGAAAAAAATGTGCAGTTCATATATTTCTGTTGTAAATTAGATTAATACTAAAAATTAAACTGAAGAGAATTTATAAAGTGATTTTAACTTATTTTACAATAGCAAAATTTATATAAGTATGATAGTTTGCAAATTCTATATCAGTCTATGTGCTTTATTAACTCTGCCATGCGCTTATCTCACAAGATACATGTGTATCAACATGCCAATAAGTAAAACTCATTCTTAATTGAAGTCTATAAACCTTAATCTTAAACAAGTAGATCATCACTTTCTATAGTAGGTATCAAAAATTAGATGCCACGCTTATAAGTAGATGTTATTAACTAAATACACAGTATCAGCTTTTCTGAAAACAGAATTGGTGTTTCATTAGGTCTATGAGCCTGCAGGTTAAAAATCAGGAGTACATGCCCAGTTAAGACATAGGAATAATGGTATATTCCAATAACTCTTGGTTGTCTACTTCAAAAAGAATGTTTTGCCCCTGGCTTAGTCTTCTGTGCATAGCACACACTGAAGTATTTAGAGTTCTCATAAGTTCAAACAAGTCTCCTTTCTGTATATACAGAGAATAGCTCTCCCTCAGTGAAGAAGAACAGCCAGCTGTTGTTGTTTTTCTTTTTTTTTTTTTTTACCTTGCTCTCCTTTAGAACCTTTGTTGCCTTTTTCTCCAGTTGGTCCAGGAGTTCCTGGTGGACCATCCTCCCCAGGTTTACCTTTTGGCCCACAGGGTCCTAAAGCCAAAAACCAACATTGTATTGAATGGTTCTTATAGGATAAAAGGCAAGGTGGTCAACCATCCCAGTTTACCCGAGATTTCCCTAGTGTCAATAATAGAAATCATGCAAATAGAAGAGACCCTCATCCCTGGGCAGACTGGGACAACTGGTCATCCAACATGCTACAATTTACTTCCTAAGGGAGAAAAAAAAAAACTAAAAAATGAACTAGGGGTATATGAAATACAGCATTTTAATACTGTGCTACCATTTAGATTAATGCTACTCCAGAATTCACCATGCCCTTGTATTGATCAAAGTAATAAAACGCTCTTATCTCTCAGGTGATTCAGGTGAACCTAGAACATAACAATTCCATCCAGAGGTCTATTACAATATGCTAGGCCAATAGAAAGGGGTTAGTTCAATTTCCATGCACCAATAATTTTAAAAGATTTCATAACAATGATTACATTTGCATTTACTAATTTTCCAAGTGCTGTGCAAAGTGTTGGAAAGGTATAAATATTTTATATAGAACTCGAATTTATTCAGGCAATCATTTAGAAATAGAGCTCTAAGACTGGCAGTTTTCAGAGAAGACAGACTTCATACTTTTACCTTGATAAAAAACAATCCTGAGTGCCCTATAGAGTATTTGCTCAACTTTATACTATAAACAACAGCTGTCAATAGGGTCAAAAGGTCTTTTATTTGCTGGCTTAGAGTAAAATAAGCTCAGTCTTTTGGCCACCTGATGTGAAGAGCTGACTCATTTGAAAAGACCCTGATGCTGGGAAAGTCTGAAGGCGGGAGAAGGGGATGACAGGGGATGAGATGGTTGAATGGCGTCACTGACTCATTGGACATGAGTTTGAGTAAACTCCGGGAGTTGATGATGGACAGGGAGGCCTGGCGTGCTGCAGTCCATGGGGTTGCAAAAAGTCAGACATGACTGAGTGACTGAATTGAGGGAAAGCTGATTATTAAAAACACTATAATATGTAACGTTTTCTGTGACGTTGTATCGGTTGTTTGCAAATCTCTTTACAAGAAGTTCGTTTCAACTATTTCCTAGTGATCCCACACCTGGATCTCCTGGTGGGCCCGGGGGCCCGGGTTCTCCTTGCATCCCTGGTTCTCCAGCTGAACCAGGTGGGCCTGGACTTCCTGGAAGGGAGATGATCTTCACTGTGCCAGGCTCACCACGTACACCTATTGGCATGAACAGAAGAGGATGATGCTTTCCTGATGAGCTACTCTTTCTTCACTGAGAGCAATATGAAGGAAATAATATATTTACCAGGTGGTCCTTTTGGCCCAATTTGCCCTGGAGGTCCAGGTGGTCCCGGAAATCCTAAATTACCCTTCTCCCCTTAAAAAAAAAAGGCAATGTCATTCCACATAGAACAACGGGTTTCCTAGCTCTTCAGATTGATTACTGTCCTAAGGAGAGATTCTGGGAGTGATGATTGGAGGTTGTGAGCTGCATGACAAGGACTGAAACTTAGTTATATTCACGTGGGTTGTAGCATTTCATTTGGACCCAATTGGTCATGCGTAGTGTCTATTAAAAATGTATTCTAGAAATACGCATTAAGTACTAGTATCTTAGCATTGAAGGGGAAGAGTTCTTACTTTTTAAGTTCAGAAACCAATTTAATATTTAAGGTAAAATATGAAGTGACATTAAATCTTGTTTTAGCATTTCCTAGTGAGTTATATTGGTTGTCATAGTTATCTACTTTCTCAGCTTATTACTCTAGCTTTATTAGTAGCCCAAAGTTAGTTATATTAGGAACTCTCATGAGCTCATATGGAATATCTTGTTTGATGAAAACTATCAAAATGGTAAGGTTTCTCTCCCAAACAGTGTTTGCCATGAATAAAAAGCTACCAAGAAACACTGGTTTGGAGAAACACTCTTTTTAAAAATTTTGACACAAAGTACATATCATATATAATTGTTGTTGTTGTTTAGTTCCTAAGTTATGTCTGACTGTTTGTGACCCCATGGACTGTAGCCCACCAGGCTCCTCTGTCCATGAGATTTTCCAGGCAAGAATACTAGAGTGGGTTGCTATAACATCTAATTACTTAGAACTTAATACTAAATATGATATTCATAGCAGAAATATAATAAAACAATTATATTATCAAAAGTTAACTGGCAATCACACTATAAATTATCCACTTGATATCAGAGCTTGAGGATATGTTAATATTTGCTTATATCTACCAGAAGATGCCTAATCTTTTGGGGAATAAAAATTTCCTAATAAAGAAGTTCAAACTCATTAGTGGTGACAGTCTTATTCTGATTATCTAAGAGAATAACTGAATGTGTTTCATGGAACATATTTCAAAAGAACTGGTTAATACTTCTTATTTTATGAATCTTTCTTGGCTTCACAGGTTGCGCTGCTGGTAAAGAACCCAGCAGCCAACGCAGGAGACATAAGAGACATGGGTTCAATCCCCGGGTCAGGGAGATCTCCTGGAGGAGGGAATGGCAACTCATTCCAGTATTCTTGCCTGGAGAATCCCATGGACAGAAGAGCTTGGCGGGCTATAGTCCATGGGGTTGCAAAGAGTCTGACATGCACACATGCCCTTGATATACATCTAAGTATTTCACCAGCATATTTCTTTCTTTGGTATGGTATTTCTATAATTTTTCAAGTCTTAGCTGTTCCTGTTCAGAGAATTGGAAGAGTGACAAATGGTCCACATTGTCCCCAGGCTGCCTGCCAGTGTTCACCCACCCAGTAGCTAATGAGATTTCTCAGAATCTCTTGCTTTGGTTTCTCCTTAGTTATTTTGCTCTTTGAAGAGCCAGTGATTGAAAAACTGAAAAGGCTATCTTTGACCTCCACTTTGTCCTCCCTCAGAACTGGAAAAGTGTCTTTCATGGAAATGTGGTTTTGTTCACTTTGGTTAATACTAATTTAGTATCTATTTATACTATGATCATCAAGTCCCTGCACACACAAAACAATCCCAGTGGATTCAACCTGCTAAGACAACACATCCAATATTCACAATGTCATTTGAGGTCATAGTACCATTATGGGGGATTTTCTGAATGGGGGATTTTCTTTAAACCTCAAGTTTAAATTTTATGTGTATGAATGTTTTAAACTTAAAACTCCAAATTATGTTTTCTCTGATTAAAAACATAATACATGTACCTCATAAAAAAACCAAATGCTTAAATCTGCATATAAAAATTTATTTACCCCCATGATCAGTTTGTGAATATTCTTTTAGATTTTCACCTTTTTAAAATTATCACACAGGCACAAAGTAAAATAAATCTTTCAAAGCAACACTGTTGCTATTGGTGTAGGTCCCCATTCTCTAGCCCAACACACATTAGTGAACTCAAAGGTCACCACTTCAAACTGTTTCTGTTTTAAACTTTGCTAGAGATTCCAAAGATATGGTTTAATTTTTAAGGCCTCTGGGGTTGGGTGCTGGTGTAGTCATCCTACTTCATTCTCCCTTCTTCATTCATTCTATTTGCACCCAGCCTATTCTGACACTACGGGTTCAGTGAACATCCATGAATCCTAAAATGTGACTCATGGTCATTGCTTTTGCATCCACAGAGGACTGAACAAAAACAGTACCTTTCATGCCTGGAAATCCATAGAATCCAGGATCACCTCTGGCCCCTGGCCAACCGGGAATTCCTGGTGCTCCCTATATTTCAAATAAGAAGTGAAATCAAAGACAAATTTTTAAAATCACAATACTAATTATAGTTTTTTTAAGTATATAAGATATTTTATTATATTGGGTCAGAATGATCTAAAGTTGATAGACATCATTTTTCCCTTCCAATCCACTATAGCACCTCCTGTAACTTCTATGTCACCTAGACCTCACCTTAGGACTATGATTTTTCAATAAAAAAGAAGTAAAAACTACTTTTGAACACGAGCAAACATAACTTTTGATGTGAATGTATGTTAGTGTATCGGATACAATTGGATATTCTGTATTTCAAAGTGAATCCTGAAATCTTGAGATCTTCCCAGCATTCGGAGATCTTTCCGGAAGAACAGGTACCAGATTGCCAGAAAGAAAATTATAATGGAGCATGAGCCTAAAGGAACAAGATGATATCTAGGAAAAATAAATGTGAAAGTTCTGCATGTAAGTCACAAATGTACAAATGGACATGACAAAAAGTAATGAAGGAAACTTAGCAGCAGTTCAGGCAGAAAAGGCACAAGGGCTTTTGTTGACCATAAACTCAATGTGTGATGATAATGGCACAAACAGTGCCAAACAGTGCATGTGGAATTCTGTTTTTATTGTTGTTTAGTAGCTCAGGGTCATGTCTGACTGTTTGCAGCCCCATGGACTGCAGCCCGCCAGGCTCCTCTGCCCATGCAATTCCCCAGGCAAGAATACTGGCATGGGTTGCCATTTCCTTCTCCAGGGGATCTTCCTGACCCAGAGATCAAACCCACATCTCTTTCATTGGATGGCAGATTCTTTACCACTGAGCCACCTGGGAAGCCCCATGTGGACTTGTAGGCTGGATTATAAAACAGAATGTTCAGGATAGTGAAACTCATCTGTCTTCTAGCTAGTCTGTGGGGTACTAAATTCATATTCCTAGAAGGTGTTCATCTCAGGGGCTGCATTCTTAAGGTACTGGCAAACTAGAATATGTTCAGAATAGAGGCACACTGATGAAAGGTTAAACTGAAATTGAGGGAAAAACATATTTATTGGGAGAGAAAATACTCAGAAGGAAATGACAGCTATTCATAAATACTGGAGAGTATGTTGTGGGGAAAAACAGACATTTAGGAGATGACAAAGATGATTTTGAAATCCTATTAATAGAGAAAAATGTTGTTGTCATCTAGAGTGATTCCAAGCTTCTACGTGAAATTGTTCAGAGTTGAAACAAGATGAGGTCAGGAATGACACAGAAAAGGGTCTCAAATAGACTGAAATTTCACAGGCCTCTTAGACACCAAATCTGCCCAACTCTTAAGGTCCTTTGATTCTTTGAATCTTCTAGACTCTGTTATTTTTTGGGTTCACTGCATAGAAGCATCACAAGTGGGAAACTTGTGTTGCTTCCAGGTACATCTGATCCTGGCAGTCAACTTAGAAGTATTCAGTTCAGTTCCATCACTCAGTCATGTCAGACTCTGCAACCCCATGGACTGCAGCACGCCAGGCCTCCCTGTCCATCACCAACTCCTGGAGTTTACTCAAACTCATGTCCATTGAGTTGGTGATGCCATCTAACCATCTCATCCTCTGTCGTCTCCTCCTCCCACCTTCAATCTTCCCCAGCATTGGGGTCTTTTCAAATGAGTCACTTCTTCACATCAGGTGGCCAAAGTATTGTAGTTTCAGCTTCAGCATCAGTCCTGCCAACGAATATTCAGGACCGATTTCCTTTAGGATGGACTGGTTAGATCCCCTTGCAGTCCAAGGGACTCTCAAGAGTCTTCTCCAGCACTGCAGTTCAAAAGCATCAATTCTTCAGTGCTCAGCTTTCTGTCTAGTCCAACTCTGACATCCATACATGACTACTGGAAAAACCATACCTTTGACCAGACGGACCTTTGTTGGTAAAGTAATATCTCTGCTTTTTAATATGCTGTCTCGGTTGGCCAGATGTCAAAATAATTTCCCACTTACCGGATGACCAGGTGGCCCCATGTCTCCTACGGCTCCAGGTGGACCTCTTTGGCCAGGCTCTCCCATCAACCCCTTGTCTCCTTTTATGCCTTCTACAGGACTCCCTGGAGGTCCAGGAGGACCAGGCATGCCTGAATTCACAAAAAACCTCTCAGTATTACCACTTGGGGAGCTTTGCAGGTTCTGTTAGTGCCCTTTTGAGTAAAAAGCAAACCCTGCACCTTAACATTACCTGGCACAAGGCATGAGGCAGGAACTAACTACTTCTCCTTGATGATGGTCTGTTAGAGCAGAATCAATGCCTAACCCAGTATCTTATACATAGTAGGGGCTCAGTCAGTACTGGTGAATGGATGCCTCTCCCTCTCTCTCCCAGGCTCATGAACTTGATATTTACTAATTTTTCTTTCTTTTAAAAAATTTTTTTTTCTTTTGATGTGGATCATTTTTTAAGTCTTTATGGAATTTGTTACAATACTGCTTCTGTTTTATGTTTTGTGTTTTTGGGCTACAGGCCTGTGGGATCTTAGTTTCCTGACCAGGGATCAAACCCACACCCCCTGCATTGGAAGGCAGAGTCTTAACCACTGCACCACCAGGGAAGTGCCAGTATTTATTAATTTTTCAAACAGGTCCCTCTGTCTCCACACCAACAGCCTTATGCACCCCACATAAGGACAGGTGGGCACGGGAAAATAGAGAAGACCAGAAGGAAAAAGAAGGAAGATGGTCACATGAGTGGGTTGAAAGCTTCTGATGTCAAACAGTATTTTCATTCTTTCATCATATTTAAAAGTAGATTATCTACCTGGGTTTCCTCTGGAACCAGGTGGACCTTGATCTCCTTTCTGGCCAGGGATAGTTACACCAGGAAAGCCTGGTGCCCCTTGAGGTCCTGTCATGCCAATGGGCCCTGGAGGCCCAACATCTCCCACTGGCCCTTTCCTGCCAGGGAGGCCAGGCAAGCCTGGTGCTCCCCTGTCTCCTTTGGGTCCTGCAAAGAAAAAAGTCTGGTAAGTTTCTGTAATGCCCCTGTATTTGATGTTATAGTTTGTGGTTATCCCTAATAACAGAGACACTTTGCTTAAAGGTATTAAGATTCAAAATATAATTTTTTTTTTAAAGAGGCTGACAAAAGAGATGTATGTCTATGAAGACAGGGTCCAGACTAGACTCAGTTCTGCCTCCAGCTATCTGTTGCTCCTGGTAAAGTCATTTCACTGTTTTCTTATTTTAAAAATAAAGGTAATATCTGACTTACCTCAGTTCTTTAAATATCAGATGAGAGAATATGCAGATGAAAAAGCATAGTATAAGCTCTAAAGTGTTCTGTCTGTTATTGTCTGGTGAATTTTAATTACAATAACTTTATTTAATCACTGATAATTCAACAGAGCATTAAAAAGCTAAACTTCAGGGCCGGTTTGTGCATTTCAGGTGTTGCCCAGCCAAACCCCGACAAAGGAAAACAGAGCTGCAATTCCTATTTTGTCCTCTGATTACTTCTCCCCCATAAGATAAATACTAGTCTGGGAGAAACATGATGAGAGATTTGGATTTACCAAAGAAGACTCCCCCAGAAGGTCACAACTTAATACTAATATTTTTAATCTTAGAAAACCTTCAAGAAATTGTGCTTTGACATTTATGAATGGAAAACGTTTTATGAACTGAAAATAATATTCCTCTCTTCTCTTCCATCTTTTTGTTACTCTAGAAATATTCTAGAAATAAAATAGTAACTGGCATGACAATAGGAAAAGACAGAGGGAAGAAGGAAAAGTGAGGATGAGGCTGGTGGCACAGGTAAGGGCTTGGGGAGTTATATATTATGCAGAGAATGTTAAAGTGATGATAGAAATAAAACTGAATATCTTACACTTTGTCTACCATGTTCTTTTTTATGCCTGTAATTTATACTTTAAAAGAAAGGATTTAGATGATTTCAGTTCTCTGCAAGCTCTGAAATGCTTGAAGGGTCTGGCAACCGTCTGAGGCAAACAAAAAACGTGTATGTTCTTAATGACGTGTTCAGTAAATTGCCATGTCTGAGATCTTGAGAGGGTTATGGGAAAGCCTTGAATAAACAGTAGCCTGAGCCACACACTGGCTCCAGAGGTGGGAATCAGACCAATGAAGAGAACAAGGTGGCGAAAGATTAGTGTTACTTCTGCAGCTCAGAATAGCACAGAGAGGAAACTCCTTGAGAACCTATTAATTCCACCTCCATCTTTTTAGGAGGTGATACATTTAAACCATGCTGATAACAAGGAAGGAAATAGAGAAGTCTTTTTACTTTCATAGATGGAAATTTGAAAGTTGGATCACAATGTCTAGCTTGTTCATTTCGTTGTGACGGTAATAATGGAATATTTTTACTTGAATGCTAAGAATATAAGTATTGTGTTACCATTGAGACTTCTTTAATTCAAAATGCTAAGTGTATCTGTCAGGGCTATTAAATCAGATTCTGTCCTTGAAAATGTATATTACCAGGTTTGGGAGGAAGAACCACTCACCTTGAGGACCAGGTTTCCCTCTTGGACCTGGAGGTGCTCCCAGCAACCCTGATAGAGAAAATGTTGGTATTTCAATATGTTATATATACAGCTAATTTATATCATATAATATATATTATGGAGAAGGGAAATGGCAACCCACTCCAGTATTCTTGCCTAGATAATCCTATGGACAGAGAAGCCTGGTAAGCTACAGTCCATAGGACTGCAAAGAGTTGAGAGGGTAATGGGCAGGAAGGCTAGAGGTCTGCAAACGGAGGAAATAGGCTGCAAGTGGCAGTTTTTTTTATCTCTCTCAAGCGGCAGGAGGAAACAACTACAAGTGTCAGATTCCCTTCTCTATACAAATTTAAAAGGAGGTTTCTCTTAAAATTCTGTGTTGCCATGATGAAACCTGGTTCCACCTGAACTTAACTTTTCTCAAACCATGAGCTAACCAATGCAATAAAAATTATGGAAATGTTTCTCTTAAGCTATGTTAATGAACTATGTATTTACCCTAGACTCTGTCTTTCTTCAAATCAGTTCCACTTAAGATTCAGAACCAATAAGGGCTCAACAAACCAGTATGTTTTACACATATGGTTTAGTCACTCTTGCATCCTACTCTTGCGACCCCATGGACTGTAGCCCGCCAGGCTCCTCTGTCCATGGGATTCTCCAGGCAAGCATACTGGAGTGGGTTGCCATTTCCTTCTCTAGTTTTACTCATATGTTGTTCTCCTAATTTATGTTAATGAAACTATATATTTACTTGGAAACCTGCCTTTGTTCAAGATTCATGTCAATTGTTTTATGGCCTGGGATGACTCACCTTGTACCACTGTTATCTCAAAATGCATGTTGTGGGGGAGGGGCCTGGTATCTGTCTCTGAGTTTAGAGATATTCCCTTTTTCTAATTAGCAGCTTGCTGGTAGCTATATAACATCCAGCTAAAGACTAGCAGGGGTTTATTCTTTCTGTCCCCTTCTGATGTCTATGTCAGAAGCTTTCTCTTTTATACTTTAATAAAACTTTATCACACAAAAGCTTTGAGCGATCAAGCCTTGTCACAGGCCCTGGATTGAATTCCTCCCCTCCGGAGGCCAGGAATCCCAGTGTCTTTCATGGCTCAGCAACAACCTTACAGAGTTAAACATGACTGAGTGACTAACACACACAATATATATTCATCTTCATGCATACATACATATATATATATATATATATATGGCTTCCCAGGTAGCACAGTGGTAAAGAATCTGCCTGCCAATGCAGGGGATATAAGAGATGTGAGTTTGATCCCTGGGTTGGGAAGATCCCCTGGAGTGGCAAGTGGCAACCAATTTCACTGTTCTTACCTGAAAAACCCCATTGACAGAGGAGCATGGTGGACTACAGTCCATGGGGTTGCAGAGTTGGACACGACTGAGTGACTGACACACACACACATATAT
Organism: Antilocapra americana; assembly: GCA_007570785.1. Lineage (NCBI taxonomy): Eukaryota > Metazoa > Chordata > Mammalia > Artiodactyla > Antilocapridae > Antilocapra > Antilocapra americana. The sequence goes on from ML660197.1 coordinate 15,569,694, forward strand.
TCCCTAATGTGAAATTGACCTATATAGAAAATGTATTCTACTTGGTCAACTTCACTTTGGTAACAGAATTATTGCAACCCAGAACAACTTAAAGGTCACCAGTTCTGTCAGGGGAGAATTTCTAGAATGGTGTCACTAATCATTCTATGAAAAGTAAAACTAGAGTACCCATGATGAGCAAGCTGTACCTGTTTCTCCTTTTTCTCCGGCTGGACCAGGAATTCCATCAAGTCCTTGATTACCTCTCTCACCCACTGGTCCAGGATGTCCTGGCAATCCTGGAGGACCTGGAAAGAAAAGCCATTCAAAGAGAGGGCTTACTTCCTATCAATGGCCTGATGTGAACCCCAGATGTGTGGAATTCTATAAAAAGTGTTCATTCTTCAGAACTGTAGTGGCATGAAGCTAAATTCACAATGAAAGCCATGGACTGGTTAGGGCTAGCATGAGGATTTTCACTTTACACAGGTTGGCTGATCTTTGAATTGGGAGAGAGGGCAAGCTAAGTCACTTCAGTCATGTCTGACTTAGCAAACCTATGGACTGTAGCCCACCAAGCTCCTCTGTCCAGGGGGATTCTCCAGGCAAGAATACTGGAGTGAATTGCCATGCCCACCTCCAGGGGATCTTCCAGACCCAGGGATCGAACCCACGTCTCTTATGTCTCTGGCACTGGCAGGCAGGTTCTTTACCACGAGCACCACCTGGGAAGCCCGATCTTTGAATTATACCTAACCTCACTTTTCCACATTGTTGTCTGGAAACTGGGCAACTGGAAGCTACCTTCCAAGGAGCAGTTGTGGGTCAAAGATACAGGTAGGTAGAAAGAGATTTCAACCACACAAAAAACATGCTTCCCTCACAAAAGGGAACTCGACAAAATACAAAAATGGAACCTGGAGGGCCTTTTATTCCTGGAAAGCCAGGGAAGCCTTTGATTCCTTTGGACCCCAAATTACCACCAGGACCAGATTTTCCTGTAAATGAAGAGAGACAGAAAGGAAAAAAGAAACAAGATGAATAATTCCAACAATGGCTAAACACCATTTGTTACAGTCAACTGTGCTCAAGCTGGTCTTCAGGGGTCGCTCCTGCTCCCAGTCACAGTGGGTTTTGTCTTGAATGTTATTTCGCCAGAGAAGCACAGCAGAGATGTGTCCACTCATTTTCAAAGGGATTCATACCCCAGCCAGGTGAACAGCTGAATATCTGATTTGTTACTTTAATTGGGATTTAGCAGCAAATCCACTGAGCCTTTCCATGTTTGGAAAAAATAGTTTAAATATTGCCTTTAGGTAAGACCTGAAGCTAGAAACCAGTGACTTGAGTAGTTGTTTTTGATAAAATGAAGTGAAAACCCAAATAACAAGCAAATAATAAGAAAGCAACCCAATGTGCGAACTGGAAACATGTCAGAAAAAAGAAAAGTCTCAGATCAACGGTGTCACAGGTTAAATTGTGTTGCCCCCAAATGCATCTGCTGAATGCATTACTTAGTATTTCAAAATATCACTTAGTATTTCAAAATATCACTGTGTTTGGAGGTAGGTCTTTGTTTATTTCAAATAAAGACCTAGTATTTCATCACTTAGTATTTCAAAGTATCACTGCATTTGGAGGTAGGTCTTTGTTTATTTATTTTTTGCCTGTGCTGCCCCAGTTGTGGGATCTTAGTTCGATAACCAGGGATTGAACTCTGGCCTCCACTGTAGTCCTAACCACTGGACCACCAGGGAATTCCCAGGCAGGGTCTTTAAAGAAGTAATTAAGTTAAAAAGAGGTCACCAAGGCAGATGGTGACCCTAATCCAACATGACTGATGTCCTTATAAGAAGAAATTGTGACACGGATCCACAGAGGAAAGACACCTGGCGAAGGAGGCCACCTATGAGCCAAGGAGAGAGGCCTTAGAAGAAATCAGCTTTGGGACACCTTGATCTCAGACTCTCGGCCTCCAGAACTGTGAGAAAATGAATTTCTGTTTAAGTCATACAGTCTGTGTATTTGCTTTGGAAGCCCTAGGAAACTACTACAAATATCCTAAGTACACTGAGCTTACATTTCATGTCTTTAGGTTGAATTCATGTGAGGCAGCACTCCCAAAATCTTGTTTACAGGAGGTTTTAAGATTTCAGGTCACCAAACTGGACTGAAATGGGCTCCTTGCAATTCATTTGCTGTTTCTTAGTGTCTTTGATTTTAAAGATCAAAGGTGAAAGGAGGCAACTGTAGTACAAAAGCCTAAACAGCTTTCCATTCACTATTCTAGGAAGTGAGGGCCATACACATGTCAGGCTTCCAGCATTCACATTGCAAAGCCAGGCTCACCTGGGTGGCCAGGGGGTCCGGGACTCCCAGGAAGTCCCTCTGGTCCAGCAGGCCCCGAACGTCCAGGTGCGCCAGCTGGCCCTCTTTCGCCTTTCTTGCCCATGTCACCTGGCAATCCTGGATCTCCCTTAAATTCAGTCAAACACCTTTAAAATTCTCATACAAGCAGGATATGTGATCAGAATTAAGTATAAACTATGTTAGTTTGCATTTATTGATTTATCTAGCAATTCATAGTAAACGTCTGCTGTGAGCCAGTACCCTGAAAACTTGCTGGAAACAGGATGGTTACAAACTTTGTGGGGTGCAGTGCAAAATGAAACTGCACCTCTCTTGTTTTTTAAAAATAAACTTTTTAAAAGCAATTCAAGACAGAAATGGCAGAGCATTAAATCAAGCACGGAGTCCTTATCAGCATGGGACCTCTGTGGCTACAGAGAGTCAGGAATATGGAAGCCAGGAAGCCAGAAATATGATGATAATTGCATACAGATATGTGATAGATACAATCCCTGCCTTCATGGAACTTCAGAGACCACTGGGAGACAGATATTAATCACAAAAGTATAAGTTCAAATTGTAATGTTTAACTCAGGTGTAAGAAGCAAGCAGAACAAATAGATATGTGTTCATCAAATACTCTGCATGCAGATAAATAAATGTAAATAACCCAAAACTTTCCATGTTTTTCTGTTCATTAAATCTGTACCTCGCTTTTATGATAGGCCAGAACATATGGATTTGATAGTGACTTACAAAATCTTGGAAGGTAGCTGATTAAAATACTACTGTTACTAAGATTTGCCAGCATGATAAAGCCAGCTCATTTTGTGATCACTGTACAGTTTTTAAAAAATTTCTTCTGTAGTTACCTATGAAAAATGTAAATCTAAATGAAACTGTTAATTAATTGAATGAATTAAGTCAAATATAATTTCTCACTGAGGAAAGAATAGAAAGAATCTCTCCCTGGTTTTCTGAGGATCTAGTTAAAAATAAAGGGCAAAGGAAATTTGTTTGTACTCCAAGTAGTAAAGGGTTACTTTCTTGGGTCTTTGTGGTTTCTAAAAATTTTTCTTTCATGCTAATTTATAGCTGGAGGAAATCTTTAGGAAAGGTGGTATTTTATTGGCTCAAAAGAGAGTCAGGGAGAAAGTCCCCTAAGTAAAATTTTTACATTCTTTGGAATCATATACTCTTGAAAGTCTGATGAAAAATAACAGACTCCTACAAAAAGAAAACAACAAAAGAACCCTGTCTTCAAACAGCTTTCATTCAATTTCAGGATCGATGACATCGCTCTGGATTCAGGTTTTCTTTGGATCCAGTAGGCTTCCCCAGGGGTCCATGGAATTACAAGTTAAAACCCCTTGCTTGTGGGAATTTCTGTTAGTTATTCTCTATCTGTCTCGCTCTGAATCTTAGTGTAGTTGCTATAGACAGAAAGGTTGGAAGATGAACCTACATACAACTGAGCCCCACTGAAACCTCTGGTTACTGCCTGATACAACACACAAGGGAGGACTCTGACAGAGCACAGGCCCTGAAAACCCTGTGACAAGGTAAATAAATCCTGTGTGTAATGCAATGAAAATAAAGTTCTAAAACAAGGAAGATCAATGTATCAGGATTTTTGTGTGTGTTTGCTTTTTAATAATGCTCTAAATTTATTTTATATCTTTCATTATGTTTAGTAAGTGTTTTTTATTATAAAGTTGGGAAATTTATTTTTGTAAGCGTGTGTGATTTGAATCCAGAGCAGAGACTGACCACTTTGTGCCACAAGAAAAACAAACATCTTATATGGGCCTGTGATCAGGCTCCTTCTGGCAGCATATATAAATTGTAGGGCTAGTTATGAGAAATATCTCATGGGTTGAAACTGGAGAAAATAAACTCAGAAGTTGAAACTGTGTGATAGACATCCTCAGTTATGTGTGTGTGTGTGCTTAGTTGCTCAGTTGTGTCTGACTCTTTGTGACCCCCATGGACTGTAGCCCACCAGGTTCCTCTGTCCATGGGAATTCTCCAGGAAAGAGCACTGGAATGGGTTTCCATGCCTTCTTCCACGGGATCTTCCCAACCTAGGGATCGAACTCAGGTCTCTAGCATTGCAGATGGATTCCTTATAGTCTGAGCCCTCAGGGAAGCCCACCAGGAAGCATGCATAAATTGCAAGGCTAGTAATGAGAAATATCTCGGGGGTTGAAACTGGAGAAAATAAGCTCAGAAGTTGAAACTGTGTGATAGACATCCTCAGTTATAGAGAGAGGGGGAAAAAAAAAGCTCAAGCAAATGCCTGAAAATACAGTAATGTTTTCAATTTTCCTTGCCCACAATGAATCCAGATGATTGTTGATGTTTATAAGGACTCATTCCACTACCAAAATGTAAATACTTCAGTGGCCTACATACCTTTGGTCCTGGTGGTCCTGGCCTTGCACCTTCTGAATAACCTGGCTCTCCCTTATCTCCTTGGAGACCATGTATCCCTGGGAGGCCTGGACTTCCAGCAAGACCCTGGAATCCCACAGTTCCCTTCATTCCTTTAGTACCTGAAATTAGGAAAGAAATAGGTAAAATAGGTAAAGGCAGAGATCTTGAAGGATTCTACTTCTGACCTTTGCACAAACCATCTTTCTCCCATAAAGTTGGTTTCCCAGAAGCTCTAATGCTTCAGGTAGCCTCAATGGATGATTTCCTGCACAGTGTAAATATTTATTTCATTCTCATATTCTTGCTACATACAGTACCTTTGTCTAAAAGCATATCTAGTTGTTTTATACTAACTTTTTACCAAGTGGAAAACCAAAGTGACAACACAGAAAATCTAGAATCAGGAACTCACCAGGAGGTTGTAGGCTCACAATAGGACCTTATGCATTACCTGGCATTCCCATGTTTCCCATGCTTCCTGGTATGCCACGTGGCCCTGGCTCACCAGGATTCCCAATGCTGCCCGGTTCTCCTCTGGGACCTTGAGAACAAATAAATAGTCATAGGCTGTGTGTAGTTTCTGGACACAGTAGATGCTCAATGAACACTTGTTGCTTGCATAAATGAATGAATCCAGAGCAACCAGACAAGCTGGTTTAGGTACTTATTTAGCTATCTTTATGCCTTCATATAGGAAAGGGACTGGCAACTCAGAAAATGTACAATTAGAGAAAATTATATTTTGGTCAGCAGGCCTAGAGTTCAAACATCAAAATCATCCTAGGACCAAGGCCAGCAGGAAGGAAGGGGCTACTGTGACAATACAGTAATAGATTTCTAAATGCAATAAGGATACTTTATTACCATGCAATAACTCTCATCACTGATGTTGTCATGGAGAATAGGGGACCACTTTATTTATTTAAAAATTACTTTGCAAACTGAACAACTTGTTTAAAATAGAAAGAGGCAAATTTGGAAGCCTCTAAAGCATTTTCTTTCTTCCAGGATATATATATATATGATATTGTAATAAATTATAGCTTGCAATACAGACCAGCAATTTCAAAATAATGTTTTGAATGCAAAATAGAACTTCATGTAGGTTAATATTTTTAGTTAATGCAGGTTAAATTATAAGAAGCAGATTTCTGTTGGAATGCTGTTGGGGCAGAATTCATATTCTAGAAACACATTTTTGTTATATTTAGGTCTCGGAAAACTTAACACCTGATATTTCTATTAGAGAATCAGCCATACCTGGTGGTCCTGGTGGTCCAGGAAGCCCTGGAAATCCTTTTATACCCGGTAACCCTGGAATGCCTCTGCTTCCTTTCTCACCAGGCTTTCCTGCAAGTCCTAAAGTTAAAAACCATGTATTAAACAAATAGGTTAGAATTTTATCAGACTTTTCCACATCCTGATTAAAATTTATGAGCTATTATTATAATATACACAGACTGTTTGTTAAGAGCATTGGCAGATTTGGGCTTATATTTTATTTAAAAAGATTAAATGAGATAACACATAAAAAACATTAGCACAGTTCCTGCCCTGAGTTAGGTATAGTTCTCAAAGAACACTAGCAATTATCATAATGTTTACACTTTAAACCAACATTTTAGGAATTAGTGGTCTAAATATAGCTCTTTTCTTTTTTTAAAATTAATGACAGAGGGTCACCTACTACAGTGTTCTTATTTGGACTACTGCATTCTTAATCCATCTATTAGAATTATAATTTATTAAGTAACTGGTTTATGGAAGACATTATTTTCTTTTAATTATCTGATTTAACCTTCAGGCAATCTCAATGAATTCTTGAGCCTTTCCAGATTGGGTGGAGAGATGAGAAAATTGAGACTCCTTAACAAGTCAATGAACTAATCTAGAGTTACAACATCAGTTAGTGGTAATGCTGGGATCTGAACCCAGTCCCACAACACCATCCTGCTTTTCCTAAAACATGGTTTTGATCACATTATTCTCCTGCTCAAAAATATTCATTGCCTCTCTTTTGCCTACAGAGTAAATGATGAATTCCCTTCATGGGCACTTAGAGCATTCTACAATCTGTCCATGGCCTGGCTTGTGCTTTTCCTCAAGCAGATTCACTTCCTTTGCCTGTTTCCCTGCTTACATATTCATTCATTCACATATGGATTGAGTACTAATTAATAGACAGGTCCTGTTTTGAGTACTGGAGACATAAGTAAATCATGTTCCTTTTGTCCCAGTTTTTAGTATTTAATTGGAGAGTTAGGCATGACTGAAGTGACTTAGCCAAGTATGTACACACCCCAAAGACCCTGACTTGCTTATTTTCCTTTATAGAAAAAAACTGTAGTTTTTTCTAATGCTTAGCCATTTTTTTAAGATAGAGAATCAGTTGGATTCAATCACTCTCCAGAACACTGGTCAAAGTCACTTATGTGAAGTCCTTCCTAATTCTAGGAGAGACGGCTATTTAGCTTGCCAAACTTGGTCTACAGAATTGTATACAGAATTTTAAAATCAAATCTGTACTTGGACTGTAAATCCTTACCTGAAAAACAAGTAAATATTTGTTGAATACAATCTGACTTCTCAAAATTGATTACAAATTACCCAAAACTTTATATGGTTTTGCAACTACAAACACATTATATTCCCTGCTATAGAAGTTTGATCTGCAAACATTTAATTTTATCCAGCAATTCTCTGTTTTACTAAATTTACTCAATTTGATCAGGAAGACTGCAAGGCAGACTTTCTTAAATTTTGATTTAATATTGATTGCATTGGTCATATAACAAAACCTGTCATACAAGTGCTTAAATAGTTTGAAATAATGTGAATGGGTTTGAATTTGAACTTAATAGCTATAGCTAACAATTCTCAGCCTTTTTAAGGCACTGACTAGTAATCAAAACCTACTTTCTCTTCAGTAATCATTCTCCAAAGCATGAGAAGCAGTTTTTAGATGGAATCAGAAAAATTCATCCTGGCAGTTGATAGAATAGAGTAGAATTCGAGGTGGAGGTTTCTATTCCAGCCAGGGAATTTTTTTTATGTGGAGTTTTCTAAAGGTTTCATTTTCACCATTCTTCGCCAAAGGGGAGCTTTGAGGCTTAGAATCTAAAAATTGACTGGTGACAGTTTAAAGACGGCAGACTGAAATGCAGAATTAACTTAGAAATAAAAAGTTATAATTAAAGAGGCTATGTCTTATTGTTAAAGGACACAAAACCCAGTTCTAGTGGAACTCAGCCACCAACTGGCTTTGGGAGCTTGGGTGCAAAATTAAACTTCGGTCCTCACTGTGCTAATATGTCATATGTCAACTAAACGCATTTTCCTGGATAATTTCTTAGTCCCAGAATCAGCTCTCAGGTTCTGGTCTAAATGTAAAGAAGTCTTTACCTCTGAGTCCTGGCTCCCCTTTGTCCCCCACTAAGTGGAATATCTGAGGAGACCCGGGAGTTCCTCTCTCTCCCTGTTCCCCCTTGGCTCCTGGGGGTCCTTTCGTGCCCTTTACTCCTGGAATTCCAAAGCTCCCTAAAAGACAGGAATAACAGCATCAGTTCCTTAATTCTTTAAAAGTCCATGAGGATTCAAAAGCTAACAGTGCTTATTATAAAACAAGACAAATACCAAAAAAAGGTTAATAGGGCTAAGAACTGGATGAATAGTTAGTTGCTTCCAAAAAGGCAGCCACGTGAGGGTAGTGGTCAAAGCCTATAAGGGAGAAAAATACCCCTCTATTCAAATCAGAAAAAGGAATACAGAAAACTGCAAAATTAAATAGACGATTCCCTCAGAAATGCTTTCTCCTCAAAGAATAAAATATAATTTATTTTTCTGCTAATTGAATGAATATTGTTCATACCTTCTAATAGCTGGAAGATATTCCATCACTTACCCCTCTGTCCTGGGGTGCCTGGGTTCCCAGGAAGCCCTGGGGGACCAGTGTTGCCTGGAAACCCCATCATCCCCATTATTCCTTTTTCACCTGTGGAAAGAAATTAACACAAGGCAGCACATACTGTAAATAATGAGAAAAGCAAATACTCTATAAAATAAAGCATACTTAGAGGAAAGAGAGTTGAAAAAATGGTTTCTGTAAATAGGAAAATAATCATAATAGTCTAGGAAATGGGTCAGGAAATGGCCTTTTTCTTACATCACAGATGTAGAAGTTATTGGTAGTACATCACACTTGTGGGTGAGGAGAGACTGTGGCTGAAGTTTGGGAGCCTTTCCTCCTCCCAACTCTTGATCAATAACTTTCTGTTATATTCCCTTATCTTACTTCCTTCACAGCCTTTGTCTCTAGATGAATTTAGCTCTTCAGTGTATTTGTTATTGTGTCCCCACTGTCAGAGATGGAATCTTATTCAGCAATGTGCCTCTAGGGCCTAGAATAGTGATGGTGTATATTAGAGGCTCAGTATTATAAATGAAAGGTTAATTAGCAGATTGAGTCCCTTAAAAATTGTTTTTAACTTCTAAAAATTTTAGTATAATTGTTTTACAGTGTTATATTAGTTTCTGTCGTGCAACAAAAGGAATCAGCTGTAAGTACACATATATTTCCTTCCTTTTGAGCTTCCCTCCCACCCCATCACATTCCAGCCCTCTAGATCATCACAGAGCACCGAGCGGAGCTCCCTGTGCTATACTGCAACTTCCCATCAGCTACCTATTTTACACACGGTTGTGTATATATGTCAATGCTGTTCTGGGCTCTTCTCTTCAGGAGAGATCAGCGAGGTCCTTATACCATGAAAAGACTGTTGAAACATTCTCCCCCAAACATACAAACCACAAAAAAGTGATGAAATAAAATGAATTATAAGTGAATACTATGAACCATGATATGCCAGAAAATCAGATAGTAGTAGTAGTTAGTTGCTAAGTCATGTCCGTCACTTGCGACCCCATGGATTGTAGCCTGCCAGGCTCCTCTGTTCATGGAATTCTCCAGGCAAGAATACTGGAGTGGGTTGCCATTTCTTTCTCCAGGGGATCTTCCTGACCCAGGAATCGAACCCGGGTCTCCTGCATTGCAGGCAGAGTCTTTATCGACTGAGCTAACTTAGACAAAAAGGAAAAATTCTTAGAGAGGCACAGATTACCAAAATTGACTCAAGAAGAAATAAAGTCTGAATAGATCTATAAGAAGTGAAGAGATTGAATTTGTAATTTTATTTTTCTTCCAGGAGTTTTATTGTTCAGCTCTTAAAGTCTTTTTTTGTTTGCTTTTGTTGTTGTGGGTTTTTATTTTTTCTTTATATGTATATATATTTTATTGAAGTATAGTTGACTCACAATGTTTCAGGTACAAAGTGATTCAGTCGCACATATACACGTATATGATTTTTGAGATTATTTTTCATTATAGGTTATTACAATATATTAAGTATAGTTCCCTTGTGCTATATAGTAAATCTTTGTTACTTGTTGCATATCTATTTTTTTTTAATTAGAAATCTAGCATTCTATTCATGCTAAGGCAAACAAGTGGAAACACGACTGACTAAAACAACAGTAACTTTAAAGCAAAATGTGGAAGAAGAGGAAAGAAAGATAACAAAAGCAAGGATACCTGGTGGCCCTAAAAATCCTGGATTTCCTGGATATCCTTTTGGACCAGGTGGTCCCATCTCCCCTCGGTGGCCTGGCATTCCTGGTAGTCCAGGTTCTCCAGGAAATCCTGACCTATCCAAGCCAGGGATACCTGGGTCTCCCTTTGGCCCTGTTTCACCTCTTCTGCCTGTATATAAATGAATGAATGAAAAAATGAACACACAGTTGCTTTCCCCACCAAGTCCAGATGTATTTCATGGCTGTAAATATTTAGCTCTGTGATTTGAGCAAATTGCACACTTATCTAATTGACTGATTTAATTGATTGATTTAGGTCCCCTTTTGTAGAATTCAAAGATCTGTTCTGGCTTTAAGATTCTGTGTTTTAATGCTTCCTGAAGTGATGAAAGTGTAGATTTTAGGTTTATTTTCTAGTCCTGCAGGCACATCTTGGGAATGCACTTTCTGACTGTGACTCAGTTTTTATCCTGCAAGATTGGTACTGAACCACTCATCTGGCAAGTCTCAGATGCTTCTGGAAACAATAATAGCACCACTACAACAATTAACATCTTGGCTAAAATTTTGCTTGTGAACATATTACAAGTGTGGTAGCTGAGTCCTAAAGGATTTTTTTGCCCCCAGAAATAGTTCACAAATCTGGTTGAGAGAAGCCAAAAAGACAGTAAATTTTCCATGACCACCCAATCTTCATAATTAGATTTATTTTCATATTCTATCTTTTATGTTGCTTGTAAAACAACTGACTATATGTTCTAGTTTGTAACTAGGAAACATATATCTTTGCATACATTCACTCTGTTTCAATAATTAGGATAAATTTACCACTTTAATATACGTATGGAAGTATTCAAGGTAAAATTTTGAGAGTTTATATGTATATATATATATATGTAAATATATATCTGTATGTAATTTCAGTATTCATATTTTCTTGCATACAAGACACAGACCAATTTTACTACAGTAACTTCAGGTCTTACTCTATAGATAGTATTCATTGCAATGAATCTATGACAACAGGTTTCTGTTTTTGAAATCACTTTTCCCACTGAACAGCGGTCAGTCAGGACTTGTTACTGGACAGTTCTCATGTCAGGCAGCAAAGCTCAGAGTAGGACTTCCATGTCACTTGCCCACCTGGTGATTGGTTTCAAGGGCCTCCCCCTACCTTGTTGCCCTTTCAATCCATTTAAGCCTGGAAGTCCTTGAACTCCCCTGGGACCCTCTATGCACCTTCCTGGGGGTCCTCTTTCTCCGGGTGGCCCAGGCTTCCCTGGATCCCCTGCAAAATAGAGTCCAAAACACAATAAGGTGCCAAAGCCAGGGTCTTAGTATTGCTATTCCAGTCATTCTCCTATAACTTTCCCCCTGAATGGAACTTACATTTAGTACCATTGATAGTACCATAGTCCTATGTCTAATACAGAGGACACTGGTTAAAAGAAAAGAAGGAAGGAAGGAAGGGGGAACAAAGGTAGGGCAGCAATGGAATGGAAAGTTGAATGGAAAAATAATTAAGCCTCTCACATTCTATTTATTGAGCTAGAAGTTTGTTTGAGAAGAATTTTTCACTTGCAGAGCACTACCCACTCAAATGGAAAAAGCTAACCATTTGCTATTGTACCTTGTGGTCCATCAAGCCCCCCAGTTCCTGGAACTCCAGGGAGACCCGGAAGTCCAGGCAGTCCAATTTCTCCATTTTCCCCAGAGCTGCCTCTTTCTCCTGGCAAACCTGGCACTCCGGGTTCTCCAGGCATGGCTAGTCCTGGCTCTCCCTAGAGCACAAAAAATGATGTTAGTTTCTCTGCATCAGGCTTTCAAATCCTTACTGACTATAAACTGGTCTTTAGGGCTATTTACTTGAAAATAATATCTTCAAGATGGAGGTTCTACATCCCTTTTGCATAGTCACCACCATTCCATCCACTTCCCTTTTTCAACTCTGGTTGCTGACTTTTTAAACAAAATTGTGCTTACTAATTCTTCCTAGCCTCCACTTTTTAAGAAGACTGTGGAATTTTCTGCAAATGGTCTAGATATCTCTCCTTTTGATAGTTTTTCTCATAGCTATCCACATTTGTTTCTAAAATTTTCCCATTTTAAGAACTCTGAATGCTTCTGAAGATTAAGGAAGAAATAGACAACTTGGTATTCTTACACATTCTATCTCCTTTCTAAAGGGGAGGAATAATTTAAAGAAACTTAAAAAAATCAGTATCTTCATCATCTACAAATATATTGATAATTTCTGCACACAGAGCATCCTGACTGGCAGGGGCATATGAACTGGCCAACTGTAATTGCCCCTCTACAATTAATCCCCCATATTAGTCTAAATTTTAATTCTCCAAGACCTTGATTCCTGGGAGGCCTGGCTTTCCAGGTAAGCCTGGCTTTCCCATTTCTCCAGGACAACCTGGTGATCCCTTGATTCCTGGAAACCCTCGGTCTCCTAGGGAAAAAAATAATAAAGGTTGTAAGATAAGTCTTAAAAGAGCCTAAGCAGTAGCTCTCTCATCTTAAAGTGCTTTTGCAAGGCAAGCAGCCTTAGGTGTTTTCATGAAAGTTTGAAAAATGAGAAAGACAACTGCTAAATTAGCAATTTAAAAAGTCAATTCCAAATTAGACTACATTGGTTCCCAGTTTAAAAGAATTACCTTCTGTATTTTTGTTGTTTAGAGCCACTAAATTCTAGCAATTCTAGTTTAAACCACTGATACTGATCGACAATTTGGCTGCCTTTTTCTAAAAGTATATTTCACATACAGTGTACAGCCAAATGAATTTTTACATGGCTATCTGATGTGAGCACTGACTCCTTGGAAAAGACCTGATACTGGGGAAGATTGAGGGCAAGAGGTGATGGGGGCAAAAGAGGATGAGATGGTTGAATGGCATCATTGACTCAATGGATATGAGTTTGAGCAAACTCTGGGAGATGGTGAAGGACAGGGAAGCCTGGCATGCTTCCAGGCTTCCCCACGCAGTCCATGGGGTTGAAAGAGTTGGACATGACTGAGTGACTGAACAACAACAACAAAGTACAGGTATCTATTAAGAAGAATAAATTCCTTACAATCCCACAATCAGAAAGAATCATTATTACCATTTTGGTGAATTTCCTTTCAGTTTTTTTCTGTTCTGTGCATTTAAAAAAAATACAATTGAATAAATGCTCATGAGGGTTGGCTTCCCAAGATTGGGATGACACTAGAAACGAACATTGGGTCCTTAAAATCCAAGAGGGCTACCAGCTGCATGCAGAATTCCTAAGTGAACAAAGAACGGGATGGAATCATCTGAGGGGCGTCAAACTCCCCTCAATGCCCTAACAGTTACAGTTCTCAGCCTCTCAGTATTCTTTGTGGGCAAAGAAGGGGTAAGGATAATAAAGATGGAAGAGTAAGTGGTAGGAAGAAAGGAAGGATAATCACACAGGCTTCTGATGGAGAGTCCTAATGCCTCCTGCATTTGGAGGGTTGAAGATGGAAGCCATTACCAGACAAACGCACTGGTCAGGTGGGTGGATGGCCCAAGAAACCAATCTCCTAGGGTCTCATAAGAACAGAGAGCTTGCCTCAATTTCAAATTCCAACCTAGAGGGATAGGAGATACTGAGAGATACATCCAGTTCTCTGTAAGCCTCACAACATGGCATTATCAGATCACATTCCTTGCAGATTATATTTTAACATTCAGAGATGTGGAGCCTTTGGATGACCCCCCTGGAAGGAGAATAATGGGGCAGAAATGCAATCATACAAAGACCAATCAGAGTGCCAAGGTATGCAACTGTGCAAACGCTGCCCAAGTCAAATCCATAATTTATGAGGCAAAATTAAGATCAATATTTCTCACATTTCACTAAGAGGACAGTCTAGCAGTTGAAAGCAAGCATAAAGAATGGCAGTATCTTCACAGGACAACGCCAACTTTGCCAGTTTCTTTCAAAAGCTTCCAAAAGGGTCTGGCTATCTATTTTCAGTCAAGGCAGTATTCTAGAAGGCTCGTAAATATCAGACATGTTTTCTCTTTAATTTCTTCTAGAAAATGAACTCAGGTAATGATCTCAGCCTGCACAGGGATTTAGTGAGACTCCCTTCTGGTCCAAGAGCTACTGTACTGTAACTATGGAAAAAATGTAACTTTTACTTTTGATTATGTTTTAACTTGGCTTAATGACTGTTTTGCCTTACATCTGTAACTGTAAAACATGGTTTGTTTCTAACCGTCCAAAAGCTTCTAAGTTACAATTGGTTGTCCAGGCTTCTATGAGTGCCACAGCCTCCTCCAACTATTACTTGGGGCCCCTGGATCAGAGACCCTGAATGTGAGAGGCAGGAGACTAAAGTTGCCTCAACAATTTAGGGTTGACATCCCTCAACAAGAGGAAGTAGTTATGGAATGAAAATGTCACCCCCTTCCCTTGGCAACATAATTCTTCTAAAAGAAAAGGGGGAAATGAGATAGTCAATTTCTAGGTAGGCTGATAAGAAGTCTGGGATCCCTGAGGAGGAGAGAGGGCTCCAGGGCTCTCGAAGAGGAGATAGGGGTCTGGTGTTCTCAAGGAGAAGAAAGGGACAAACATTTTTTTCCTACATTCCTTAGTCGTAGTCACATAAAATGCCCCCCCCCACCCAGTCCAGAGCTGATGATCACACAACAAAACAACTCAGCTTAAACTCTTTACTAAGGATTATATAACAACAGTGTATCCTGCTTGAGAACAGTTTCTCCTTCTTGAAAACTTTCCAACTAATCCTGTTCTCTTAGAACGTAAACTGTGGGAGTGGGTCTAGTAAAATTTTTACAGCCTTGAGACATTCTTTTGAATTACTGTAATGACCAATTATAAAAGTATACAGCCCCCTTGCTACGACTAGTGAATGGGGCACTCTGTCCCCCTTCTGGTATCTATGTCAGAAGTTTTCCCTGTCTTCTTTCACTTTAATAAAACTCTGCTACACACACACACACACACACACACACACACACACACACACACACACACACA
>ML660197.1:15585073-15644467 GCA_007570785.1 Antilocapra americana
ACACACACACACACACACACACACACACACACACACACACACACACAAATACAATTGAGATGAGACTTCATAAAATGCGAATTCTTCCTTTTTTGCTTAAAATTATTGTAGGATTTTTTCCCCATTTAAGACTAGTGGAAAACATCATTTTGAAGGATTTTATGGATATTTCCTATGCTATTCATTACATGTGTTTATTTATAAATATCCACAATGAACCTTGTGTTTAAAAAGTTTTGAAAACTTACCCTTAGGTCCAGGAGGCCCAGGGAATCCAATTCCTGGAATTCCTGGTTCACCATCAGGCCCCGGGAGACCCAGAGCACATTCTCCCATGGATCCAGGGACGCCTTGAAAACACACAGACATCCATGTCAGCCTCTTCCCTGTATCTTGCCATAAAACAAGATGCTTGTTTCTGCATCGTCCTAGACCTTTTTGGAAATTAACAAATAATAACCCCAACTTCCTAGCCATTCCTATCTAATGAGTTTATCATTAGGAAGCACGAATAATTTTTTAAAATTTTATTTTTAATTGGAGGATAATTATTTTATAAACTGTGGTGGTTTCTGCCTTACATCAGCATGAATCAGCCATAGGTATACATGTCTCGTTCCTCTCGAATCTCCCTCCCACCCCCCACCCCATTCAACCCCTCTAGGCTGTCACAGAGTGGTGGCTTTGGTTCCCTGCATCATACAGCAAATTCCCACTGGCTGTCTATTTTACATATGGTGACGTACATGTTTCAAAGCTACTCTCTCAAATCATCCCACCTTCTCCTTTCCCCACTGTGTGCAAAAGTCTGACCTTTATGTCTGCAGCTCCTTTGCTGCCGTACAAATAGGATCATCAGTGCCATTTTCTGGGTTCCATATATATGCATTAATATATGATATTGTAAATAATTTTGAAAATATAATTTAACTTCCAAAATGAATCATTTTTGATATCTTGAACTATATGCCCCCCTCCTTCCACCATGAATGTAACATTATGTTTTAGATGATGTTGGCAAAGAAGTTAAGCTTGCAAATGGAGAAGCTATGGGAACTGTCCCAATCAACCACCAGTTCACATTGCTTGCTCCTCCACCAAAAATCCAGGAAGTCTGTTCTTCTCTCCAACCCCTTAAGGAGTTGTATTGATCCTCTTTTGGAATCAGAAGTACTAATGGGAATAGTTCAGATAATCTCAAAGGACAACAGCAAGTCTCCTGTCTGTTGGCTTGTGCCCTGTGACCTGAGCTCTTTATTGGAGCCAATGAATCTGTTTTCCTTCTAATGGGAGAGTTATAACCAGGAGAGTCAGGGTGCCATCTGCTCCCATATACCAGATGTGGCAACGGGGATACTCACCAGGTGGACCCCGGGGACCAGCACGGCCTGGAGGCCCAGGGGGTCCTGGTGGCCCTGGGACTGGTGTTGAAACACCAGTTTCTCCCTCAGGACCTTAAGAAAATTTACAGCATAAGACTGGTTTGCATATTGAAGTTTTTATTTGTTCAGAAGGGAAAAACATAATTATAAGGGATTCATAAACATACCCCAAGGGATATAGAAAATAATCTCTGCTTCCATAGGCTTCAAACCTGGCTTAAAGATGACCAGCTCATAGAAACTCTCTTATTCAATTGACAAATATTTATAAGCATCTGTTATTGGCTAAGCCTTGTTTTAGTTAATAGTTCAACATGCTGATCTATTAAAAGATTCTAAAAAAATATTGATAATATGGAATTCAGCCTAACTGCTAGTGAATATTGGTAGGGTATTTATTGGGTGACTAGTTTTCACAGGAAGACAGTATGGTTTACTGAATAAAGCACGAAGTGAGGCCTGACAAGTTGAACTGGCTTGAATCTTGGTCCTGTTCTTTGTAAGGTCTGTGAGTTTGGGCATGTTTTTTAACCTGAGTTCCTCATGTGTTGAAGAAATAATGACTGCCTCCCAGGTAAAGATTTGAGATAATGATCTGACCAAAGTGCGTGTGTATGTGCATGTTCAGTTACTTCAGTTGTGTCTAACTTTTTGCAACCCCAAAGACCATAGCCTGCCAGTCTCCTCTGTCCATGGGATTTCCCAGGAAAAATACTCAAGTGGGTTGCCATGCCCTCCTCCAGGGGATCTTCCCAACCCAGGGATCGAAACTGGGTCTCCTGATTCTCATAAATTGCAGGCAGATTCTTTACTGAGCCACTAGATAAGCCCTCTGAAAACAATGACCAATACTAAAACAATTTTTATTGATTAGCATCATTCATATATTTATAGAAAAAATAAGTTTACAGTAATGTGATGGGAGAAATTTGATGATAATATGTTTTGTGACAGTGGAGTCCTTCATTAAAATTCCCTTTGAAAGAACAGAGGAGGAGTTGAAGATGAATTAGAAGAAGGTAAACTTATTTGTTAAAGGGACAGATGGTAAATAATTTAGATTTTATGGTCCAGATGTGTCTCTGTTGAAATAACTCTGTTTTCCTAGTGTGAGAATAATGAGGAACAATCTGTGTGCCAATAAAACTTAGTAGGAAATACAACTTTTAAGTGTCTGTTGTACTGTCTATAATTTTCACATGTCACGAAATATTATTCAAAAAAAATTTTCCAATAAATTGAAAATATAAAAACCACTCTTAGCTTGTAGACTATACATAAGTAGGCGGTGGGCTGGATTTAGACTGTGGTCTGCTATAGTGTGCCAATCTTTGGATTAGAATATCAGCCTTAAAGTAAGGTGCAGAAAAAATACTCATGTGTTTATAACCATAAAATAAGCTTTACATATGTGTATGGACAGAAATGCTTGCATGTAATTTATAATGTACTGTTGGCCCTTGAACAGCATGGGTTTGAACTGCAAGGGTCCACCATTGGCATATTTTTTCAACAGTAAATATTAGAGTACTACATGACAGGCTAGGTTGAACTACACAGATAGGGAGGAGCCGCACACAGAAAACCTGACTCTAAGTTATACACATGGAGAGTTGGTGCCCCTAACGCCCATACAGTGTTGTTCAAGGAGTGTGTATATAAATGTATGCGAATACTACAGGGGATACTGCATTCAAAATTTTATTCCTGGTGAGGGATGCTATAAAAAGATTTGGAGATCACTGGTATTGAATCACTAAAGTGATTTTAGAAGTAAAAAATTACCAGTGCAGCATTACTTAACACTGTCAGTAACAGGAAATTCTCCTTTTCAGCCATGGTTTCCACCACGGGTGTACATGAGGGTCCAGTCCCTCCTGAACACTACAGCTATGTTCAGTACACACAGATCCCAAAGTTAATGGCACTTTACGACTATTGTCAATACAAAGTTTTATTCATAAACCATTTATGAGGTTATGGATCAAAAAGAACAAATTACAATAGCAATAGGAAGAGGCTTCTCAAGGTCAGTCCTACAGGTTTCTGCCTCCCTTTTGTTTGTCATAACTGACTTCCACTCATCTCTTAGGATCTATTCATTCCATATCAGGAATGGACATAGACTATTCCTAGGAAATTTCAGCTGTATTGCTCAGTAACATTGCTCTCTACGGCAGCCTCCATGTTCTTTCCCAGAGTCTACACGTTGACAGTCTTCTTATTAGAAGTAAGTTTCTATATATTCTTTAGTCTGGGGAAGTTACATTCCCTCTAGCTCTAGGAACCATCAACCCACTCCACAGGAAAACAGGACTGGAAAGAAAACTAACCAACCGGCTTCTCCAGGTGGCCCAGGGGCTCCAGGAAGTCCTTGGGTGCCCTTTGGACCAGGCTCTCCCTGTGGTCCATAGTCTGATGGTCCAGCTGGTCCTATGGGTCCTGGGGATCCAGGGATACCAGGATCCCCTGGAAGACCTGGGTCCCCCTTCTCACCACTCAGGGCCTGTATCAATAGGAATATGTTTGGATAGTGATTCTTCCAGTATCTCCTTACACAATCTCACATGAATATGAACATCAGTTAGGGCATCATTGAGAAGATCCTGAATTAAAAGGCAGTTGTTACTGAAGGCATAGTTTCTAAAATAAGCACTGAATGATGTCTGTTGTTTCCTGCCTTTTGGGATCCAGCAACACGTCATTAACTCTCTCAAGTCTCACTTGAGATGTCCTACAATGGGATGCTATGCATGTAACAGCTCAGAAAACTCAGCTCAAATTGGCCAGTGATGCAAATGGCATCAGGGTTGACATTCATGTTAATGTCACATTTCTAAAATAAACCCAGTACAACAAATCATCATTTGTTTGGTTTTCACCAGGTATTTTCATTACAGAGGAGATATTGAGTCCGTATTAATTTTTTCTTCAATCTTTTGTTGTTGTTGTTGTTAATTTCATCATCTCTAGCTTTGAAAATGAGTCATATTTTTTAAACTTGAATTTGACAAAATAATCAAAGTTCCTCTTTCCCCCCAAGTGAAAATGAAAGTGTTAATCACTCAGTCGTGTCTGAATCTTTCAGACTCCGTGGACTGTAACCTGCCAGGCTCCTCTGCCCTTGGGATTCTCCAGGCAGGAATAATGGAATGGGAAACCATTTCCTTCCATAGGGGATCTTCCTGAGCCAGGGATCAAACCCAGGTCTCCCACATTGCAGGCAGATTCTTTACCCTCTGTGCCACCAGGGAAGCCCATCTGACTGGGCTGTCATTATTCAATGTCAACAGGTGGCTAAGTAGTCCTTCCTTTATGATGGCAGGGTGTAAGACTCAAAACAGCTCCTTGATACTCTCTTACTTTCTGGGACATAATAAGAACAACAACAACAACAAAAAAATAGGGAGCTGCAAATAGGAGCATCATATGGACTGTATTGGGCTTCCCTGGTGGCTCAGATGGTGAATAATCTTCCTGCAGTGCAGGAGACCCAGGTTTGATCCCGAGGAAGGGAAGATCCCTTGGAGAAGGGAGTGCCAACCCACTCCAGTATTCTTGCCTGGAGAATTCCATGGACAGAGGAGCCTGGCAGGCTACAGTCTATGGGGTCGCAAAGAGTCGGACACGACTGAGTGACTATCACTTTCACTTTCATGGACTGTATTAATACTAGAACCAAAGAATTCCAAACTCCAGCCCTTTTTTAAGCATAACTACCACCTTGAAGGGACAGCTGGCAGTTTGCCAAAGATGAGTCTGAAACATTGACTCTGCTAGCTGCTCTGGCCAAAGAGGGTTTTGGACACAAAAAGATGTAGGAACGATTGCATATCATATCTACATTGGGGGAGTCAATTCATATTCTCATATTAAAGGGTTTGTGAATGAAGCTTTAAATTGTTTCCAAGTTTCCCTGTTTGAGGTAGAAGGCTTTTGATTAGAAGACACTGATAAGCCTTGGAGAAACTGGTATTTCATGAAACATGCTGGGTAGCATGCCTTGTGAACCTCTCAGATATATGTGAGAAGCGGTCAGCCTCTGGCTCTATGACATTTAAAAATAAAGGTCAGTAAGAATCTCTCACTTGAACATGTGAGAGATTCTATACATGAAAAGATAGGATTCATACAAGCTTAAGTACTGTAAATGACAACACTTTAGATTTTTTTGACTACACTAAATATTTTGTCCTTTCAGGCATTTATTTTTACTTAAAAGAATGAACAATGTCCCCAATATACTGACTAAAACGTTCTGTTACTAATCATTTTCTGAACTTCCCTATAAACTCATTTGATACAAATGTGGAATTATTACTTGTGTATGAGACAAGATCATTGTCAATGTGGAATTTTATTTGGGCTGAAAAAATCACTGAGAAAAAAAAATATTGAGTGCTCCAGGTTTATTTTGTCAAAATACTATAAATATTTGTTCTGGTTTGAAGGATGAACTGTGCTGAAAGGCCAAAATATTTTTGAAACGAAGTCAGCTGATGTCTTAACTTTAGAGCCCTTCATTCAGAAGGAAGGTAATTTGGAAAAAGTTGCTGGGTACCAACCGGTTCTCCTTTAGGTCCTGGTAATCCTTTCACTCCTGGAGTTCCAGGAATGCCATCCAAGCCCTTTCTTCCGGGATGTCCTTGGAGTCCTGGATCCCCTGGGGCACCCGCTTGTCCCTCTGGCTGAGATGTTTCACCTTTTTCTCCTTTAAGTCCTGGCTGACCCTGAGCACCTGGGAATCCCTAGGATAGTACAGAAATGTCTGCATTGCATTGGGTACAGTTGTTCTTGTCAATCTTAAAAAAATGTCAGTAAGAACTTTTCAATTTTAATGAACATGAATTATTTTCCAGACACTTTCTTTGACCCACAGTATGTCAAGCTTTTTGGCTTTATCCAAAACTATAAAAAAATTCAGTTAATATAATTCAATGCAAAACCTATAATAATATAATTCAATATGATGACACTATCATGATAATTCAGATTATACTTGAATACTGGTAAATTTTAATATGCACTCATGGATAATTTGATTCAAATACATTTATCCAAATATAACTTTCTGGTTTTAAATTTTTAATGATTTTATTGAGGGATCTCCCTGACCCAGGGATCAAACCCAGATCTCCTACACTGCAGGCAGATTCTTTCACTGTCTCAGTCACCAGGGAAGCCCCACAATATGCATCCAAGGGTAATTTGATTTAAATGCATTTATACAAATATAACTTTCTGATTTTAATTTGTTAACAATTATGTTGAAGTATAATTTAAATATCATAAAATGAATTCTTTGTAAGACTACAACTCAATGATTTTTAGTAAATTTACACATTGCACTGTGATCACCATAATCTTAGTGTTAAAACATTTCTATCACCCCTCCAAATTCCCTCAGATCTACTTGCCATCCATCCCTGTTCCCAACCTCAGCCTCAGGCAACCACTGATCTACTTTCTGTCTCTGATACCATTTGAAATGATGATAAATTCACGAATTCACTAATTCATTCACACATCATTCATTAATTCATTCAATCCAAAAGTATCAACTAAGAGTTTTATTATTAAGTAAGCCTTTTTCTGAGGCACCAAACTGAGTACCTATATGGACAGCAACCATTACCTCCAGAGTGCTCCAAATTGAACCTAAATAAAGCTTCAAAACTATGAAATCTTACTGGAAATCCTGGAAGACCAGTGCTTCCTGGGGACCCTGGGCTTCCTTTAATGCCAGCTGCCCCTGGTTCTCCTGCAAAGCAGTAAATTATTAAGCAGTCATTGAACACAAACTTGGAGTCACCAGGATAATGCAGTGTGTGAGGAAAATAGGGTGTTTTCTTCTGAAGAAAGAAAATTTCTATCCTAAAACACACAGTGGAGGATGACTAGGGGAGTTAAAAAACTGGAAAAAGAGTTAATGTTCAAACTAAGTACTCAAATTTTAGCTTCCTATGATTCTTGTCTTTATAATTTTAAGGAATACATTTATTTTTTTCTAATGATAGAAGTAATGGATGTTCATGGCAAAAAAATCATACTGAAAGAAGAGAATAAGAATCATGCATAAATCTACCACCAGAAGATAATATTTGCTAAAATTTTCATGTGTATTACTCATAAAATTTTATAGCCATAAATGCATAGGACTTCATAACATACTTTTTTGGTGTTATACTTTACATATGTCAGTAAATATGGATTTATAGCTTCAATTTAAATGGCTGCAGCTTATTGTGTGGGTGTGTGCGTGTGTGTGTTTGTTCAGTTGCTCAGTTGTGTCCAACTCTTTGAGACTCTATGGACTGCAGCCCACCAGGCTCCTCTGTCCATGGGATTCTTCAGTTAAGAATATTAGAGTGGGTTGCCAGATCATTTATTCAGCAAACAGCTATTTTTAGACATTTATTTTAAGATTTTTTTGACATGGACCATTTTTAAAGTCTTTATTGAATTTGTTACCATATAGTTTCTGTTTTATGTTTTACTTTTTTGGCTAAGATACATGTGGGATCTTATCTCCTGGACCAGGGATCAGACTCACATTCCCTGAATTCGAAGTCAAAGTCATAACCACTGGACCACCAGGGAAGTCTCTATTTTTAGACATTTGAAATGTTTTATTCAATTTTAGCTGTTGTAAACAGTCCTATGATAAATACCCCATATTTAGTTTGACCAATGATTTCCTTTACAATAAATTCCTAAATGTATACCTCCAAGTCCAAAGAGGTAAAAACCTTTCTGAGGCTCTGGATATCTATTGCTAAATTGCATTTTTCTGTACAACTGTATAGTTCCTCTGGGTATTTAAATATTTTGATAAAGAGGATCCCTTTAGGGGGTCATTTAGGATGGATATAAGGTCAGTTTATAACAAATGTTTATTCATATTTTACTTTATGCAAGATTTGAGTCAGGAGAATTCTTTTAGAGTAATCAAAACAGTTTTACCATGTATGTATCTTTTTTAAGCTATAGCTGTAGTTCCTCAAACATAAGCAAACCAAGGAAAATATAGCAATGCAACTGGATGGGCAGAAGCAATGAGCTGCCCACCTGCATCTCAAGCCTTGGGTCAGAGATGACTCTGGGGATGTAGGAAAATTATGATAGCTTTCCTTTTGCTCCTTCTCTCTTCCTTTTGGTTTTTTAACATTTTCCCCCAGAGACTTGGGTACCAAATAGAAGCTGCAGAAAAATACTTCCCCTGTTCTTTGCCCCATCCTTTCTGCTCAGGCTTGTCTCAGGTAGTCAGCAACTAAAATGCAATAGAGGGAAATGCCATGTTTTATGGGGTTTTTGGCTTTCTTTATGTTAACAGAGTGTTTTTGAAGGTATCCCTCCAAATTCACATAAATCACATCCTGACATTGAGCAATCTGCTGTCTTTTTTTTTTTTCCTGTCCAGTGAGCGGAGCCTTTTGGTACTTCAAAAACACTTGGGTGTAAACTGTCCTACCTTGGAATCCTTTTTCGCCTTCTAACCCTGGCCATCCAGGGGGGCCTGGAGACCCTGGGACACAAGGACACTGTGTGCACAAGAGGCCCGGCTCCCCTGCAGTAAGAACACACTTGCGTCACTCACAAACCCCAGTCACAAACCCACACCAAGTCCTCAGAAAGGACTGAAATTCTCCAACCACATGATAATTTATTACATCTAAATTTTTTTCATGGAGTGAAAATTATGTATGTATTCATGTATTCTAGGATGTGTATATTTATAAAAAATAATTCATTTATTATATCTGCTAATTGTAGTTAAGCTTTTTTTTTGCATTATAGAAAGGAAATCCCAAGAGTCCAGTAACAAACATTTACTGAGTTTTTCTCTCCTTGGGTGCAGGATAAAACTCACATGCTAGGAACAGCCAATGATTTATTGCACAGGTGCTAAATAAATGATTGATTTCCAGAACAATAAATACTATTAGGTAATCCTTTTGGAAAAGAAACCATCTGTGACTGTCTGCTACTTGGGATCATTGTCTCTGGGAAGTATAAAATAAGTGACGATAAAGACGATGAGAACGACTCATTCTGATCGAACATCACCAACTGAACTAACCTTTGGGTCCACCGACTCCTGGAATACCTGGCGACCCTATATGGCCTGGATGTCCACCGACTCCAGGTGGGCCTTCACGAAAAACAATACCACCTGCAAAGAGACAACACCAAAGCTAATTTTTTATTTCTTTAAGTATTTTTTTCAATTAGCAAGTGTTTTAGTATGTCTTTATTTCATATGCATTTCCCCATCTCTGTTTTGCAAGTTGAGTCTTGTGAAGGTTATCTGAAAAGACGGATCAGCTTTCCTTTCACATCACACACGTGATTTTTTTTTTAAATAAGGATGCAGTTCTATTGCAGGTGCCCCAGGTTCCCGATCCTGATTTGAACATTCTTGAGCTTCAAGAGTTATGCATATCAGGCTTGCCATCGATAAAATGAGGACACAAAATCTACATTTGGAAAAAAACCCCACAGGGCTAAGAGCCCTGACACATAGTGAAGCATTTTAGTTTAGTTTTGCTTTGTTTTCCACATAGATTCACTCCTTAACTTAACAGATTTGTTCTTAGACATTATGCTTATTAGTAGGATAATTTCTTAGATGGTGGTTAGCCTAGAGGAAAGCTTTTATTTATTATTTATTTAGACTGTTCAGCTTATCAGATAGATCTTAGTTCTCCTGACAACGGATTGAATCTGGGCCACGCCAGTGAAAGCGTCAAATCCTAACCACTAGACTACCAGGGAACTCCCTTTATTTATTTTTGAATATTGCTCATATAACTACGTATTTAACTGAAATTCTTTATTAAGTTTTCCAGATTATTTCCTTAATTTTCTATGTTTTAATAATATTGTCTATAAACAACGATTCCTCCTTCCTTAAAAAGATCTCTGGAAGATTCTTAAGGCTAGTAGGAGGGCTGAGTATAAAACAAGATCTCCTAGGTACCTGCCAGGAAAGGCATTTTAAAATACGTGGAGTGATCTGTATGTTCTTGAAGTTCTATACACCTATCAGCCAACACATTCTGTGAAGTAGCTCTGTCATAGGATGGGGAGAAAAGGACAACTTCATCAGAACCTCCAGGTACCATTTCACATCCTCTGGGCGGCAGCTCTGTGGTTTCTGACCCGCTTTACTTGGCAGCATCTTGCCTCCATTCACTTTGCTCACCTGTAGTTTCCTGCTCTGGGGCTTTCCTGCAGATGCCAAGGCATGGGATGCCCTGGAAGCCATGGAAACAGAGTCTGGAAGTGTGTGTGTGTGTGTACGGTGGTGGTGGTAGGGTGGTAGGGTGTTATCCCTGGAGAAACTTTTGCCTGTTGGTCCCCAGGAAAAGTTTATTCTGAGACAAAGTTACACAGCTTCTTGGAAGATAGTCTCCAGGGACTGAACAAGAAGTTGCACTTGGCCTAGGCCAACGTGGTAACAGTCACTCCTTCTTTGCTCCACTCCTCTGTCCCTGCCTCCCTCTCTGTCCTCGGGCTACTGCTGGGCTGATATTGCCAAGCAGTCATGCTTTCACAGGCAGCTAATAAAATGAAACACCAGTGGAAAGATAACACCTAAGGTCCACCCAGATGGCCAAGCGGCATGTAAGGCTCATTGCCCCAATGGGCACACCTCTATCACTGGGCATCGCAAACAGAAGGGTGCCATGTAGCATCTTTACCTGGTGGGCCTGGAGGTCCCGGGAACCCCATAGGACCTGGAGAACCAGGACAGCCGGGGGACCCGGGAGGCCCCGCTGCAGTCTTTCCTGGGGGCCCTTGCTCCCCTTTACTTCCTTTCACACCGGGTACTCCAGGGGCTCCTTGGAGGCCAGGCCTTGATGACCCTTGGAGAGAATAATCATTTATTGTATATAAAAATTTCCCCCTGATTAACATATGCTTTTCAACTGCAAAAGTGAGATAGTCTTGTAAATGTTGTACAATCAAAAAGTATATAGAGCATATGAAACAAAGAGAATTTTCTTCCCTCCCTCACCTGTAACCTGGTTCAACTCTCACAATACAGCAGAGCTCAGACCACTCCATTCCCACAAGGTAACTTATGTGCTTTGTTATAGGGAATGAAAGAGGTTGGGATTCACTGCAGTTTCTTGATTCAAAAGGATTTTAGGAGAAATTATTCAACATATGTTAAATATTTTGTAAATTTTTTATTAGAGACTAGAAGATGCCTATCTTTCAGTGTCTCAAATTACAGAGAAAACTGTAATTGAACTTTTGTTGTTGTTGCTTAGTTGTTAAGTCACATCCGACTGTTTTTGCAACCCCATGGATTATAGCCCACCAGGCTCTCTGTCCATGGGATTTCCCAGGCAAGAATAATGGAGTGGGTTACCATTTCTTCTCCAGGGGATCTTCCTGATCCAGGGAGAGAAGCCACATCTACTGCATTGGCAGGAGGATTCTTTACTACTGAGCTACCAGGGAAGCCCATTTGAAGTTTATTTCTGCCAATTGTCTTGTGTGCTGTGCCTGCTAAGTAGCTTCAGTTGTGTCAGACTCTTTGCCACCCTATGGACTGTAGCCTGCCAGCCTCCTCTATCCATGGAATTCTCCAGGTAAGAAGAGTGGAGTGGGTTGCCATTTCCTATTCCAGGGAATCTTCCCAACCCAGGGATCAAATTCAAGTCTCCTGTGTCTCCTGCATTCGAGGCAGATTCTTTACCACTGAGCCACCTGGGAAGACTACTGGAAGGTGCTCTTTCTTAATATTTGGTCGGATCTCTAAAATCTCCATTTGCATCATTTTACCTTCAAGAATACCTGCTGTTAAGAGTTTGGTATATATTTTTCCATGTATATGCAAGTATACATAATATTTATACATTTTTCCTTTTCTTTTACAATAAAATCATAATATACATATAGTTTTTCACTCAATTCATTTTCAAAATTATTTTTAAAATATACAGCATAGTATAGAGAAAAATAAAATATAATCAATGCAAGGGTTTATCAAATCTTTGCTATTTTGTTCTTGTTTTGTTTCCTTTTTACAAGATGACCCATTACAGAACAACAGTTAAAACTGAGGCCACTGTGGTTAATCTTTAATTAACCATCCTTGACCCTATTCTTCTTCCTCTTTCAAGAGGCAACCACTCTAATGATTCATGAATATTTTTGCACTTTACAGAACTGTGTATGTACCACAAACAATATATGTTAAAATATAAAAACTATAATCTATGTATCCTTAGGCAACTTGTGATACATTATGAAGACTATCACTTTAACCCACCTAACTGCCACAAAATTAATGTTTTTCTTTCTCTGGACCTTTTCCTGAGTTTCAAGCCTCCTACTCCCACACCAGAGTTACTGCCTGACACTTAGTTCAAAATGCATGTGTGCCCAGTCTCTTCAGCTGTGTCTGACTCTGCAGTTGTGTGGACTGTAGCCCGCCAGGCTCCTCTGTCCGTGGATTTCTCCAGGGAAGAATACTGGAGTTGGTTGCCATGCCCTCCTCCAGGGGATCTTCCCAACCCAAGACTTGGTTGGACCAGCATCTCTTAGGTCTCTTGTGTTGGCAGGTGGGTTCTTTACCACTAGTGCCACCTGGGAAGCTCAGTAGTAGTTTAAACTACTGAGAAGTAGAAAAGAGCATTTTCATATCACGTTGTGTCAGTTTTTCCTCCCTTTTCCCCTGAAGGTCCCAAAGTTAATGATGAAGAAGTTGGAAACACTTGTATATCAATTAATGAAACATCACTCTTTTATGTAAATAACGCAGACTCATTAGAAAGCAACATGTTTTCCTTTTAATGGTATTTGTATTGGTATCTGAGAAACAGGTACATACCAGGACTTCCAGGGGCTCCAGGGGGACCACTGGGACCTGAGGACACATAACAGTAATTGTTTACAAAGATAGAAATATCCCCTCCTTCCGTTATTGAAATCTTATATAATATATAAGCAATATAATTATGATCACTAATACATTTTTCATACTTTGCCTCTACTCTCACATAAGTAAGTATGAGAAAAGTTCACTCATTTAGACAAACTGCAAAGAAGAAGAAACTAAGTTCATCTTAGATGTCTAACACTTAAAAACAGGGAGCGGGTGAAGTAGGGGATTCAGGGACATGAACTACAATTTCTAAAATAAATAAACAATAAAGACATACTGTATAGCACAGGGAAATACAGACATTACTTTTTAATAACTTTACATGGAGTATAACTTACAAAAGTATTGATTCACTATGTTGTACACCTTAAACCAATATAATATTGTAAATCAACTATATACATATTTTTTAAAAGTAAATTATAGTGCTTTATCATCTTCAGATAACTCAACAGACACTTCCTAAGAGCTGTTCTGTGTTTGGCACTTTGCCAGGATGATTCAGTGGCCAGAAGGTCAAATAGCCAAAATTGTCAAGAACCTCAAGCTTGGCCTGGATCCATCTCAGATCACTTATAGCTGTAACACCGAGTAGGGTTCTAACTATTTGATGTATATTAGTAATCTGTAGTGAGCATATCAGATTTTTTAAAACCTGTGTCTAATAATTATCTGCCCATTTGTTTAAAACAAAATGACAATTTTTACACATTTAAATAAAATTCTCCTTTGAAATCTTGTTTATATCAATCATTTTCCTGGATCAGTGGCTCTCAAGCCTGCTACACAGTAGAATTAATCTAAGGAGCTTCTATGACCTGCCAGTATCCAGGGCCCTCCTCCAGGCAATTACATCAGAATCACAGGGAAGAAATGGGGATGCGATTCTTATTCAGCAGTTCTTGGGGATTTCAATGTGCAGTGAGATATAAGAGCTTATTAGCCAAGATCATCTCAGCCCATCAAAAGGGACAGAATATAAGTCAATGTCACTTTAATTCATGGTCCTGGAAGTCAGGAAGCAAGGGCTTCAGTTCCTTCTTGTCCCTATTTGCATAGATTTGCTCAAAGGAGAGCTATTCCGGGCTCCATGTTCTCTTATGTAATCCCTCTGGGACTGCTGGTTTTGGACACTCCCTCTCCCTGCCCTCTGGCTATGTTAGTGTCTTCCTATCAGTTGTGAATGTTATGTTTAAAGATACTTAATTATGCATAAAGATAATCAGTTACCACCTAAGGAATTTTCTTAAGAAAATATAAAAATTAGGAAACATCCAAAAATACCAGCACCTATGAACATTAGGAGACTGTCCCTTTCCTCTTGCAAATTCTAGGTCTATAAACACATGCTTTGAAACACATTTTGCCTTGAACGAAAGACACAGGATGATCAGCAAATGCTGTAGGAAGAAAATTATTCTCACCCTGTGGGCCACGAGCTCCCTTGGGCCCTGGTAGGCCTGGAATTCCTTCATCTCCCTTTTCCTGGTATGCGTCATAATATTCTGTCTTAAAGGAAAAAGAAATTGAGAAACAAAAAAAGATAGCTATTTATGGTAACTCACCAAATTCAATTACTTCAATCTCTTCTTTTTTGACTAAAATGGTATTTTCCTTGTTTTCCTGAATTCACAGGCTTATGTGTTAGAAAAACATGGCAGTTAGATATATGGGATGGATAAATTTAAAAGTTAACCCGGTATCATGACATTGAATATTTCATGGGCTTTCATTTAGAAATACATTTTATGCTTGTGGCCCAAATCATGTACACACACTTAAATATACATATACATATCTATATACATGTGAGTATGTATATTGAAATTAAAGTTTCATAAAAGAGTAACTACTTACAACATATGATCAACTCTGATATTTTTTATTCTATTCTATTCCATTTTTTAAAAATGCTTGTCCTGTGGACTAAATTTATTTCAAAGTATGTTGGGACCTATACATCAAAAAAATACTTCGTTGTTTCTCTAAATTTCAGGAAAGCATTGATCTTCAGACAAACGTTTCCTTAGTCCAAGGACTGAGGATTATTAATCTCTGAAGTGATCGATGGAATTTCTGCTCATTTCCTTAACCATCTCCTTGCAAAGCATAACTTCCTCTGAAGTCAGTAGAAGCTGCAGAATTATGTGGAATTGAGCATTAAAAAAAAAGATGGAAATATAAAAGTTTTTAAAAACTTTTTTCATATGCTGCATGGGGCCAATTAGCTTACTGACTTGTTTAAAGAACTATAACAAGAACTTTGTAGTTAAAACTGTATGCATAAAGTGAAAAGAGAAGAATTCATAGTAATAATAGTAATAACAATGTAATAAACTCCTCCATCATAAAATCCTTAAAGATATATATGTACCTCCTAAGTACTGGCAAAGTACTTTCACAAAATAGCCTTTCATCTTCCCAGCAATCCCTTAAAAGGATCTTGGGATTGTCATCTGAATCATTTGCTTGCAAGGTAAAGAAGCCGATTTCTGGGGCCCTCCTTCAGTTACTGAGTTAACTTACTTGGCCTGGGGGGTCTGAGAACTGCATTTGTAGGAGGACACAAACACTCCCCCCAGTGACTCCTCTGCCACCAGGGACCTTTCTGTCACACCTGCAGGTCTTAAATGGGAGCTCTGCTCTGCACTCTGAATGGGAGAACCACCGTCATTTGAGGCCGCAAAGGAAGGTACCTGAACTCAGAGCCTGGGTCCCAGTCACACTCCTCTCCTCAAGCTACAAAGTCACTATGTACAGTGTGGCCACCCTGTTGCCAGGAGCTGATGGACATCAAGTTCATGTGCACATGGGAAGGAGAGATCACCTGCCTCGAAGGAGCTTAAAAGTGGAGTGTTAGTTGCTGAGTCATGTCTGACTCTTTGCAACCCTATGGATGATAGCCCACCAGGCTCCGCTGTCCATGGAATTCTCCAGGCAAGACTACTGGGATGGGTTGTCATTCCCTTCTCCAGGGGATCTTCCTGATCTGGGGATCAAATCTGGGTCTCCTGCATTGCAAGTGGATTCTTTACCATCTGAGCCACCAAGGAAGCTTGGGCTGGGGTCATTGGTTTTTGCAGGTCCTGAATTAAACCCAGAGTTGAGCTTCTGCTGCCTCATAGTTCAGGGCTGCCGTAACAGGGCCCAGAAGGTGAAGTCCTTCTCCCACAACCCCAGTACCTGGGCTGTCCTTCACTGCTGCCCTCCTCTGCTACTCAAAGGTGCAGGATGACCTTAGGCCAAGCCTGTTTAGACAAAGCCTTTTTCTTCTCTGCAGCCTGGGATGGGCATTGCCAGTGCATTCCAGGGACCAAGTAGGACCAGATAAAAATATTTGTCCATTATCGAATGGACAAATAATGACAATAGCTATTATTTTTGCCCTGAATTGATAAAAAGGTAAACACTATAATCTCTCTCATAGCAGTTAATAAGGGACGCTGATTCAAAATTTCCTTGATATTTGGAAAGACTTGATCAAGTGTTAATATTGTCCTTCATTACACTTACTGGACCACGAAATCCTGGAGGGCCAGAGTTTCCTTTCCACCCCTGTATTGAAAGACAGTTACAAATTATGAACACATTAATAAAAAGTATTTACATGTTAGGTATACTTAGAAATCAAAATGAGTAGTTAAACAAATTTATACTGAAACTGATGTTATTTCTATGAAATGTACAAGTCAAATTAGCATGAAAGGGATATTGACTTTTGATTATTTTCCTGGAGGGCCATATCTGAGGCAGAAATCCTATCTACAAGGTCTGGAAGAAGTGGCTCTTGTTCTCTAGGTTTCTTCCACATCACTCCCTTGAAAGGATGTTTGCACTGTTGCATGCGCTCCCTGTTCGCACCTGGACTAGAGGCACAGGGAAGATAGGCCATGGGTTGTAGGCAATTCCCAGTGTTCCAGCTATAGTCAACCCTTCCTACTAAAGAGGGCATTCCAGAATTCTACAGAAAGCCATAATATCATAGGATAAAAATCTTGACTCTGCATAAATATACCTATATAGGAAAATTATTTGAAATCTGTAACATGTTGTCAGAAATAAATTGATTTGAAACACAGTCTACAGTTCACCAATGATGACAGTTCAGTTCATCATGACCCAGGTTGAGACTCACAGGGTTCAGACCATGCTTGACCTTCGATGACCTGAAACTTCCTCCAATCGCAGGTCCTTTCCAACTCCTTCCTCATGGGAAGCTGAAATCTCACTGGTCCTAAGCCAGCTTCCACTACACAGAACAGGTTTAACATCTTTCCCTTCAAGTGTTTAAATAAAGCCTCCACAGCTCTCCTTTCTTCTTAACAAATACGCTGAGGTATTTTAGTGAACTCTGACTAACTCCTTGCACCGAATTTCAGGATGTGGGAAGGAAAAGGGTGAGAAAACCCAACCAATAATAAAAGCTGAAAGCAGATGTTAGGAAGGGAATTACCTTAATGCCATCTTCACCCCTTGACCCAGGGAAACCCTTGTCGCCTTTGGCTCCCTAAGAGAAGAGCAAAGTGAAGATCAGAAGACACACTGATAATGAATTTCTTCTGTAGCAAGCAAAATGCTTTAAACTCTCTTTTTGGTGGGAGGGGGGGAAGGTGCTCAGATGACCTCTCTCCACCGAGAGGGTGTAACAGTAAAAGTGCATGCGGACTCAGTCGCTCAGTTGTTTTCGTCTCTGCAACCTCATGGACTGTAGCCCACCACGAGCGACTCCCTGCTTGGTCTAATAGGACTGACTTTCATTACATCAGTGGATCAAGTCTCGTCTTTACCTCAGTGCCAGGGAAACCGGGGGCACCATCTTTTCCAGGCTTTCCCTAAAATAAAACCAAAAGAAAAACATGTAACTTACGGATACTTTAATAAACACAAAAAACTTAAATGATACGATCTCTTGATCTTAGGCAGGAAAAGGGTAACTGAGGTTTCCGTCAGTTATTAGAAGGAAAAACTATTCATTGCAGAACTGACGATGACCTTCTTCTGCCAGGAAAGGCAGAAGCCAGTCAGACTGGGAAGTTAGGGAGGGCCACAGGATTCTCCAGGCACGAGTTAGACATGACTGAAGCAACTTTGCACACACACAGTATTTCACTGTATATATGTACATCTTCTTTATCCATTCATCTGTCAATGGACACGTGTTGTTTCCATGTCCTGGCTAAACTAGAGTTAGCTGTCCAAGCTTAGAAAGAAAATCAGGGAAGCACTGAGCAGAGAAGTAAGCAGGAAAATTCAGAAAAAGAGAGGCATTCACAGTCAATGTATTTATTTGCAATGTTGGCAGTTCCCTGAACTGTAGGCGTGCCTATGTTTAAATACACATATAAAAGGAATTTTACAGTGTTTAAAGAGACAGAGCTGTTTAACTATTATGGTACTTACCTCCATGATAAAATTGAAAATAATATTAGTTGAATATTTCTCTTAGAAAAAATATACTTTTCCCAGTGTATGATTTTTAGTTTTTAAACAATGAGAATGCTGCGTGCTGGGTACTGTGGGCCAAGTCATTTCAGTCCTGTGCAACTCCTTGTGACCCCATGGACTGCAGCCTGCCAGGCTCCTCTGTCCATAGGGATTCTCCAGGCAAGAATACTGGAGTGGGTTGCCTCGACCTCCTCCAGGGGATCTTCCTGACTCAGGGATGGAACTCTAGTCTCTTATGTCTCCTGCATTGGCAGGCAGGTTCTTTGCCACTAGCGCCACCTGGGAAGTCCTAAGCATCTTATACTTGCCACCTATAAAGTCCTGAGTACTAATTTTGGGCTTCCCTGGTGGGCCCAGATGATAAAGAATCCACCTGCAATGTGGAAGACCTGGGTTTGATTAACTTAGGCTGCACATGACACTGATTTCCAAACTCACCTGTGGGCCTGGTTCTCCAGGAGCACCTTTTTCTGATCCATAAGATTCTCCAGGTGGCCCCTGTATCAATGAAAGTTAGGTCAAGTTCTGTAAATTACTGATCTTTGACTTACATAGATTTTTATTAGCTTTTCCCACCTGTTAAAATTTTTGAAATGATAGGTTATCTAAGTGGGACATCTTATTCATGAATATTAAATTTAAAAGATGCTATAAAATCAGATGCTGAAGATAAATCACAAGATGGGTGACAGAGGGTGCATGTAAAGCAGTGCGGGGATTTCAGCTAGAAGTGGCCATAAAATAATTCTAGTATTTATGATCCCTGCAGTAAAATGTTATCGTGCTTTAGCTAATATTAAGCCTTAAAGGTATATAATATATCAAAATATGCTGTAAGTTTCTACTTTTTGTTTCATGGGAACAATATGATTCTAAGTGACCTACGGAGGGTCCAGGGGGTCCGGACTGTCCCATGGTTCCCCGGTCTCCCTTCTCTCCCTTGAGATCCTGTCACAAAAATAAGTTGAGGTCATCAGAAAAAGAATAAACAAGACATTATTGACTACATTTGGAAAAGTCCTCTAGCTGTCCAATGAACTGGATTTTCAAGTTACGTATACCTCCTATTAACATAACACATCACCATTTCTCACATTTTGAAATTTAAACCTGTGAACCCCCTGAAACAATACACAAACATTTTGTGTGCTGCATTTTATTTTTCGAATTGAGATATAGTAGATTTACAAATATTATTTTAGTTTCAGGTGTACTATGTAGTGATTTAAGATTTTTGTATATTATACTCCATTTATTGTTACTATAAAACACTGCTTATATTCCTTGTGCTGTACAATATATCCTTTCTACAGTCTCTTTTTTTAAAAAAGAAAGTAATTTAGATCAAACTATATTAAACTAATTTAACTCCTGAATCAGTTTTCTATAAGCACAATCAGATCATTTCTAACATATTTTACTCTAATTTTTAATTATTGAAACTATTTTCATTGAGATCAATTATTTTCTGAGTAAATGTTAAAATGAGGATTTGAGTCATTAATCAGGTTTGTTTTGGCCTTATCACATTTTATTAATATTTTGCAAAAATATAATTTTCAAAAACAATTTTTTCCCAATGTGAGTATTCTCTTGGGGGTATCATTTTTTTAAAGTCATTGTTTATCCCCTGGGTCAAGTCTCCCAGCTCTTAATGTTCTCAAGATAAGATATTTTTAGATCAACTTTTCAGCCAATAAAGCTTTAGATTTTATTAAATTTACTTTTGTGATTAATTCTGAAAAGTTCAGTTATTTTCCTCAGGCAATACTTTTTCCAATCTTCAATAAGAGTTAATATTTTGGTCATATTAAACTTTACAGTGTTTTAACTTATTAGCTTTGTTTGATAACTTCTATCATTAAAAATTAATTATACTGAAAAGTGATGGCTAAGGTATTTGTTTTAGGGTGATGAAAATGTTCTAAAATTGCCCAACTAAGTTGTTCTAAGTTGCACAAGTCTGTGACTACATTAAAAGCCACTGAACTGCACACTAAATGGGTGAATTATATGTTATGTGAATTATACCTCAATAATGCTGTTAAAAATTAATTATCACTAAAATTCATGAATTCCTTCTTTAAAATGGTGAAAATTACAGCATGTAAATTATATTGTAATCAAGGTATTATCAAAACAATTAATCATAATTTAAAAAAAGAGAGATGATTTATGTTTACTTCTTAGTTTGTTGTTTCGTCACTCAGTCCTGTCCAACTCTTTTCAACCTCATGGACTGTAGCCCTCCAGGCTCCTCTGTCCATGGTGTTTTCCAGGTAAGAATACTGGAATGGATTGCCATTTCCTTCTTCAATTTCTTAGTTAATCCACAGGAAAATTACTAGCTTCCCCCTCACTCCCTATTACCTGTTCCAAACATTTAAGGATCAACCTCGTGTCTAGGATTGCGGTATCATGCTGTGATGCACTTCTGAACATCTGATTCAATTTTGTTCCCTGATCCTTCCAGCTACCCCAATGTGGGAGCAAAAAGCACATGATAATTTCAGAATAAGAGTCACAGTGTCCTTGGGGAGGAATGGGGGCCACAGTGTCTTGGGGTTATAACAGCAGGGTAAAAACATCCCATTTGATTATGATAACACTCTACTCTTATTTTTAGGCCATTACTGTCCTTCCCTTGTGGCTCAGTGGTAAAGAATCCACCTGCCAAGCAAAAAACACAGGTTCAATGCCTGGGTAGGGAAGATCCCCTGGAGAAGGAAATGGCAACCCACTCCAGTATGCTTGCCTGGAGAATCCCATGGACAGAGGAGCCTGGCAGGCTATAGTCCATGGGGTCACAATGAGTTATACATGACTGAGTGAGTAGATAGCAAAACAACCATCCAGTTGGATCAGAGACATACACCCATTTTGTTACCACCTGTTCAAAAATACACAATGAAAACCCAGCCTGTGTTAGGAACAGTGAGAGGGATAAGAATAAAGGGTAAGCGAAATTAGACTGAGGCTCCTCTTTCAACAGTCTTGAAAGTGGCTTGCCTTGGATCTTCTCCATCTCATGTTTTCCAGTTCTTGAGTAAAAGACGGGAAAAGAATAAAATCCAGAGACCCAGGCTGGCTGGACTGGAGTTAGGTGCTGTTCCTGTTGTTTAGTCACTAAGTCATGTCTGACTCTTTGCAACCCTGTGGACTATAGCCCGCCAGGTTCTTCTGTCCATGGGATTTCCCAGGCAAGAATACTGGAGTG
This sequence comes from Antilocapra americana, assembly GCA_007570785.1. Lineage (NCBI taxonomy): Eukaryota > Metazoa > Chordata > Mammalia > Artiodactyla > Antilocapridae > Antilocapra > Antilocapra americana. Next base: position 15,607,020 of record ML660197.1, read on the forward strand.
GGTTGCCATTTCCTTCTGCACGGGATCTTCCCAACCCAGGGACTGAACCTTTGTCTGCTGAGTTGGCAGGCAGACTTTTTTACCATTGGGCCACCTGGAAAGTGGACTTAGGTGACAGATCTTATAAAAGAGGTAAGGGATCACAAGGGCCTCATGGCAGGGAGGGGAAGGCAGGAGCCTAACAATAAAACAGAAGAGTTACCGTTCTGTTATCAGGGCCGGTTAGAGTCACAATAACTGTTCCTGGTGGTCCAGGTGGTCCTGTTAATCCTTTCACACCCTAGAGACAAATACACTCAGAAATTAAAAAAAAAAACAAACTTAAGCTTAAGAGATCTACATTTCCTCTTTAGTTCTTACCTAAAAAATAAAGCAAACAAAACTTGAGACACAGCAAATACTTTGGTTTCAATGTGACTTAGTAAACAAAATATGTATTAGTAAGTCTTTTGTTGTTGGTCAGTTGCTCAGTTGTGTCTGACTCTATGACCCCATGGATTGCAGCACTCCAGCCTTCCCTGCCCTTCAGCATCTCCTGGAATTTGCTTAAACTCATGTCCATTGAGTTAGATAATTAGATGCTATCCAACTATCTCATCCTCTGTTGTACCCTTTTCGTCCTACCTTGAATCTTTCCTAGCATCTGACTTCGCATCAGGCAGCCAAAGTACTGGAGCTTCAGTTTCAGTAACAGTCCTTCCAATGAATATTGAGAGCTGATTTCCTTTAGGATGGACTGGTTTGATCTCCTTGCAGTCCAAGGGACTCTTGAGGTCTTTCCAACACCATAGTTAGAAAGCATCAGTTCTTTGGCGCTCAGCCTTCTTTATGGTCCAGCTTTCACACACGTACATGACTACTGGAAAAACCATAGCTTTGCCTACATAGACCTTTGTTGGTAAGATAATGTCTCTGCTTTTTAATATGCTGTTTAGATTTGTCATAGCTTTTTCCGAGGAGCAAGTGCCTTTTAATTTCATGGATACAGTCACCATCCACAGTGAGTTTTGAGCCCAAGAAAAGAAAGTCTGTCACTCTTTCCATTGTTTCCCCATCCATTTGCATGGGACTGGATGCCTTGATCTTCGTTTTTTGAACGTTGAGTTTTAAGCCAGCTTTTTCATTCTTCTCTTTCACCTTCATCAAGAGGCTCTTTAGTGTCTATTTGCTGTCTGCCATAAGGGTGGTGTCATCTACATATCTGAAGTTATTGATATTCCACCCAGCAATCTTGACTCCAGCTTGGGCTTCATCCAGCCTGGCAGTTCTCACAGTATACTCTCAGTTCAGTTCAGTCACTCAGTCATGTCTGACTCTTTGTGACCCCATGGACTGCAGCACGCCAGCCTTCTCTGTCCTTCACCAACTCCCGGAGCTTGCTCAAACTCATGTCCATTGAGTCGGTGAGGCCATCCAACAATCTCATCATCTGTCATCCCCTTTTCCTCCCACCTTCAATTTTTCTAGCATCAGAGTCTTTTCCAGTGAGTCAGTTCTTTGCATCAGGTGGCCAAAGTTGGAGTTTCAGCTTCAGCATTAGTCCTTCCAATATTCAGGACTGATTTCCTTTAGGATGCCCTGGTTTGATCTCCTTGCAGTCCAAGGGACTCCCAGGAGTCTTCACTAATACCATAGTTCAAAAGCATCAATTCTTTGGTGCTCAGCTTTCTTTATAGTCCAACTCTCACATCCATACATGACTACTAGAAAAACCATAGCTTTGACTAGATGGACCTTTGTCAGCAAAGTAACGTCTCTGCTTTTTAATATGCTGTTTGTTGCTGCTGCTGCTAAGCCACTTCAGTCATGTCTGACTATGTGCAACCCCATAGACAGCAGTCCACCAGGCTCCCCTGTCCCTGGGATTCTCCAGGCAAGAACACTGGAGTGGGTTGCTATTTCCTTCTCCAATGCATGAAAGTGAAAACTGAAAGTGAAGTTGCTCAGTCATGTCCAACTCCTAGCAACTCCATGGACTGCAGCCTACCAGGCTCCTCTGTCCATGGGATTTTCCAGGCAAGAGTACTGGAGTGGTTTGCCATTGCCTTCTCCGTAATATGCTGTCTAGGTTGGTTATAACTTTTCTTCCAAGGAGCAAGAGTCTTTTAATTTCATTTTGGAGCCCCTCAAAATAAAGTCTGTCACTGTTTCCATTGTTTCCTCATCTATTTGCCATAAAGTGATGGGACCAGATGCCATGATCTTAGTTTTCTGAATGTTGAATTTTAAGCCAACTTTTTCACTCTCCTGTTTTACTTTCATCAAGAGGCTCTTTAGTTCTTCACTTTCTGCCATAAGGGTGGTGTCATCTGCGTATCTGAGGTTATTGATATTTCTCCCAGCGATCTTGATTCCTGCTTGTGTTTCATCCAGCCTGGCATTTCTCATGATGATACTCTACATATAAGTTAAATAAGCAAAGTGACAATATATAGCCTTGACATACTCCTTTCCCAATTTGGAATGAGTCTGTTGTTCCATGTCTGGTTCCAACTGTTGCTTCTTGACCTACATACAGATTTCTCAGGAGGCAGGTAAAGTGATCTGGTATTCCAATCTCTTTAAGAACTTTTCACAGTTTGTTGTGATGGATCACCATCAAAGGCTTTAGTGTAGTCAGTGAAGCAGAAGTAAATGTTTTTCTGGAATTCTATTGCTTTTTCTATGATCCAGTTGATGTTGGCAATTTGATCTCTGGCTCATCTGCCTTTTCTAAATCCAGCTTGTACATCTGAAAGTTCTCAGTTCATATACTGTTGATGCCTAGCTTAAAGGATTTTGAGCATTACTTTGCTAGCATGCAAAATGAGTGCAATTGTGCAGTAGTTTGAACATTCTTTGGCATCGCCCTTCTTTGGGATTGGAATGAAAACTGACCTTTTTCAGTCCTGTGACCACTGCTGAGTTTTCCAAATTTGCTGGCATACTTAATGCAGCACTTTAAGAGCATCATCTTTTAGGATTTGAAATAGCTCAGCTGGAATTCCATCACCTCTCTAGCTTTGCAGTGATGCTTCCTAAGGCCCACTTGACTTCACGCTCCAGGATGCCTGGCTCTGGGTGAATGATCACACCATTGTGGTTATCTGGGTTATTAAGATTTTTTTGTTTTGTTTTACCTTATTGAAGTATAGCTGATTAACAATGTTGTGATAGCTTCGGGTGGACAGCAAAGGAACTCCACCATGTATATACATGTATTCATTTTTTTCCCAAACTCCCCTCCCATCTAGGCTGCCACATAACATTAAGCAGAATTTTTTGTGCTACACAGTAGGTCCTTGTTGATAATCCATTTTAAATACAGCAATGTATACATGTCCATTCCAAAGCCCCTAACTATCCCTTTCCCCCACCCTTCTCCCTGGCAATCATAAGCTTTGCTCTAAGCCTGTGAATCTGTTTCTGTTTTGCATACATTTGTATCATTTCTTTTTCAATTCTGCACATAAGGGTATCATACGATATTTCTCCTTCTCTGTCTGACTTGGGTCACTCAATATGACAATCTCTAGGTCCATCCATGTTGCCACAAATGGCATTATAAAATGTGTTGTTTACTAAGGAACCGAAAATATTTTGCCCACAAATAAACTGTAGTATATAAATTACCTGCTCTCCTTTCTGTCCTAGCACGTTATCACCCATGTGACCCTGTAAGAAAAGACAAAACCAAATTATTTTTTTAATGAATACAAATATACAGTCTAAGCCCATTAAAGTTCCAATGTTTGTAACTGAACACTTACATTTTAATTGTAATGTTAGGATTGTAAAAGTTACTTTATTGCTTGGAGTAGAGTGGCAACATGCTTTTTTTTAAAAGGAGAGATCTTAAAGTGCAGAAAGTTGAAGGGAGTTACTTAAAAAAGCAAGTGATGGCATGAAAAGGTGTGGGGTGGAGGAGGAAGCCCGCTCAGAGGACACTGTTTTTGGCTTAGCCAGCCACCAGCTAGTTTTAAATCTGCTGGCTGGATACATAACTTCCTGATGCCCTGTTTTCTAGTCTTAAAAATAAGAGGGATGTGTAGCTGAACTTCAGGATTCTGAAATTCAAAACTTAATAGAGAACTGAAAACAGAATTCAAGCTAACCTGGCTTCACTAATAAGTTAGAACATGAGCTAAGTCTAATGTGAATCATCTCTCTTCAGTAAATCTATCATTTCAACCAATGTCTGCTCCTTGGCTTCTGAGTTTGCAGATTTTCATCCCATTAGACCTCAAGCAGTAGGGAAAAGCTCAGGATGACGAATCAAAAGATTTTAAACTTAAGTTCTGCCAATTACTGTTTGATGATTCACTTAACCTGAACCTATTCATCTTACAGAGTGTGTGTGTGTATGTGTGTGTGTGTACACATCAATGAAACAACAAATGGGAAAGCACCTTGGAAAGTATCCTACACACAAAGGCTTACCTGATAGTAAGAGATATTGTGTTTAGTACTAATTTCCTGGTGAGGCTCAGTCTTCTCTCAACATTTTCTTACTTAAACTAATGAAGGAGATCAGACTATCCAGCCTCAAAATACACCACTTTGGCAGAAGAACTTTTGAGCTGAAGGCATTTGAGAAACAGGGAATGCAGAAAAAGTTCTCTCCTCTCTCTCTGGGCCTCAAGGCAGGGATTAGATTTCCCTGTGTGAATGTGTCACCCTCCCCTCTCCGGTACACAGAAGAGAAGACAACTCATCACGGGAGACAACACCGCCTTAAACCTGCATAAACAAACTTCACTGAAATAACCCTTATCTTGCACTAGTTTCCCCCATATATTTACCTTCCCACAATGTGTTGCCCCTAGCAGCTCACAACCCACTTTCTATGTCTTGATACTTCGCCACAAATGTATCACCCTTTGTGACAACCGTATACAAGCCTCTGGGTCTGATTGCTTCCTTGGGGTTTTCATTTCATTTCTGTGAGGTCTCCATATGCATATGAAATCAACCTTTTTTCTCCTGTTAACCCAGTCACTGAACCTAAGAAGATAGAAGAAAAAGTTTTTTTTTTTCCTCCCCAATCCTAACAGTTGGCTTTTGTAACAGAAAGACATGCAAGACCCTGTTTAATGAGCACAATGAACAGTCATCTTTTATTTTCTAGTATGAAGACAGGTTGGTTTTGGGAAGCAGCCCAGTACAAAAATGTATAAGATAAAGTACTGGGAGATCGGCAGGACTATAAGAAATGGGAACTTATGGACTAGGAATCCTTGCTCTTTTCCCAACAAGGAGCTCCTTATAATTGAATTAAGACTCTTTGTATCAGAGATTAAGTTACTGAAGTGCAGGGAAAAGAGAAGAAAGAGGTGGAGAACTGGTCACGTCCCGGCTAGGGATTCTCGTGAGTCCCAAAGAGAAGCCCTGGCAGAGACCCGCGTGTGCAATCAGACTGAGTTGGCTTTTAGATTGGTTAGAATGTTCTGGCTGGTATATCATATAGATTGCAATCTACCTTAGGTCCTGGAGGTCCCATGGTTCCCGGAAAGCCCTAGAAAAATCCATCAGTTAAAATCACAGCAGGTAGTGCACCAAGCCTATGACTCCGTTTAAAATTTTTAAGCTATGAGTCTTTCATTAGTTACGACGTCTATTGCAGTGGTGGCTTCATACTCACAAGGAATCCTGGAGGGCCAGGAGGACCCGCAGGTCCAGGAAAACCTGGAAGGCCTGGCAAACCCTTTAAATGAAGAGAAGAATTAGAGTAAGTTTAAATTTACTTCTTACTGAAGAACAATGTCCATTAGTTCAATGCCTTAAATTATTTTAGTAAAATCAGAGCATAATGTTTCCTATTTACGCCTGCAGTTAATTTCAGTAAAGGCCATGTGCCATGTATAACTACCAGGACTGTCTTGGTGGTGTTTTCCTGGGGGTACCACCATCCTGGGGGTACTATTTCCAGAAAAATGACCAAAGCATTTGCTTTACTTTAGAAGACTTTGAAGATTTTTAGAAAAATTTCATCTCCCTGCCTCTCTCTCTGTCTCTAGCCAAGCATGCTCCTACCTCTGGATCCTTCCACCTGCTTTCCCTCTGCCTAGAATCCTCTTTCCCCAGATATCTATCTCGATGACTCACGTCTGCTCCCTTTCCTTGTCTTTACTCAAACATTATCCTTTCCATGGGCCTTCCTGCACACCCAGTCTAAAGCCACAGCACTCCTTCTAACCTAGACACCTCCTATCCTCAACCCAACATTAATTTTTCTCCTCGGCATTTATTACTATCTAGATGCTTACTCCTTGGAAGGAAAGTTATGGCCAACCTAGACAGCATATTGAAAAGCAGAGACATTATTTTGCCAACAAAGGTCCATCTAGTCAAGGCTATAGTTTTTCCAGTAGTCATGTATGGATGTGATAATTAGACTATAAAGAAAGCTGAGAGCCGAAGAATTGATGCTTTTGAACTGTGGTGTCGGAGAAGACTCTTGAGAGTCCCTTGAATTGCAAGAAGATCCAATCAGTCTATCCTAAAGGAGATCAGTCCTGAGTGTTCATTGGAAGAACTGATGTTGAAGCTGAAACTCCAATACTTGGCCACCTGATGCAAAGAGTTGACTCATTGGAAAAGACCCTAATGCTGGGAAGGACTGGAGGCAGGAGAAGAAGGGGATGACAGAGGATGAGATGGCTGGATCGCATCACCGACTCAATGGACATGGGTTTGGGTGGACTCCGAGAGTTGGTGATGGACAGGGAGGCCTGGTGTGCTTCGATTCATGGGGTCACAAAGAGTCGGACACAACTGAGCAACTGAACTGACTGACTGAACACAAACCCAGGTGGTAATTTACATTTTGAAATATTTTCTCCTTCTAAAAGGCATGTGCCATGAGGGCAAGAATTTTGGTTAAACTGTTTTTGGGGATTTGTGCACTATGGTATCTCAGAGCCTACACAGTTCCTGGTACCTAACTGGCAGGCGGATGGTAAGGGGGATTTCTTGTAGAACTGAAGGTCCCACTCTTGTACCTTCAGCAGTGAGCACATTGTAGTACATCGCCAATGCTCAACACACATTTAAGGGATACATCGTGTCCCAGATTGCTACTGTCTCCTCTTACTATATTCCCTGCCCTCAGCATCTGACCCCTAATGCTTCCTAAGCAAACAAACAAGCAAACAAGAAACAAACCAAGAGCCATCGACTTTTGTGTCTTTTTTCAGAAGCCTGTGACTGGGCTTCCGTGGTGGTCCAGTGGTTAAGAATCCATCTTGCAGTGCAGGAGACACCAGTTTGATTCCTGATCTGAGAAGATCCCACATGCCACAGGGCAAATAAGCCCTCGAGCCGCAACTACTAAGCCTGTGTGCCATAACTGCTGAAGCTCACATGCCTCGAGCCTGTGCCACATCAAGAGAAGTCACTGCAATGAGAAGCCTGCACACTGTGGCTGGAGAAAGATCGAGAGCAGCAACAAAGACCCAGCCCAGCCGAAAATAAGTAAGTAAATAAAATTCTCTGATGGCTTCTAATTCCATCACTGTTCAGTTTTGCAGCCTATCCATCACCAGCTGGCATGGTTCACTAGATGGATGTTCAACAACCTTAACTCAAACTCTTTGACTTGCTCAGGCAAATACCAATCTCTACCCAGGAATTTTCACATATATTCCCAAATTAAGATATTTCTAATTAATCTGAAAGTTAGTATCAAAAGACTCCTTTGAAACATGAAGTAAAGGATATTCAGCTGAACAGCTGTTTCTTTGTATATATTCTGGATCACCCTCAGGCTACAAGCATAGATGTCAGAAAGCAAACTATTCAGCAGGAGAAAGATGCATTTAAATAAAATATCACTTTCATGCATACTTTACAATAGGACTGTTATTTAATATTACGGTTTTAAATTGCATTCCATATGGGATACAAACATATCCTGGATTTCAACAAATACTTTGAGGAACATAACCATTCCTTGAAAACTCCTCCATAGATTTAAGAAAGCTTAGGTGGTTGAGACTTGAGAAGAGACTAAAATACATATGTACAAAAGCATCTTTTTTTATATGAGCTTAATGCAGTTTCTTATAATGCGGTGAAAATTTTAGAATAAAACAAAATATATAAACAGGAGAAATATGATTGTGAAAAATATTTTTAAGAGAGTGAGAAAGATATAGGGAGAGGAAGAGAGAGAGAGAAAGAAGAGAAAAAAAAGAGGTGGAAAGAGACAGAGAGAGATGGAGAATGATAGAGACCTTCTCTGAAGGTGTACCTGGAATCCAGGAGCTCCTGGCAACCCAGGGTCACCTTTTCCATCAAGGGCTACACCTTCTGCTTCAGCTGGAGCGCCCTTGAAAAGGAAATTCATCAGACATCAGCAGCATTTTATCTTCAAAATGTCTTTAAATGATTATTCAAGGTCATTCTGTTTCAGGGATAAAAGCACTTCCAGGATATACACTTAGAGAAATGCGATAGGATTTTTTAGTTATTCTGTTTTGAAGAATTCAAAGCATTTTCATGTTTTCTAAATTTGACTATTGACTATAGAAGGAAGACACAAGAATAATAGACCGTTTCCCAAGATACCAAAATGAGTGGCACTTCCTGATCTAGAATCTGGAGCCCTGAGCGTAAGATCAGTTCTCCTTCCCCAGACCTTATTTTCCTAAAGGATGATACAAAGCTTGTATTCCTTAAGATATATTTATGACAAGAAGTAGAAGACACTCAATAGGAATAAATATCATTTCTGAATTAATCATGAAATCTGATTTGTAATGACATATCTTAATAGATGTGCCTTCATATGTACAATTAGGGATTTTTCAACAATAACATGCCACAAATCACTTACCTTTTCTCCTTTCAAACCAATGACACCCTAGGGAAAAGAGCATCATATGAATAACTAGAGGCAAACCAAATACAGAATACCCCTGCTTTGTCTTCTCTGCTGTTCTGCCTTCTCTTCCTGCTGTAAACTTCCTGTTGCCTTTTACGTTTGTTCGAGTCTTTCTCATTTAAACAAAATGTCTGTCAGTTGATCAGTCATGAGACACCACGGACTGTAGCTGTCAGTCTCCTCTATGGAGGAGACATTCCACAGAATGTCTATGGAATTCTCCAAGGAAGAATACTGGTCATTCCCTTCTCCAGGAGATCTTTCTGACCCAGGGACTGAACCTGGGTCTCTCACACTGCAGGCAGCTTCATTCCCATCTGAGCCACCAGGGAAACCAGTCTCGCCCCTGAATACACTGCCCCATCCTGTCTTATCTATCCTTCCTGTCATCTATAAATACTCACTTTGGTCATCCCCACTTATTCCTTAGGCCCATATCTGCCTCCTGCCTCCATCTGGCATGGACACGTTGTTGTTCAGTTGCCCAGGTGTGTCCAACTCTTGGCGAACTCCATGGACTGCAGCACGCCAGGCCTCCCTGTCCCATATCCCTTGCTAAAGTCTGCAATGACTTTGATGTCATAGAAAACAATGACAAAACATTCGTTCTTATCTTACTGAACTTCTCAACAGCACTAAGAAGCTGTCTGTTACTTGCCTTTACTGGAATTTGTTAAAACAGAGATGAGTCCAAAATGGAATCACTCCTGTTAGGTCCAGTGCAGCAAACCAAGACTTAATACCTGCCTTGACTATGGTTTTTACCTGCTCCAGGAATGTGACCTTTGACTAGCCAACCTAGAACTTCCGGGTCAGCACTGAGAAGATACTTCACCGATAGCCCCTTCTGTTCCCCTTAACAGGCTACCTTGTCTAAGACAATGCCTTCTTTGTTAATAAAACAATACATTCTTTGCTAAGAATGCCATATTTCCATTCTCTCTCTGACTTTAAAATCCTTTGCTCTCTATGGCTGGAGGTAGCAACTCTCTCCTTGCTGGACAGGATGCAGCTGGGTTCGTGAATCAGCCAACAAAGCCAGTTAGATGGTCAGATTTACTCGGCTGAATTTTTTTTTTATTTAACAATATCTTTCCTGGGTTTCCAGAATACATCCCTCTTGCTTTTCTTCTACTCCCAGGGCTCTCTTCCTTTACAGGCTCATTATCCTTGACCTCCCTTCACATGCTAGAGCTCTCTGCTGCTGCAGCTAAGTTGCTTCAGTCGTGTCCGACTCTGCGAGCCCATAGATGGCCGTGCACCAGGCGCCTCTGTCCCTGGGATTCTCCAGGCAAGAATGTGAAGTGGGTTGCCATTTCCTTCTCCAAGAACTCTCTAAGCTCCCCTTTCAGGGCCCTTTTCTCCTTTCTTCCATCCTTGAGTCACCACCAGCCATCCAGGAGTCTCCCACTGTCTATCTCAGATCTCCAATGCCTCAAAAGCAAAGCGAAGTCTCCAAGTGCAAACCCCAGTGCATTTACTTATTCCCTTCTCAACTATTGGGCTCCCCAGGTGGCTCAGTGGTAAAGAATCTGCCTGCCAATAGAGGAGATGCAAGAGACGTGGGTTCAGTCCCTGGGCTGGGAAGATCCCCTGGAGGAGGGCATGGCCACCCACTTCTATATTCTTGCCTGTGAAATCCCGTGAACAGAGGAGCCTGGTGGGGTTGCAAAGAGTAGTCATATGTCTACTGCTGACTGACCTCAACTTCCCCAAGGTCACGACAGATTTCTGCATATGACCATTTCAAAGGAAACTCCTTGTACTTGTACATCATGTCTTGGATGGAGAGTTAGAAAGATAAACCTACCGGTATCCCTGGGTAGCCTGGTGTCCCCCGAAGTCCTGGGAACCCTGGCTCTCCCTGGAAGACAAATGATGCTTGTCATTCTTCTTAGTTGTTCTAGAACAGCCTATTGTGATATTTCCCCTGTTTCTTGCTTCCAACCCTGCAGCAGTACATCTAGACAAAGTGACCCAAATTCCTCACAGCTACTGGATCATGAGGCTAAAGACTAGAAAACCATTCTCTTAATTGAAAACAGGATTAGAATCTGTTTCTCAAATTGTGCATAAATGGCAAAAGGCTAATTGTGCCAAGAACTTTTTAATGGCTGCTTCCTTGAAATTTTTGTAATTAGTCCTTTCATGACCACCATCCTGGGGAAAAGCAGAGTGCAGTCAGGAGACAAAGAGGATGAGTACACCTCAGAAAGCTCAGTTTTTCTCTTCCAAAAGCCAACTTTGCATTCTAAGCTTTAGTTTCTTGTTTATATTCAATCACAACCTCAGATGCAAATATCTGTTTGAGCCCTAGGCATCTTTCCGTGGGAGAACATGAGAGAATGTTCTTAAAACATAATCTGAAAGCAAGATGGGTGGAGGGAGAGGGGAGTGGGTGCAGGCAGTCAAATGGTACTCCAGACTCCCAGCTATAAGATAACTAGTCCTAGGGACACAATGTAAATGTGAGACATCTAATTAACAATGTTAATTTTTAAAAGTTAAGAGAATAAAGCCTAAGAGTTATCACACACACACACACACACACATTTTTTTCCTTTTTTAATTTTGTATCTATAAGAGATGGTGAGCTCACTAAACTTAGGATGATAATCATTTCATGATGATTATCATTTCAAGTCATTATGCTGTACACCTTAAACTTAGGTAGTTTTATGTGTCAATGATATCTGGAAGAATAAAGAAAAAGCATGAGAAGAAAGAAAATCATCACCTTTCAGTCCTGAAGACATATACCATTGGTTCTGGCCAAAACAACGTTTCAAGGAAAGGCTAGACCCTCTCATTGCTTTGTCACCCAGGTTTACTCATTTAGCAAAACACTAACTAACCATCTCCTGTGTGAGAAGATACATACCTTGGAACCATTGCACCCTGGCAAACCAGCAAGTCCATAAGGTCCAGGATGGCCTGGGATGCCCTACAAAAACAGAGAAAGTCTCAAGAAGAAAAGAGAATCAGGCTCTGGGCCAGGTGGAAACAGCACAGAGCACCCAGTGGGAAAAAACAGTCTAATTAGTTATTTAAGTATAAATAGTTATTTAAATAGTTAAGTAGTAAACTGGCTATTTTAGATAATTTAAATTAAAATCATAGGAAATAACATAGGCTAATTAAAACCATAAATTATCAAGTGAGCTGTATTACTTAAGATAAAGCAAAAGGTCTTTCTATCAAAAAGAGTCCATTAACATGCTGTATTAAGCTGGGGGAAAGGAGAAGAGGGAAGTGTGCAGAGTGGTAACTCTCTGAGTATTTTTATCCCATGCTATTAAGTAGATTTATCCTATTCTAGTCTATTCTGTCTCATCCCATCCCATCCCACCCCAATCTATTCCATTCTATTCTGCTTGCATTTCAGGAAATACAATTTGACTTGATACCCTATAAATCCACACTCTTAATACGCTATAATTCTGACGTTTTCATCATGTAGCAAACACATCATACTCATTTTATGGTGCTAGCGCTTTAACATCTTTATTAAAACGAGCTCACTTATTATTCCATTTACACATGTTCTCACTACTTACTGGAAGTCCAGGAGGACCTGAAAATCCTGGTAATCCAGTTATTCCCTAAAGACATAGAAAAGAAGAAAGATGGCAAGGAAAAAAAACTAAAAATGTTCAGCCTGTAGGCAAAACATGATTTATCATTCCAATAACCCCATTCTGTAACTATAACTGGGAACAGCTAAAAGTGATTTGAAACACACACAACAAGCTTGACAAACTTTGTAAATCTTACATTTATATAACTTTTAAAAAGACACGATTAAGATCATTTTTGGCTTTTTGGGGGGATAGATTTTTTAAGGCATAATTTGCATAAAATGCTCCAATCTTCCACAAACAGACTGGAGAATATTTACCTGTGTACATATGCATGTTTTGGTGATTCCCACCCAACCAGACACAGAACCTCTCCACCACCCCAGATGGCACCCTCATGCAACTTCCTGGTCAATTAATACCTACCCCCAAGTGAGTAACCACTATGTAGACTTCTACCATTATAGACTGCTGTTACCTGCCCTTGAACATCATCTACAGAAGTGGATCACACACAACCTACTCCTTTGTGACATCTATACAACTTTTACAGTGATGGGGTTCTTTTTACTTTTTTAAAACAAGATTTTTCATCAAACAAGCGGGATAGACTGGTTGGACTACTAACCCTCACGCCTTTGGCACCAGTCAGTCCTGGAGATCCTGGAGAGCCCTGGATGCAAATGCAAAAAACAAAAGGTAAGCACTGTGACAATTACTTGGCACTAACAAGCCCATACATGAAAGGTCCTAGTTTTATTCACACGCCACACAGTTTTGCTCTTGCGATTATTTCATTGTTAACACGGTTCAATTGCTTGCTTGTTTCATTGGCGCTATAGTTATTTATCCGAAAGGACAAACAGAAATCCATTCATACCCCTGCTACTCAAGGTGGGGGGTCTAACAGTAGCATCATCTGGGAGCTTGTTAGAAATGCGCCATCCTGGGTCTCCCCCACCTCCCAGACCTATTGATTCAGAATTTGCATTTCAACAAGATTTGATGATGATTCTTGCTCACATTAGTGTCTGAGAAGGGCTGCGGAAAAAGCCCCACATTAGCCAGACAGCTGCCATGGGCTGATAAGGATGAATGACACAATTACAACAGAGGATGAGAATGGCAGGCAATATTTCTGTGCATGAGAACTACTTGATTAACAAAATGTGCCTGGCAGGCACAAATAAATAAATAGCAAACCAAGAACTGCCTGAACCAGAGATAAACTTGCTTTGAACGCCCAGTAATATACTTGGAGGTTCTGTTTCTTAGAGAATAGCCCCAAACAAAATTATTTTAACAAGACCACTTGGTGTGAAAGTTACATTGTCATCCAAAAGTTTTTCTTCATTCCTGAGAGTTTCAGTATGTTTTGGTATTTCTGATTATTTGAGGACAGGGTTGTTACAGAGACTTCTGAGACAGGACCGTCAAGGCCAAAGTCAGTCTTTCTTGTCTGCAGTGGAATTCCTAGGTGCGTGACCATGACCCCCTTCTCTACCAGGGGCTGTCTGTAATCTGCAGATACCAGAAGCATGACTTGCAGGTTTCACTTTGCCATTATAAATTGTCTCATATAGAAAATACTCAGAATGAAGACCTTTATTAAACCTGCAACACCTTTTTAATCAGGTTTTAATGCTCTCTGATCATCTGCCTTGGGTTAAATTATCATTTGTGGCTATATCTTTAAGCTATAGGCTTCCCAGGTGGTGCAGTGGTAAAAACTCTGCCTGTCAATGCAAGAGACTCAAGAGACGTGGGTTCAATCCCTGGGTTGGGAAGATCCCCTGGAGGAGGAAACGGCAACCCACTTAGTATTCTTGCCTGGAAAATCCCATGGACAGAGGAGCCTGGTGGGCTACAATCCCTGGGGTCACAAAGAGTCGGACACAGCTGAGCACAGCGCAGAACATGACACAGAACACAACACAGAACACAACACAGCACCTCTAAGCTTTAGTTTACTACATCAATTTTCTGGATGAATGTTATAAAATACCTATACATCATGTAACCCACACAAAGCACCATGTGTTTTCAACTATAATTTTAATTCATTATTGGCTTCTTTAAAGAAAAGTTAAGGAAACAGCAGAGTGGAGTGCAGGGAACAAAACAAAAACGAGTGAGTTAGCATTAAGCTGATCTTAAGTCCAGTGTTGAAGTGACAAATTCCCCTCCAGGGAAATGGAGGGAAATCTGAGACCACTCCCTGAAGGAATGTAGCAGAATGTTCAGACACTAAATATTCAGAATCTAAATGACTTTTTTCATATTAGGATTAGAGAAAGGAGAAATGAAGAAACAGAATGCATAGATGAATACAGTAAAGTAGAATCCCTGGAAAACAGGGATTCTTTTCCTACAGTTTTGCAGCTATAGGAATGGGTTTAATTTCTTTGGCTGTAGAAATTTGATTCTGGCATCATATAATCCTGGATTTGAACTCTGATTTTACCACCTATTAGCTGTGTAACACAGGACAAATTGCTTCATGCTCTGAGTGTCTGTTTCCTCATCTCTATGATGAAGATAATAATATGTCACCATCGTCATGACCAATGAGATCAATGTGAGGAGTAAAAGAAATCCAGTCAAGAAGAAATGTCCCAATGCCTGACTCAGAACAGGGGAAACACACTGATTGAAATCTCTCACACTAGCCAGGCACCGTGGTAGCCATTTGTGCGTTATTTTATGACAGGAGGGACTGGTAAGGAACATGGAACTAATAAACTACCACCAACCAGAAGATTTGGGAAAGGTCAAAGGAGACGCCATATATCCTGCCACTTCCCAGAATCCTCCTCACAGGGATCCATCTTGGCTGAGCAATGTGTGTGCCACCAGGAAGGATCCTGAGTCAGAATGATTGGCCAGAGATAACTGGACACTAACACCATCACCATAAAGCCTGAGACTGCAAGTCACACCGCGGAGCAGTTCTCCTGGGTTCCCTCACCCGACTGCTCTCCACCTGGGTGCCTCTTCCCAGTAGAGTCTCTTGCTTTGTCAGCTTGTGTGTTTCCTTGGACAATTTATTTCCGAGTGTTAGACAAGAGCCTTGGAAGGGATGCCCCTTCCTGCAGCAAATTCACATAAAATGTTACCTAAATATTCTGTAACATTATGAAATTTAAAAAGATTTAAAATTATAATTTAACAATTATAATCACCCTCCACAACTTATTAGTTAGTTCATAGCTTCCAGGAAGCCAGCAGTCAGGGGAGTGACCCAGAGGGTGCGTGAGAGTCCAGGCTTGAGTCCAGGCTTAATTCCACAGCAGAAAAGAGCCATCAGCAAATCTAGTGGTTATGCAGTTATTTAGCAAATCCTCTAGGGCATTTATTTAAACAAAGCCCTTTGTTGTATCACAGACTTTAGGATAAAAATGTGTGATGAGTGTGAAGGGCGGTGGGCTCTGGTAAGAACCTTAGGAGTCCTGACACTGAAGAACCCAGCTGAGAAACAGGAAACCGGGAAAGAAGGCGGGGAGAGAAGAGAAGGAGGATTCCAGAAACAAAGGCATGTGTTTCAAGGAGAAAAGAGGGAGCCACACAGCTGTAAACAAAGCAGAGGGGTCCAGGTCAGACAGAGAGTATTCTCCATTGACCTTTTGAGGGTTGAGGGCAAAGTGGAGGTCATGGGTTTTCAGGGAGGGAACATAAGGCAAATTGTTGCTGGCTAAGGAGTGAATAGGAGCCGAACCACGGCCGGTGTGGTTGGTTCTTTTTTTTAAAAGAAGTCTGAGATAGGAAAGACAGAAAAAGGATGGCAGTCCTTGGATTATAGTGCTGGAAAGATCCAGAGGAAGTTATATGCTGGTATGGGCTTTGCATAAAGATGGAAACAGAAAAACCAATAACCAAGTTGAAATATCTGAGAAAGAGGACACACATTGGAATGCGATTCTAGTGGAAATCCCAATGAGCAGGATACAGGTAGAGGACAGGGCTTGACTGGAGGCACAAGAAAACGTCACGAGGGGCCATTGCAGGTGCTCAGTTCAGTTCGGTGGCTCACTCGTGTCTGACTCTTTGTGACCCCATGGACCGCAGCATGCCAGGCCTCCCTGTCCATCACCAACTCCCGGAGTTTACCCAAACTCATGTCCACTGAGTCGGTGATGCCACCCAGCCATCTCATCCTCTGTCATCCCCTTCTCCTCTTGCCTTCAGTCTTTCCCAGCATCAGGGTCTTTTCAAATGAGTCATCTCTTCAATGCAGGTTTGGAGACCCCTAAATCAGGAAGTGGGAGGACGTGGAGCTGAGGACTGAAAGATACTGATAGTCTTTTCTTCTTCTTTTTTTTTAACTGGAGTATAATTGCTTCAAATTGTGGTGCTGGAGAAGATTCTTGAGAGTCCCTTGGACCAGTCCATCCTAAAGGAAATCAGTCCTGACTATTCATTGCAAGGACTGATACTCAAGCTGAAGCTCCAATACTTTGGCCACGTGATGGGAAGAACCAACCACCTGGAAAAGACCCTGATGCTGGGGAAGATTGAAGGCGGGAGGAGAAGGGGACAAACTCCAGGAGATAGTGAAAGACAGGGAAGCCTGGCGTGCTGTAGTCCATGGGGTCGCAAAGAGTCTGAGACAACTTGGCGGCTGACCAACAATATAACTGCTTTACAATATTGTGTTAGTCTTTGCTGTATGGCAACGTGAATTAGCTTTATGTATACACACATCCCCTCCTTCTTGGACCTTCCACCCACCACCACCCCCATCCTATCCCTCTAGATCATCAGTGCTGAGCTGAGCTCCCTGTGCTATACAGCAGCTTCCTAGCTGCTATACAGCTAACTTACACATCTCAGTGTAAATACATTGATACATACACTTCCATTTGTAAAATAGCTTGAATGAGAAGCAGTTGTGAGGGCCCAGCTAAGACTGGAGCAGGAATTTACCATGGCATCCATCGTCATAAAGAAGCTTAAGTCGACTGGGGATTTTCCAAACTCATAGGCTAACATACCTTGGGTCCCTGTGGTCCAGGCAGGCCTTCAGGACCTGGGTATCCTTCCTGGCCGGGAGGCCCAGGGGGTCCTGGGAAGCCTTTCTCCCCCTGTTAAAGCCAAAACAAGACAATACACACACAGAATAGCAATGCCCAAGAGTTAACATTACTATCATTTTCTTTTCTTTATGAAATAATAATAACATCTTGCACATTTTTTCCTTGGATTAAAAAAAAATTGCACTCAACAGTAAGTGTAATAGCAACTGGAATGTTTCTGTTAGTATTTGTCTATAGGCTTGAAAGCATTTGTCTTTGGTCTTCTGGAAACTCGACTTTTACTCAAATGGCAGAGCTACACAGAGCAGAGATTCAGGGATCTAGAAATGAGAGGGAAATCCCAGTTAGAAAGATGGAGGTTGGTGGAGTGTGTTTTTTGGGGGATGGAGAGTGCCAGTCAGGTTCTGGAATGTCCTGGGAGTGTGTATAATTGCTATGTAGCTCGAAAGAACAACACACAGGCCGTGAGTTTCAGTCCTTTCTTGATTACACAGGAATTAGTAATTCAATCTGCTATTTGTGGAGGAGATGCAGGAGAGATATCAAGAGTGGCAAAACCAAAAGGGTGAGCTACATAGTTAAGAGGTGATATTATGGGCAAGCCCTTAGGGATTAGGGCGTAATTTTAGGCCCAGTGAGGGACATGGTTCTGCCAACAAGTAACCTTCCCATGAACACAGATCCTGGGATTACTCTTCAACATTTAAGGCCACTGGTTTGATTCAGATAATCTAGTAGACAAATGGAAACTTAGATTTTTAAAGCAGAGCAAGTCAGCTATTTCACATGGCGTGTGCACACACACACCCAATAAAAAGAGAAGCAGAAGAATCTGCTAGGCCCCTCTCAAGACTGTTACCTTCACACTTTGAACAGCCTCTCACCCAGAGGAGGGATTCAATAAATGCTTCTTGAATGAGAGAATGAGTCATAGCTTTCCAACATGGATCTGAACATACCACTTTCACAGCTTCAGGAAAAACCCTAAATCAAACTACACATGAATCATAGAATATGATTTTTATTGTAATTAATGTGCAAATTATTTAGTCTCAAGAGCTTAAGATGCATTCTTTTAAAAATATTTTTAAGCAGTCATCTTTCAATATTGTTAAGCAATTCATTAGTGTATCTGAGAAAAGGGTTTTGTAAACAAAGGAAAAATTTTAGTTCTGGCTCCATCTTAATTATCACAAATTGAAAGTTAATGGAGCGAATTAATGAGATTTCACGGCACTCATTTTTTACTCCAATTCTGCAATGGAGCTACTTTGTCTCGCTGAATTTTTGCCTCTTGAGAGTGCTTGTGCAAGATTCTTCCACCAGAGGGCGCCCTCACACCAATGCTGCAGGACAAAACCCGCGGCTTTCGTTTGCGTCCAAGTGAGTGAATCAAGCTGTTTTCAGTTCTCTGCCTTCAGCAACAATGTAAAACAGAGGATACATACGGATCATTCTTATAAACTTTCTTTTGCTTTAACTGAACTATTTTTTGTTTCCAGGTCGAGAGAGTTACAGTAATTGCCCGCATTTATACCAGTTATCTGTCTTCCTGAAGCTCCCCTCCAAGGCTTTTCCACTACTCCAGGTTAATGCTGGAGAAGGCACTGGCACCCCACTCCAGTACTCTTGCCTGGAAAATCCCATGGACGGACGAGCCTGGTAGGCTGCAGTCCATGGGGTCGCTAGGAGTCGGACACGACTGAGCGACTTCCCTTTCACTTTTCACTTTCATGCTTTGGAGAAGGAAATGGCAACCCACCCCAGTGTTCCTGCCTGGAGAATCCCAGGGACGGGGGAGCCTGGTGGGCTGCCGTCTATGGGGTCGCACAGAGTCAGACACGACGGAGCGACTGAGCAGCAGCAGGTTAACATTTATATACAATTACTTTAAACTTGTTTTGGGGTAAGGACTTGGCTGGCTGTTAACACCAGTGGTTAACACTTCACCTTCCAGTGCGGGGCGTGCAGGTTCAATCCCTGGTCAGGGAGCTAAGACCCCACATGCCTCCTGGCCAAAACACCAAAATATAAAACAGAAGCAATATTGTAACAAATTCAATAAAGACAAAAAAAAAAAAAAAACACAAACATTGGATTTGGGGAGGGGAACTTGGTACTGCTGATTTGTCTGCTACGAAGGAAGGAAGAGTGTGACTCGTTAATGAGCTCTATGGAGAAAAGAAGCAGAATGAAGGTTTTGTTTTTACCTTCTCCCCTTTGGCCCCATCGCAGAAGCACTGGCCTTTGTCTTTACAGATACAGCCCTAGGAAGAGAGAAAGAGAAAGGGTTTTGTTTAAAAACGGCTTAATAAATTCCAACTGACAGAACAAAAGCAAACATATTTTTCTGTTCTCTGAGCATCAAACACCATTTAGCAGGAGTCCTGTGATACCGTAGCAATTTATCAATAGAACAGAGTAGAAAAATGAGATATATATAGAACTGTCAGACAACTGTATATCATTTTTATTGTATTTAGGAATTTCAAGTGATTTATTCATGGAAAAGGCCAAGTCAGCTCTCCTTTTTTTTTTCAGAACAATATATAGTTGAATCATATGAAATTGCCATTGTTGTAGGGAGAAAGTGGTCTAATATTTGTAGATTTCTTGATTCAACAAAATGAACATAGCTGAATTTGTATATATTAACTGGTGGGTATCTTCTGTAGATAATTCTATAGTTTTGTTTTCCTGAAATAATGTTTAAGACTGAAAAAGGATGGTCAGTATCCATCATGTATTTTCAAAAACAAACTAACTCACTGATGCTGATATCAAAATGCTCTTTCTTGTTAAAAAACAAAACCAAAAATTGAGCTGTGACCTTGGGAACTCACACATCTAAATGGTCACTTAGACCCACTTACAACTCTAGCTTTCACACCTATGCCCATGACAACTCTAATGAAGATGTTTTTATTTATTTGTTTTATGAAGGTCAGTTTTTATTTATTTATTTTACTAAGGCCAGTTTTTAAATTCCTCTCTGTCAGCAGAGGAAGAGAGAGAGAAATAGTTTTAAATAGTGGATTTAAACATTTTGGACACACATTCTATGGTTATATATTTATATATTTTGGGGGGGGAGGTGTTAATATTAACTGAAAATTAGTTTATTTTCCCCAGGAAAAATTATTAATTGACAACAGAGGCAGAGCAAGCTTAGGAGATGTGCTTGCTAGGAAAAATAAAAAGAAATTGCCTCAGATAGTCCCAAAGTGAGGACTCTGTGCAATCAAAATAAAAATACCCAGGGAATTCCCTGGTGGTCCATGGGTTATGGCTCCGAGCTTCCACTGCAGGGGGCACAAGTTCCATCTCTGGTCAGGGAACTAAGATTATACATGCTGCCTGGTACCACCAAAAAGATAAATAATTAAAAAACAAAAATATAATTACACAAACAAAAAAATTTAAATTGAATCTATTTTCTAATCCCAGGGCAGTAGGCTATGTTGTTAGTCAAGAAAGGGGAGACCACAGTCATTTTCATACACTCATCATTGATTCTCACTACATTTTCACCCATCATAATTTCTATGAATGAAAAATAAGTAATTGAAAAGGAAAGTTTATATTTCCCCCAAGGGTTATCTATTTGGCATTCTTTAAGAAGCCTAAATTTTTCTACTTTTCCTCCCAGATGCTGGGAGTTATTAGGTCATATCTAGCTTAATTATTTTAATTTTGTTTTCTGGGTTTTAAAACCTTAGTGTTCATTTCAATCATATATTTAAGTATACTAAAATATATAGCAAATCTAGTATACTAGTTTAGTATACTAGTATACTAATATCTGGACTTCCCTAGTGGTTTAGTGGTAAAGAACATGCCTGCCAATGCAGGAGATGGGGGTTTAATTCCTGGGTCAGGAAGATCCCCTGGAGAAGGATACCCATTCCAGTATTCTTGCCTGGGAAATTCCATGAACAGAGGAGGTTGGTGGGCTACAGTTCTCGGGGTCATAAAGAGTTGGACAAGACTTATTGACTGAACAACAATACTAATATTTATTAAAACAGTTGTTCTCAAAGTGTGGATTTTCAGAGCAGTATCAGTAGTACCCGGAAACCCATCAGAAATGCAAATTCTTGGCCTCACTACAGACTCACAGAATCAATAACCCTGGTGTTGGTTGCAGTAATCTATAATAGGCCCCCTGGGTGACTCTGATACTACCAGTCTAAGCCAACATCTACAAGCCCAGTCCGTAGGGTAGAGCTAGTTCCTTAAAGGTTTCTGAACACTTGGACCCTACTCTGCACATCTGCTTTTTGTTTGTGATGCCATTTTCCCTCTCAATCCAAGAAAGTAGCCAGGCTTTTGTCACTGGGCTGAAAGCAAAAGCTGCCTGATGGCAAGATTTTTCCTGGCTTTTGTTTCTGGAGTGTAGCGACCTGTTGATGATTGGCCCCAAGAATGGAGGGACCACCAAGCTGTTCCTCCACAGTGTCTGGAGGAGGCAGTAGGGCCTCAGAAGAGGAAAGTCTGAGTCCTACACCCAAGGGAACCAGATACTGGGGCAGGGAAACTCAACCCTGCAACGACCTGGTGCTCTAGCTTACACAGCAGTGCTGGCCACTGTTTCTTGTAGATCCTGAGCCTCTCTGACTCTTCTGCCTCCCAGACATCACACAAGACCTGGATTTGGAGCATCTCTGGACCAGAGGTAGGAGGAGGCAAACTGGCAATCCTTTAACTCCTAAAAAGGTGCATGTTATTGTTCAGTTGCTAAGTCATTTCCAACTCTTAGCAGCCTCATGGACTGCAGCACACCAGGCCTCCCTGTCCATCACCTACTCCCAGAGTTTGCTCAAACTCATGTCCATAGAGTCGGTGATCCCATCCAACCATCTCATCCTCTGTCGCCCCCTTCTCCTCATGCCCTCAATCTTTCCCAGCATCAGGGTCTTTTCCAGTGAGTCAGCTCTTCACATCAGGTGGCCAAAGTATTGGAGCTTCAGTCCTTCCAATGAATATTTAGGGTTGATTTCCTTTAGGATGGACTGGTTTAATCTCCTCGCTGTTCAAGGAACTCACAAGAGTCTTCTCCAGCACCACAGTTCAAAAGCATCAATTCTTCATAGAGGCCATCTTAATTTTTATTTATTGGAGTAACTCATGGTCATTATATACTATTGGGAAACTTTCAGTCTTAATTTGAACAAATAAATGTTTGCTGAACTCCTCCAAAACAAAGTCAGGTCCCCTTTCCTATATGCTCCAATGGGCCACTTGCAGTTATATGTGTAATGTATATTTTTCTTGATGTCCCTAAGCCTCAGAAGAGAAGGAATTATCCAGTCTTGTTCAACTGGCAACCCTGGCTGTAATATGTCCTGAACAAATGCTGTGGCTTGACTAAATGGATCAATGAGTGAATGGAGCGCTGGTAACTTGTTTATATCCAGACTGGTCCTGGAATTTCAAAGCATGTGATGTATATGGTTATTGCTGGGCTGCCATGATTAAGATGTTTTATATATATATATATATATATATATATTCTATATGTATGAATTCTGAACAACTATGTTTGAAATGGGAGAGAATGAAACTAGAAGCTTTGGCTATTTTAACACATGTTAAAATTAATTAACACAAGGTTAATTAGTTGTTAGTTGCTTGGATACACACATTTTGGAAGGAAAAATTTTAAACCCTCAGAAGAACTGAAAAACAGTATAATGAACACCCATATATCTTTTCATGTAGGTTTCCCAACTGTTAACATACTCTCCTAGCCATTCCAGCTGTCACTTTCTCTCTGTTTTTCTCTCTCCACACACACACACACACACACACACACACACACACACACACACACACTTGCTTGCTAACCCATTGAAAAGTAGACTGTAGACAACATGACGCCACTTCACGCCTAACACTTCTGCATGCATCTCCCCCCCACAAGGGTACATTCTTATTCAGTAACAACATCATTTCCAAACCTAAGAATGGGACTCTGATGCAATGACTTTGTTACTATTAATAGCTCTTAAACAAGATCTTCAGCTTTTCAAGGCTCTTGATGACGGTTAGAAAATGAAAAGCTATTTGATTTTTAACACATCTTTTCATACCAGAGATTTGGTCCCAATCAATGATTTCACCTATAATCGATACACGAGGTCTGGACAAGTGACTGTCACAGATCCAAGCAGCTTTAGAGCTCACGGGACTGCGCCCAGAGAGCAGGGGTGGGACTCCGGGACCAGCCCTCGCTGGCTGCCTCGAATCCCCTCCCGTGGCCACCCACAGCAGCGCTGACCACTGTGCGTTGTCATCAAAACCACCGTCCCTGACTTTTGACATTACTGTCCTCGAGTTTGGGTCTTGCACCTTCATGGGTGACGTATTTAGCTTTTGTTTTGATTTGGCTTCATGGTTTTTGCATGAAGGTAGAAGTCTTCTTTTGAAGGCGGAAACAGAACAGGCTCTATCTTGAAAGCAGGACTCCATTTTGGGCTGGACTATGGACTTTAAGCTATATGCCCAGTATCTATGGAAACGACATACCAATTGGAAAACCAGACCCAGGGCTCGTACCTAGACTCTCCGTCACCTAAAAGAACACCCTAATTATCTGTGTAACCAAATAGAATCATGCATTCTATTATGCTTACTGGGGTATGACCACAGGCCTATTGATAATTGTCCACTGTTAACTACCTAGGCTTAAGGCATATGAATCATGGGTTAACTTTGATTGTATCTTTCTTTTTCCTTTGTTCAGACTAGTTTCAGGGAACTTGGGGAGGCGGGTTTGTGCAAGTACACTTAGGGTAGGTAAGGTTTTCACAAAAACTGGCTGGGATCCTTGGCTAAGAGGAGACTGCCTTGGGCCCACCGGTGTAATAAACTGCACTCCACTATCTGCATTGTCCTTCTGAATGAGTTTGTTTCCTGGAACATGTGGCTACAACAATTTGATGGTTTGGAGTGAGCTGGTTGGTTAGCTTAAGAAGTTAAAGTGAGGAATCAAAGACAGATTGACAAAAGATACACGAGCACTTTTAGGCATTTTAGCTTAAAACCTGCACTCCAATTCTTCAGCCATGTGAAGTAGGGCCCAGGTCCCATCTTTGGGAATGGGGCTGCTGTTTAGAGGTCTACAGCATCATTTTTGCTAAGTCACCCCCACAATGTACTATTGCAGAAACCAGTACTTGAGAAACCAAGTACCACACTCGGAGGGTTGGAGAACTCAGGTTTATTATGCCAGTGGGCCCAGAGGAGTTAATACTCCAAGCTCTGAGCCCTGCACAAAGGGATTACACAGTTTTTATAGACAGACTGTAGTGGGCAACATTCGCTGTTACTAGGCTGGTTTAAACTAAGGGGTTTCCGGGCATGAGAACAGCAGTCAAGATGGGGAGAGGGATGTCTGACCTGGACAGGCATGATTAGCAGGTTTTCAGGGGCTGAGCAATTGCAAAGATCAGGACAAGGGTGAGTGAGATAAACTCCAGTTCCTAGTATTCCAAGTCCCCACTTTCTGAGACTACGTGACCTGTGTGATCTAGACTTTGCAAGGGGCAAGCTGAGTTACAGAGGCAGAAGGAGAAGGAGGTTACATCAAATTTTAACTTGTCCTCTTCAGTACCACTGGCATGTCTAGTTTGGGTTTTCTTGGAGCAGGCCAATTGCTTAAAGATGCTGGTGATGCAATCTGAGTATAGGGTCCTTCTAGATACAAATCCATGTTTCCCTCTAACTTTTTAAATGTTTCCTCAGCCACACTTAATTGAACAGCAGTTTCATATCAGTTTTAATCTTATCAAATCTTC
Source organism: Antilocapra americana (assembly GCA_007570785.1). Taxonomy (NCBI): domain Eukaryota; kingdom Metazoa; phylum Chordata; class Mammalia; order Artiodactyla; family Antilocapridae; genus Antilocapra; species Antilocapra americana. The sequence continues at coordinate 15,632,293 of ML660197.1, forward strand.
CAAGCTAGTTTTCACAGAAACATGTCTTTTTCTGCATTTGTATTTAACCAATTTGTTACTAATATTTAATTAGATGACTTAGTTATAATAATAAGTACAACTGGGAGAAGCAGCTAACTCTTGGCAATCATATGCCTCCACCATGGAAAGGTGAACGTCGGTGTGCTGGGAAAGCCTCGGAGTATCACGGGGGGCGGCGGGCGCTGGCATCCATTGGTCTATTGTATTCAAGGTATGGAGAGTTCTGGTTAGATTCTGACCATTAGAAGGAGAGTCAGTGAAAGGGAATTTACTGGACCATCTACTCATCCGTCGTGTCACCCACATGTAGACATTCAGCACTGTTGGCAGGCCTTTAAAGAACCAGGTCTGGGGCTGTGTTTCTGGGCCTAGGTGAGCAGAACTGCTTAAGAATTGGTCCAACTTGAATTTTCAGTGAAATTGGCAAGGCCTGGCCTGGCTATATATCCACACAATTGAACTGACTAGGACTTCAGAGGATGTGAAGTTGCTGACCTGTGGATGCTCCAACTGATTGAATTAACTCAAAATCACCATCTGGGCAGCTCTCTGGCTGATGCTCAGCTGCTTCTGTAGAAGCAGGGAGTCCACCCCAGGGTCTTGTGAAATAAGGCAGGGTACTGTCTTTGGATGGTGGTGAGAGTAGCCCCAGACTCAAGAGATCCATTTCTCTTAACTGAACTGCTTTTTTGAAAATAATTTTTTTTTATGTTTTAAATAAATTTTTAACTCTGTGAATGTGGTTTAATAATTCAGTAATTCAGACAATTCAGTTGACTAGAATATAACAGTGGCCATATTTTCATTTTTGTTGCATTTGATCCACTTTTTTGGACTCACTGTTGAAACACCATGATTATATTAATGTAATATAACCCACTAATTACTATTCACTTGCTAGATCATTGTAAAACCAGTATAGCCAAATGCTGTGAACTATTAAGAAGGCATAATGATGGAAACCTCTTAAGTAACATTTTAATGATTTTTCCGTTTCCAACAATAAAGCACCTCTTAGTTTCCATGCACCTTAATGAAGTAAGAAATTATTCATCGTGAGCAGAAGACTCTTAATAGTGATTTTCTGATTTTCCTTCTAATCACATCAGGAAGTAATCCAGGATTCCATGATATTTTAGCACTGTTGCATATTAAACACTTGAACTTGTGAGACCCTTAAACAGTTAAATCTTGCAGCCTAAGAAGCCCAAAAATCATAGGCCTTCTGCAAAATATGTATGCGATCTATTTCCAGATTTGCCAGCTACTATCTGGAGCTTGATAGAGTCCTGACCAACTATAGATGGAGGTTCACGACATTGTACAGGGGACAAGGATCAAGACCTTCCCCAGAAAAAGAAATGCAAAAAAGCAAAATGACTGTCTGAGGAGGACTTACAAATAGCTGTGAAAAGAAGAGAAGCCAAAAGCAAAGGAGAAAAGGAAAGATATATCCATTTGAATGCAGAGTTTCAAAGGATAGCAAGGAGAGATAAGAAAGCCTTCCTCAGTGATTAGTGCAAAGAAATTGAGGAAAACAATAGAAATGGGAAAGAATAGAGATTTCTTCAAGAAAATTAGAGATACCAAAAGAACATTTCATGCAAAGACAGGCTCAAGAAAGGACAGAAATGGTAGGGACCTAACAGAAGCAGAAGATATTAAGAAGAGGTGGCAAGAATATACAGAAGAACTGTACAAAAAAGATCTTCATGAGCCAGATAATCATGATAGTGTGATCACTCACCTTGAGCCAGACATCCTGGAATGTGAAGTCAAGTGGTGTTTAGGAAGCATCACTAAGAACAAAGCTAGTGGAGGTGATGGAATTCCAGGTGAGCTATTTCAAATCCTGAAAGATGATATGGTGAAAGTGCTGCACTCAATATGCCAGCAAATTTGGAAAACTCAGCAGTGACCACAGGACTGGAAAATGTCAGTTTTTGTTCCAATCCCAAAGAGAGGCAATGCCAAAGAATGCTCAAACTACCGCACAATTGCACTCTTCTCACATGCTAGTAAAGTAATGCTCAAAATTTTCCAAACCAGGCTTCAACAATTCATGAACTATGAAATTCCAGATGTTCAAGCTGGTTTTAGAAAAGGCAGAGGAACCAGAGATCAAATTGTCAACATTTGCTGGATATATTCCCCAATTAAGATATTTGTAACTAATCTGAAAGTTAGTATCAAAAGACTCCTTTGAAACATGAACTAATGGATATTCAGCTGAAGAGCTGTTTCTTTGTATATATTCTGGATCACTCTCCAGCAAGAGAGTTCAGGAAAAACATCTATTTCTGCTTTATTGACTATGACAAAGCCTTTGATTGTGTGGGTCACAATAAACTATGGAAAATTCTGAAAGAGATGGGAATACCAGACCACCTGACCTGACTCTTGAGAAACCTGTATGCAGGTCAGGAAGCAACAGTTAGAAGTGGACATGGAACAACAGACTGGGGAACTCCTAGGGAAAGGAGTATGTCAAGGCTGTATATTCTCACCCTGCTCATTTAACTTATATGCAGAGTACATCATGAAAAACCCTGGGCTGGAGGAAGCACAAGCTGGAATCCAGATTGCCAGGAGAAATATCAATATCAATAACATCAGATATGCTGATGACACCACCCATAAAGTGTTATGATACCGCCTGTAAGGCAGAAAGTAAAGAACTAAAGAGCCTCTTGATGAAAGTGAAAGAGGAGAGTGAAAAAGTTGGATTAAATCTTAAACATTCAGAAAACAAAGATCATGGCACCCAGTCCCATCACTTCATGGCAAATAGATGGAGAAACAGTGGAAACAGTGCAGACTTTATTTTTTGGGGTTCCAAAATCACTGCAGATGGTGACTGCAGCCATGAAATTAAAAGATGCTTACTCCTTGGAAGAAAAGTTATGACCAACCTAGACAGCATATTAAAAAGAAGAGATATTGCTTTGCCAACAAAGTTCTGTCTAGTTGAGGCTATGGATTTTGCAGTAGTAATGTATGGATATGAGAGTTGGACTGTAAAGAAAGCTGAGTGTTGAAGAATTGATGCTTTTGAACTGTGGTGTTGGAGAAGACTCCTGAGAGTCCCTTGGACTGCAGGGAGATCCAACCAGTCCATCCTAAAGGAGATCAGTCCTGAGTGTTCACTGGAAGGACTGATGTTGAAGCTGAAACTCCAATACTTTGGCCACCTGATGCGAAGAGCTGACTCATTTGAAAAGACCCTGATATTGGGAAAGATTGAAGGAGGGAGAAGAAGGGGACAACAGAAGATGAGATGGTTGGATGGCATCACTGACTCAATGGACAAGAGTTTGAGTAAACTCCGGGAGTTGGTGATGGACAGGGAGGCCTGGCGGGCTGCAGTCCATGGGATCGCAAAGAGTCAGACACAACTGAGCGACTGAACTGAACTGATCTGGAGCTTTGGGAAAATTACTTAATCCTTCCAAGTTACGTCACTTGTAAAGGAAGACAGTAAGATCTATCTTTACAGAGTGCCCTGCATTTCGTAGCAGACTCAGTCTTTGGGGGCTGCCACCCTCTCTCTTTTTGCTCCACTATCTTGCATCAAGCAACATTCATGTAAATGTCTGATATGTTTTTCCAAACAAGCCACCGCCTTCCCAGGCAGTTCCTCCTGAAGTCCTTTGTCCAGTATCAATCGTCCTGAGCAATTGCCAGAGAGATGAAAAAGTATCATTCGTTAATAATCATCTTAGACTATATTGAATATATTAGTTAATTCACCAAATATGATTTGTACATGAGCACAGAAACAACTTATTTTATTTGTTTAATAGAATAAACATTGGGGTTAGAAGCACCAGTGGTACTGGGTGCTTATAAGGGAAAGGTGGTGTATCAAATATGTTACAAAAGCAGGAAGCAATTTTGGGCACGCTGAACAATCAGCTCTCACACTTTTCTCTCTGCTTCAACTTCCACTGTGACCGTGTATTGCCTGCTCTCTGCCTTCTGTTTGGGAGTTTGTGACCAAATGGTCAAGGGTACTGCCTTGGGGCAGACTTCTTAGGTCTAAATCCCAGCTCTGCCAAGCCACCCGTGTGACTCTGGGTGATCTCTGGTGCCTCAGTTTCTACATCTGTAAAATGGGGTCAAGTGGGTTACCTCTGATAAAGCACTTAGAGGAATGCATAGGATGCATGAAGAGGGCTGTGAAGGAAGTCAGAAGTGTCATCCCCCCAAATCTGCCTCTTTTGAGTTGAAGGCAACTAAAAAGCACTAAATGCAGAAAAAACTCCTCCCTCTGTTCTTAAATTCAGGAAAGAAATTTAATAATTTAATAAAGATTAAATTATCAGCCCAGAGAGGGCAGTAGCGGAATCTGTATACAAACCTCGTTAATCTAGCCCTTCTCCTAGTTACTCCTTCACCCTTCACCTCCTTGAGCCCAAATCCCTTTTTATAATTAATTCTTCACAAATTTAGTGCTTCTTTGTCTAAAAGGTCTAAGTACTTCCTCCTCTGGTCACTTCTTTGGGTCTTGATTCTCTTGCAAAGACTTCCAGGCACATGTCAAAAAACAAGTTTTTAAAAATACATGTATGCCTCTCTCCTGTTAATCTGTTTTTCTCAATTTCATTTTCAGACCCAGCTAGGGACCCTAAGAGTGTCTAGGAAAACATTTTTCTCACCTTCAGCTGTTATAGAGGGCAATCAAGAATGTAGGTTATTACTCATTGATTAATTTAGATGCTACTCAGATGCTCGTGAGTTGAGCGCTTATTAGACTGAGTAGCTTGCAAGTAGGAACTGTGTCTCACAAAATTTACATCTCTTCAGCACTGGCGGGCAGTAACAAAATTATCTTATTTCTCCTCTTCAAGCTAATGAAGGTTCCAGTTATGGGCATACCTTTTAAATATTGTTCGTTGAATAGGCCAGGAAACAATTTCCAAAGGAAGCTTGGGTGCTTCCGCTTTCTACGCTCAAGCATCCATCGCCGGCCTCGTTTCCCTCCATCCCTGTGAAACAGAAGTGCCCAGCCCTCCCTCGGGGTGCCCCTCCCCCACACCCAGCCCAGCCTGGTTTAGCAGAAGGGGAAATTGGCAGCGTTCAAAGCTGGTTAACACTCTACTGAGCAGCTCTGTTGATTTTGCATTATGATTATTGACCCTCTGCCCAGCCAATAGCCTGGGGCCAAAGATTCTGTGTGTGAAAAGAAGAGCTGACAGAGTGCGGGCCGGCAGTGCCAGACAGACTCCATGAACTGCTCTTTGCAAGGTCCCTCCATCTGTGTTGGGTTTCCCTGGTGGCTCAGACGGTAAAGCGTCTGCCTACAATGCCTCTTGAGAAACCTATATACAGGTCAGGAAGCAACAGTTAGAACTGGACATGGAACAACAGACTGGTTCCAAATAGGAAAAGGAGTATGTCAAGGCTGTATATTGTCACCCTGCTTATTTAACTTATATGTAGAATACATCATTAGAAACGCTGGGCTGGAGGAAGCACAAGCTGGAATCAAGATTGCTGGGAGAAATATCAATAACCTCAGATATGCAAACAATACCACCCTTATGGCAGAAAGCAAAGAAGAACTAAAGAGCCTCTTGATGAAAGTGAAAGAGGAGAGTGAAAAAGTTGCCTTAAAGTTCAACATTCAGAAAACTAAGATCATGGCATCTGGTCCTATCACTTCATTGCAAATAGATGGGGAAACAGTGGACTCAGTGGCTGACTTTACTCTTTTGGGCTCCAAAATCACTGCAGATGGGTGATTGCAGCCATGAAATTAAAAGATGCTTACTCCTTGGAAGGAAAGTTATGACCAACCTAGATAGCATATTAAAATGCAGACACATTACTTTGTCAACAAAAATCCATCTAGTCAAAGCTATGGTTTTTCCAGTAGTCATGTATGGATGTGAGAGTTGGACTATAAAGAAAGCTGAGCGCCAAAGAATTGATGCTTTTGAACTGTGGTGTTAAAGAAAACTCTTGAGAGTCCCTTGGACTGCAAGGAGATCCAACTAGTCCATCCTAAAGGAGATCGGTCCTGGGTGTTCATTGGAAGGACTGATGCTGAAGCTGAAACTCCAATATTTTGGCTGCCTGATTGAAGAGCTGACTCATTTGAAAAGACCCTGATGCTGGGAAAGATTTAAGGCAGGAGGAGAAAGGGACGACAGAGGATGAGATGGTTGGATGGCATCACTGACTCAATGGACATGGGTTTGGGAAGACTCCAGCAGTTGGTGATGGATAAGGAGGCCTGGCGTGCTGCGGTTCGCAAGAGTAGGACATGACTGAGCGACTTCACTTTCACTTTCTTCCATCTGCATCTGCCTTAAGCAACCAACCGTGAGCCTTGGCAGTGTGCCCTCCAGTGACAGAGGTTGAAATTCATAGGCTGTTTTCTGAAGTGGCCCCTTCTTCCCTGGCTAGGGGCAATGGCCACTTCTCATTCTTCTGTCCAGAGAGACATCACTAGTCTAGACATCTAACTCAGCCATCCCATTTTGATTTTCTGGATCACAGCAAGCATACAGATTATTGGCTCTGCCCAAGAAGGTGGCAATCAGATGTCTCTGATGTACTGGGGAATGTTGTTGTCGTTTAGTCCCTAAGTCGTGTCCGACTCTTTGTGATCCCATGGACTGTAGCCCGCCAGACTCCTCTGTCCATGGAAATCTCCAGGCAAGAAAACTGGGGTGGGTCGCCATTCCCTTCTCCAGGTACTGGGGAATAAACTCACAAAAAGCAGCGAGTGGCATTCATAGGTGGGCTTTGAAAACATTCACAACATGAAAGTTGAGAGTTATGTTCTATTCAGTGGGAATTTTTAGGAATTCAAGTCTAGGAGACAGCATCTCAAGAAACTCAGAGAGAACTGTTTGTTCTGAGGAGGCCTGGGGAGGAGCCAGGTTATGCAGAAGTTTTGTAACAAAAGGCAAGTAGTCTGAACATCAAAAGATGATTTTAATTAAAGGAAACCAGATACCCCAAGCTAAAGAATTTAGCAGTTTTCTGTGTATGGGAAGCTGCAAGAGTCGGGGCTCACTGAAATCATTCCTTTGATGTGCATCTCAGCTATCAGCCAGTTTCCTGTGTTTCTACAACCTGAGCTTCCTCAGGGCTCAAGTTGGGAGTGGCTGCAGTGATGGCTGCTAGGTGGCAGGTATTCTTTCCTTCCTGAGTTCCCTCAGGGCTGTGACATCCTTGTTTACTGATATGGCAGGAAATATTCCATTCTCACATACCTATAATCATTAACCAGCAGGTTTTTCTCTTTTTTTCCTTGCCCTAAAAGGTTCTGAGTTCAGTAAAACTATGTGGTCTTTGGCACTTGTGTAAGATGAACAGACTGCAGAATTCCATGTAATGGATGCTGTGGAGAAAATGAACTTTCATCAGGACTCTAATGATACTGGTAGGTAACATTTTGGGAGCACTGCTCAGGTTGCATTGCCTAGTACATGGTCCGATGGACATCTGATAACAGCTCTAGGAGATAGGTGCTATGATTAGTCCCTTCTTCTAGATAAGCTGGCTGGGAGATTATGAAGAGGCTAGAGGTGGTCAGGAGTGGAGCTAGGGAATCCAAACCCAGGTAGTTTGATTCCAGCTATATTCTCAACCCTATGCCCTGTTTCAGCGTTGATCGACTCTATGGGCCACTGGGGCTTCCCTGACAGCTCAGTGGTGAAAACAAATCTGCCTGCAACGCAGGTGATGCAGGAGATGTGGGTTCCATCCCTGGATTGGGAAGATCTCCTGGAGGAGGAAATGGCAATCCACTCTAGTATTCTTGCCTGGTGAATCCCATGGACAGAGGACCGTGGTGGGTTTCAGTCCATGGGGTTGCAGAAGAGGTTGACACGACTTAGCGAATGAGCAGCACCGACAGGGGCCACTGAGACTTCTGGGGAGAGAGAATACACATCTCCTCTCCTCATCCTGTTACTGTGCTGTGAGGCTGTAATCAGATCCCAGCAATAAGCATAATATGACTATTCATGAAGTCAGCGGGGGGAGGTGGGGCCCAGGGCAGCCCACAGATCAGATCCAGTCTGCCTTCAGTGTTTGTGCAGCATGAGAGCTAAGAATGGCTTTTCTATTTTCAAATACTTGAAAGAAAATTAAAAGAAAAACAATAGTTTGTTATCATGAAAATTATGTGAACTTCAGATCTTGGTGTCTGTAAATAAATTTTTGTGTTTCAGCACTAAAATCTCTGTGGGATTTGTTTTCTGTCTTGTTATATGGGTGGGCTTCCCAGATAGCACCGTTGGTAAAAAAAATCCGCCAGCAATGCAGGAGACCTCAGTTCGATTCCTGGGTTGGGAAGATCCACTGGAGAAGGGATAGGCTACCCACTCCAGTATTCTTGGGCTTCTCTTGTGGCTCAGCTAGTAAAGAACCCACTTGCAATATGGGAGATCTGGATTTGATCCTTGGATTGGGAAGATCCCCTGGAGAAGGGAAAGGCTATCCACTCCAATATTCTGACCTGGAGAATTCGATGGACTGCATAGTTCATGGGGTCATAAAGAGTCAGACACAACTGAATGACTTTCACTTTCATCTGGGTATCTACCTAATATCCTTGATTTTTGCCTCTTGATCATTTAAGGAAAAAAACCTGTTAACTGCTGGTATGAAAGACCTTGATTATATTTTTGTGTCAGTACTAAAGTTACATTAAAAGTGTTAAAGGAGAAGCTAAGGAATTATCAGCTCTGAGCTCCAGTGAAAGATAGTTTGCTGCCTCCAAGTGTCAGACAGGAATTTCTTTCTTCCTCCCATCCCCCCTCTCCTGCCTCTCCTTCCCTCTGTCACAATTCAGTCCAAGCTACTGCAGTTTGGAGATTGCAAGATCCCTGCAGAGCATCTAATCCAAAAGTTCCTAGTGCTTTGGAACTTACGGAGATGTATAATACAATAATTTTCAAAGTGGACACCAACAGAGGACTATCCTATTTGTAATTTGCTATGTAAGGTTAAATTTCCACAATAAACTGTTTAATTTCCACAATAAACTGTGGAAAATTCTTAAAGAGATGGGAATACCAGACCATCTGACCTGTCTCTTGAGAAACTTGTATGCAGGTCAGGAAGCAACAGTTGAACTGGACATGAAACAACAGACTGATTGCAAATAGGGAAAGGAGTACATCAAGGTTGTATATGGTCACCCTGCTTATTTAACTTATATGCAGAGTACATCATGAGAAACGCTAGTCTGGAAGAAGCACAAGCTGGAATCAAGATTTCCGGGAGAAATATCAATAACCTCAGATATGCAGACAACATCACCCTTATGGCAGAAAGTGAAGAGGAACTAAAAAACCTCTTGATGAAAGTGAAAGAGGAGAGTGAAAAAGTTGGCTTAAGGCTCAACATTAAGAAAACTAAGATTATGGCATCTGGTCCCATCACTTCATGGGAAATATATGGGGAAACAGTGGAAACAGTGTCAGACTTTATTTTTTTGGGCTCCAAAATCACTGTAGATGGTGACTGCAGCCATGAAATCAAAAGACGCCTACTCCTTGGAAGGAAAGTTATGGTCAACTTGGATAGCATATTCAAAAGCAGAGACATTACTTTGCCAACAAAGGTTCATCTAGTCAAGGCTATGGTTTTACCAGTAGTCATGTTTGGATGTGAGAGTTGGACACTGAAAAAGGCTGAGCGCTGAAGAACGGATGCTTTTGAACTGTGGTGTTGAAGAAGACCCTTGAGAGTCCCTTGGACAGCAAGGAGATCCAACCAGTCCATCCTAAAGGAGATAAGTCCTGGGTGTTCATTGGAAGGACTGATGTTGAAGCTGAAACTCCAATACTTTGGCCACCTCATTAGAAGAGTTGACTTATTGGAAAAGACTCTGATGCTGGGAAGGATTAGGGGCAGGAGGAGAAGGGGATGACAGAGGGTGAGATGGCTGGATGGCATCACCGACTCGATGGACATGGGTTTGGGTGGACTCCAGGAGCTGGTGATGGACAGGGAGGCCTGGCGTGCTGCAGTTCATGGGGTCACCAAGTCGGACACAACTGAGCAACTGAACTGACTGATGTGAGGGTAATGACCAACTACCTTGGGTGTACGTGTTCACTTGTGTCTGACTTTTTGTGACCCTCATGGACTGTAGCCCATCAGGTTCCTCTGTCCATGGAATTTCCCAGGCAAGAATACTGGAGAGGGTTACTATTTCCTACTCCAGAGGATCTTCCCAACCCAAGGATTGAACCTATGTTGCTTGCATCTCCTGCATTGGCAGGCAGATTCTTTACCATTGTGCCACTTGGGAAGCTCATATGACCACCGACAACCACAAACAAATCCACTCTCTCCCTCATTAATCTATCTTCTACCATTGTCTTCATTCTGTCAAAATAAGTCAATTTGAAAAACTATAAAGGAAGCAAGTAAATGCTCACAGAGTACAAGATGGTCCTTGAATATGAAAACAAGTAAATTTTTCTTCATAAAAATCTCTACACTATTCTTATTTTTCTCATTTGCCTTAGTTTGGTGAAAGTTTAAACAGGTATGAGTTTGTGATGTGCTAAACTAGGCATGACTGCCCGCTTCTCTGCCCCCACCTGCTCTGATCAGCCTCTACTTGCTTAGTGCTCTATTGATGTGTGGTTTTTCCCTTTGAGAGGTGATGCCAGTTCATCTCATACTATATAAGGCATGCTAATGAACTAATTAAAAAAAATCTTACATGTCTTTCAAGAATCAACACACAGACACATACACACATATACATACCCCTGCCACAAAGGCTACATTGGAAGAAAATTCCAGCCTCAGATCTACAGGTGGACACATACTAGGGAATGGGCCCCTTAGTCTGCATACCTGGTTGGCCTGTGTGTAGGACCAGGTCTTTCAGAAAGTATCTTTTATAATATTATAATTTTTATAATCTCTTTTATAATATTGTTTTTTAAAAAATAAAACATAGCTTGTATACAAAACTCAGCTCCCCCTTTTTAATTTGATAATCAGTGATTAAGCACTTAATAGGATTTTACCTGTTAACTGACAATTGAACCAGGCACTTATGGATGCTGGTTGATCTCTCCAGAATGTGCTGCTTCAGGTGGGTGAAAATCTCCCTGGAGAAGCCACCCTTTAGCTTTCATCCATGTGGAACCACCACATGCCTTGTACCACTTCCACAAGCTTCTACTTGGCTACCTACAGCGACTGTCAATGGTGAATCTAGAGGAAATTTAAAAGTTTTAATATTTTTCATCTTTGGTTCTGGGATGGTTGCTAGAAGTTTTTAAAACCTAGTCCTTAGTCACAGAAATGTAAGATATTTTAAGGAAAAATCCATTTTGTATCTGTGAACCTAAAAGTATGCAAGATGGGAGCTGTGCATCACTCATAAAGTAGAACCCCTTTTCCAAAAGTAAGCCTTCTGTGGATTTGAGGGCCAGCTCTGATGTCACATTATCTGGAAATATGGACACTGCTTACATAACAATACTACTCTGAACAAAAGCAGAAAAGGTGGTGCTAGTGGTAAAGAACCTGCCTGCCAGTGCAGGAGATGTAAGAGAACATGGGTTCGCGGCAATCCCACTGCTGGGCATATACACCGAGGAAACCAGAATTGAAAGAGCCACGTGTACCCCAATGTTCATCGCTGCATTGTTTACAATAGCTAAGACATGGAAGCAACCTAGATGCCCATCAACTGATGAATGGATAAGAAAGCTGTGGTACATATACACAATGGAATATTACTCAGCATTAAAAAAAAAATTCATTTGAAGCAATTCTACTCAGATGGACGAAACTGGAGCCCATTATCCAGAGTGAAGTAAGCCAGAAGCAAAAACAACAATACAGTATATTAACACATATATATGGAATTTAGAAAGACAGTAAGGAGAACCCAACATGGGAGACAACAAAAGGAACGCAGATGTATAGAATAGACTCGTGGACTTTGTGGATGAGGGTAAGGGTGGGATGATATGGGAGAAGGGCATTGAAGCATGTTAAATGTCATGTGTCTAATCAATCGCCAGCCCAGGATTGATGCTCGGGACTGGTGCAGCGAGATTTCCCGGGGGGGAGGGAGGAGGGAGGGGGATTCCGGAGGGGAAGCATATGTAAACCCATGGTGATATCATGACAATGTATGGCAAAAACAATTAAAAAA